>JAMJFZ010001360.1:6315000-6470000 GCA_026225945.1 Cricetomys ansorgei | reverse complement strand
ATAAAAAATAAAGAAATAAAAGACTAAATAATTTAGTTAGCCTCATGAAGAATGGGAAGAAGACATAGAGAAAGGAGTACACACAAGTACACAAGCAGATCAGGCCTGACAGAGGTCTCCCAGAAGGCTCGCATCCAATATGGCTGCACCCAATCAGTATTCAGGCTTCTGCCTCAGCTCAGGCGCTCTGAACAAATGGAGGGTTTCTCTCTTCATCCCCTAGCATCACAGTAATCTTCTGGCCCATGCTGCCAACAACAGCAATTTCCTTGAGCAAAAACTTCCCTCGATCATTGATCTGCCATCAGTCTCAACTTGTTTATTTCTGGCAGATTCAGTTTTCCGATTCATTACAAAATAAACTCAGTGAAAGCGCTTTGATCAATGTGACCAAGGCTGGCAATAGATCTGTCAAATCAAAGAGTTAAAGTTGACCTCTAAGTGTAAGTGGGGAATTGTTAAGATAAACATGTATTATTCTCATCACTTTACCATAAAACGCACAAATGTGCATCATATCCTAATCTACTGATGTTAAAGCAGAGCTTGGCTTTGATACTGAGGCTACTAATTGAAGTTTTAGGCATTACTTTCTGCATAGCCAAATACACACAATTCATCCGTAGTGTTCAGCTGGGGTTTCCTATAGTACACTAAGAACATACATTAAGCAACCTGATGACAGATTGCTTCTATCTTTTTACGATTTCTTTCCACATCTTTTACAGCCATTTGACCAGTATTCTTTAGTGACTCAGTTTCATGGACTCTTTCCAAAACAAACAACGTAATATAAAAGAGGCTCTTTTCTATAACTTATTACTTTTCATAAAAATTAAGTCATAAAAGCAAAATAACAATAAAATGTAGATTGGAAGTAAGTGACTGATTTGTGATAATCATATAACTCAAAAACTAGAAGAAAAGAAATATACTGCGCTTCCAAGTACCGTGGACCCACACAAGAACTAGAAAGAATCATGAAGTAGGGACTGGTTAATAAAGACTTTAGTTAGGTAAAGGAAGTGTGTTATCTGCTTCCTACCAGCCTCAAAATGGCAGTATCCTTCCTGCAGGGAAATATTTGTCTACCCTCTTCTAAGGACAGAGTACCAAAATTTCAAAGGCATGGGGGTAAATGTCCTGAGACAGAAAAGGATTTAATCTCCTGCGTGTCTCTAGAGACTCGCAGCTTGTATTCACGGCCCACTGCTAGTCAGCAAGTTTCAGGCCAGTTCTATCAGCTCTGTGGTCTGTGGCATAAAGATAAAGCACAGTGTTGGGCTCACTGTCCGTGCTCCTGACATCTTTTTGTTTTCATGAACATTGATAGGGAACTGAGAGTCTTAATGCGCCTGGTCAGTCATCGGGTAAACTGCAAGTATCAGTTGTTTTCCACAAATGCAGTGGGTGTGACTTCATCTTAAGTCAGCAAGAGGATGAAGCAATATTTCAGAAAATAATATTCACAATTCTTAATGTCATGAAGTAAACAGAAACACTAAGGATGAAGAGAACATTGTGGGAATGGCAGAGTCAAAACGCTTATCTCCCTAAAAAAATTAGGCAAAACGCATGTTGCAGGTATGTGTGTCCCATTCCCTTAGGCCCTTCTAGATATTTTTAAAGTTCTGTATTTCACTTAGTCCTTTGGGTATATTCTAAAAATATTTCAACAGATTATACGAAGGATGAACCATGTATCCAGGTTATCAGAGAACTGGTCAAACACTACCTCGAAAAAGTCAAAATTAACACTCACAACGCAGACAGAATAGGTACAAACACACAAATATTTCTTGTCCACAAATTATATTTAAACAGAAAAATGTCTCAGAAGAGCTTATGAACTCAGCCCTTAAATGTAATATATATTTATAAAGGGACTGTGCTACTATACTTAGAGAGACCTGTACCAGATTAACTCAGTGGTTATGTTATTAAGAATCTCCAGTCCTACCAGTCAGCAATTCTCCCACCAAAAGAAAACCTATGTAATACTTTGGAAAGGGAAGAATATTTGAGTTGTTTTCAGAAACCACAGAAGGTCTTAGGCATCGAATTCCAATCCATTCGTGTTCTCTATTACAACCTTGAGGTCCTCTGGGATAAACTTCTAAAATGTGGTACGCCATTTTCAAGGAAGGAAACTACTGAACTTCCTAGAGTTAGTTACTTAATTGGATGCTAACCAATGTGAAGGCATTTCTATACAAACTTGGTAGCACATA
Organism: Cricetomys ansorgei; assembly: GCA_026225945.1. Lineage (NCBI taxonomy): Eukaryota > Metazoa > Chordata > Mammalia > Rodentia > Nesomyidae > Cricetomys > Cricetomys ansorgei. Next base: position 6,467,769 of record JAMJFZ010001360.1, on the reverse strand, counting down.
GGATTTGAGTTTAAATAATTATGATTCGTGAGCAGCCTGTAGTCTTTATTACTGTGGCTAACAGTCTTCTATCTTCCCAGGGTCAAGCATAGAACAAGCTCTGACTGCACACACATATCTCTTCTCCTGAGATATACATTTCGGACTAGAGCAACCTCAGTTCAAGTCATGAGGTCTCAGTTACATTTGTAAACTACAGATGCTTTGGTCAATTATAGCCTTGAGCCCCGTTACACAGTGGGCATCTACGGCGGAAGAACTGCTCACATAGAAATGCTGAAACACTCAATGTCAATCACAATGACAACAAAGCACTGAATGCAAAAACAGATTGATGAGGTGAACTCATTCAGACGTTCGTAGATATCGCTTACATATCTCATCCTGAAGACACTTCCAAAACGTAAGCTCAAGGGTGTTAACTTCACGAAAACACAATGATTAGATAAAGCCTAAAGTCTTCCACGTCTCATAATGTGAAACTCTAAGATTACAAATATACAAGTTCAAATCTCTATTGAATTGTTTTGTTTGGAACAAAGTTCATTAAGAAGCACTCTGGCTGCATATCTCCCAATATCAAGTAGGAGATAAACATGGAACCTACACCAGGACACATTTTTCCATGGAACACAGCTCATGGTGTATGCATAATGATGTTTGAAGTTTAATATTCTCTTAAGTCAATAATTAGATATATCCTAATAAATTTTGATAATGAGTACTCACTACTTAAAGACACAGGCACAGTGGACACAGTAAATTAAAGATATATATATATATATATATTGTGTGTGTATTAAAATGAAAGAATTCTAAATGAAATGTATTACTTTGTATTATTAATTTTTATTTAGCATACAATAATGAATAATAGTTTCTACTACCAATGTTACAATTAAGTGAAACTAATGCCACCTAATTATACTGGCAGAAATAATCCAGCATTTAGCTGCTAAACCATATAAATGAGCTGTGTTACACATGATAAAGATGGAGAATTTGAGGCAGTATCATAATGGGATGAGACTTTAGACATCTTGAAGGCAGAGTTTATTTTTCTATATGGCAGGCATGTGAGCAGTGGTGGACAGTAAGTCACTTACGATAGTCTCCAAAGATGAGAGCTATCATCTCTATGTATTATAAAAATATATGTTCCTCCAGCATCTTAAAAAAAATGGCACTGGTCAAACTTGACAGACGTATGTAGAAGATTCCAAATAGATCCATACTTATCACCCTGCACAAAACTGAACTCGAAACAGATCCAAGACTTCAACATAAATACAGATACACTGAACCTCATAGAAGAGAAACTTGAACTTATTAGCACAGGAAAACATCTTCTGTTCAGAACACCATCCATTGGCACAGCAACACCTAATAAAAGGGACCGCACAAAACTAAAAAGCTTATGCATGGCAAAGGACACCATCATTCAGACAAAGTGGCAGCCTACAGAATTGGAAAAGATTTTTACCAGCTCTACATCTGATAGAGGGCTAATATCCAAAGTATATAACGAGCTCAAAAATCTAGGTATCATGAAAACAAATAACTCAATTAAAACTTGGGTGCAGATCTAAACAAAATTCTCAAAAGAAGGAACTCAAATGGCTGATAAACACTTAAAGAAATAGTCAACATCCTAGTTATCAGGAAAAAATGCAAATCAAAAGTACTTTGAGATTTAATTTTATACCCATCAGAATAGCTAACATCAATAAAAGAAGTGACAGCTCACGCTGCTAAGGATGTGGAGCAAGGGGAGCACTCGTCTGCTGTCTGTGGAAGTACAAACTTGTGCGGTCACTGTGGAAATCAGTGACTCAGGAATCGGTCTTCCTCGAGATGCAGCTGTACCACTCTTGGGCATACAACCGAAGGACACTTCATCCTACCACAGAGACACCTGCTCACCCATGTTCACTGCTGCTGTACTCACCACAGCCAGAAATTGAAAAAAACAACAGATGTCACTCAATGGGTGAATGGATAAAGAAAATCTAGTACATTTTCACAATAGGGTATTGCTCAGCTATTAAAAAAACATGAAATCATGAAATTCGCAGCTAAATGGATAAAACTGGAAAAGAATAACCCCAGGTGAGGTAACCCAGATCCATAAAGACAAAAATGGTATATGTATCACTTGTATGTGGCTATTAGCTGTTAGTCAATCATAACCAAGGAACAACACATAGAACCACCAAAGGTGGTACTTAGGTACAAGTAAGACCTGCGGATGAGGGGGAGGGGAGATGCATCTCCCTAGGAAAGGGAAATAGAATATATAGCGATGGGTGAACGAAGTGGAAGGGGAGGACTGAGTGGACAGGGCAAGGAAAGAGGGGGATGAAGGAGGGAATACAGGGAACGATGGCTAAAATCAAAAGGCTGTCTATATTACCATTTTAAGGGTAGTATGGAAACCTAATACAGTAGAAGCTTGCTAAAATACATACATATGTGAAGGCTATCTAATGAAATCACAAAATAATGGGGGAGGCAGAGCCCCAACTGGATATCTTTTGTCACCAAATACAGCTTCCCGTACCTGGATCAGGTTACATCTAATTGACTTGTTGTCCAAAGGGGTCTCATGGTAATCACCAAACAACCCAGGCTATTGCCAACCAATATCCTGTAAGATATGCAAGTGCAATGGCGGCATAAAGCTCGTGGGCGTAAGCAATCAATATCCGACTTCACTGAAGGCCCACTCTACAAAATGGAATCCATAACCAACATTGCCTGGGTAACTAAGAACCTGAGACTGGATAGCCCAGGGGACCTAGCGGAAAACCAAATACTACTGTTCTAAAATAATAAAAATAAAAAAGGAACAATAAAATGACTCTTAATGACATTCTGTTGAACTCAAATCAGTGCCTTGCTCAGCCATCGTAAGAGAAACTTCTCCTGCAGCAGACGGAAACACATACAGAGACCCACAGTCACACATTATGCAGAGAGTGAGAGATATTGGAATATTCAGCCCTACATAGGATGTCTCCATCAAATCCCTCCCTCAGGACTCATGGAAGAGGAGGTGGAAAGAGTGTAAGAGCCAGAAGGGATACAGGACACTAAGAATATAAGGCCTCTAAATCAACAAGATGGATGCACATATGAACTCACAGAGACTAAAGCAGTATATGCAGGGCCTACACCGGTCTGCACTAGATGGGACCTCAGGCTAAAATGGGAAGTGGGCACATGCCCCTACCCTAGCCCAGAAATAATCTCCAATTGATAAGCACATGTAAATGAAAATTTAGTTTCCACTAAGGGAGTCTCACTGGGAAAACACAGTACTCTAAAAGGCAGACTGCATGCCCAGCAGCAGATGGCCAACACAAAATAAATAAACTTAATGGTGTTTTTGTAGTCTTTGGTCTCATATCGCTTTATTTGGGCATTTGTATGTCTTACTGCACCCTACAAGGGTGACCCCGCCTGCAAGATACGCTAGTGCAACAGTAGCACAAATATTATGGGCGTCACCAGCCACTGTTTGGTTGAGTTGGAACTCATGCCTGACACCACTGTAGTCAAGAACCTGAGACTGGACAGGCCATGGGTTTAGGGGAAAACCAAATACTATTTTTCTGTTAAAGGAATAAAGCAATGACTCCTAACAATGTTTTGCTATATCCATAGATCAATATCTCACTCAGCCATTATCAGATAAGGTTCCTCTTACAGTAGATGGGAATAAACACAGAGTGAACAATAGATGGGAAACAAGAGGCTTTGGAGCACTCAGTCCTAAATGGGATGTCTTCATCAAATCCCTCCCTTCAGGGCTCAGGAATCTATTCAGGAAGAGGAGGCAGAAAGATCCTAGAGCCTGGGGGGTGGGAGGTGGGGTGGGTGGTTGATGACTCTTTCATATCCAACAGAACTGAATGCATAGGACCTGCACAGGCTCAGGTCAGATGGGATTCCAGCACCAAGGGGGCAAATTGCCGTAAGATCCACACCTAACCAAGAAGCTATCTACAACTGACACCCACTTGCAAAGAAAAAATCAGTTTTCTCCAATGGAGACTCACTGGGAATATTAACCACACCTCAGGGCAGGCCTATGCCCAGGAGTAGTTGGCCAACACAGAATGAACTCAGTGGTATTTCTGAAAACCTTTTCTTTCATTTTGCTTTGTTAGGGTAGGCCCCGAGACTCCTTCTCACGGTACTCCCTTCTTTTGGAACCAGCCACTCTGATTGGAGAGGACATATGTGTGTGTATAAATACTAGCAAATGACTGCCCTAAATAAACCCACAAATAGCAGCAACTTCCAGCAATGTGAACATGTCTGCCAAGACATTCTGTCTTGCCAAGCTTGGTAGAGCTCGGTCCCAATCTCCACCCGAAGCAGGAACTGGACAGCAGTTCTCCAGAACCCTGAGAGACATACTAAAGTATATTCAAGATGCTACATTTGAGATGATCTTTTTTAAGGAAACAAGATTACTAAAACATGACTATTTCTGAAATAGGTAATAAAAATTTCCTGGAAAATGCAATGAAAAAAAAATTGAGAGCACTATAGTTTTGAACAGATGCCACCAATGGCTGCAGGTAATAAATTATGATTACAAGAGACTGAAGACAAAAGAACAAGAAGGCACTAGGCCATTCCAGCAGAGCTAAGACCCAGAGAGTAACGGAAGGGGGACTGTCAGGAGAGAGCAGAGGTAAAGGCAGAAGACGCCACACTCACAAAATACAAGAATAAACAAAGGAGAGGTCAAAATGAATTCTGGAGTTCAGAACAGAGAGACCAAAAGAAAGAGAGGAAGGCAGACCGAGACCCAAAAGGAGAGCACACATGTGGAAACCGAAATGACAGTTAAATGAGAGGGCTGGGGTGCCAAAGAAAGGTCGGGCAATGCAAAGGGCATGGCAACATGGAGGGCCTTGTGTCAATGAGGTAGCTCTTATTCCTGACTGATGGTCTGAAGCCCCCAACCACTCACTCCCTATCAAGTTAATCCTGCCCTCCCCCGCCCTCTCTCTTAAGGGGAGAGAAGAAGGAAAAAGGGGATGAACTGGAGAAATGGAAGGAGGGCAGAAGAGACTAATTTGACAATAAATGCTTTACTAAAACTTATGTAATCGTAGTTTAAAAAAATTGTCTCAACTAAAAGCATGTGCCACAGTTTGGATGTTCTCGCATTAAAAAGCAAAGAGTGCTGAATGCTGAGATCTTTAAGACATGATTAGGCAATCAGGGCTTTGCCCTCAGGAAGGACTGGCTGTCATCGGAGGAGTTCTGATAAAATAATGCATTCGCTACCACCACTTGCTATCCCACCTTCCACCCAGGGATGACTCAGCACCCAGGGATGACTCAGCACCGAGGGATGACTCAGCACCCAGGGATGACTCAGCACCCAGGGATGACTCAGCACCGAGGGATGACTCAGCACCGAGGCCCTCTTCAGATAAAGTGACTCCACCTCGGATTTTCCAACCTCCAGGAATAGGAACCAATTAAATTTCCGCTCATTAAAATTCAGTCAGACTAGTTTTCTGTTGCAACACCGTAAGTGAAGTAAAATAAAGTATTTATTTGGAAATTTTCCATTCTCAGGTGTATGAAGATACCTTTATATCATTTTGATTTTATTCTTAGTGATGCTTCAGAATATCCATCTCGCAAAAACAGCGTCTACAAATGGTAAGCACGTGCCCTCCTGACCTGTGTGACAGTGAAGCTAATTCTTGTCTTTCCTGAACAGATGGAACTCAGCCTCCACATCACCTAACTAATAGGTACATCACGTACTAAACTTTCTATTCAGAGTCTTTACAGTCAAGTTTCCCTAGAAAACTGAGCAGAGGAGAAATAGAGAAAAGAAACCTTCCTGATTGAGTATTCCTTGGGTTAATTTACTCAGGGTTCCCACATTGTAATTCTTACGTATTTGCTACTTTCTGAATATGAAGTTATATTGGGTCATAGCCACAATTAGCACACCAATGACATAATCAAATTCATTTGCATACATTATTTAAAAGTGGAGTTTTATAACAGAACTCTTCCTACATTTTTTTTAACATTATTAATTCCCTAAGGACTCTTCTTAAGAATTTATTTTCTCATCACCCACATAATATGAATACTACATGTAACCATTTTCCTCTAACAAATGCATCTATATTATATATATATTAATAAGAATAATATTTTTTACTCTCTGGGGGGGATCTTCCCCACTGTGAATGTCTTGCCTATTTATATTAATAATTTGCTATTCGAATAAGAACTGCACTTACAATTAAAGCTAAGAACATTCTAGAAGATTTACAAATATGAGAAACAGCAATTTAATTTGTAAGACCTGCTAAGTAAAGCTGTCAAGTCCCTCTTTTAAAGAACCACTGTCATTTTTTTTAGTAACTTTACTAGTATGTCAACAACTAAGGTAATTTGTAGCCACCAAGTAGCAGCTAGATTGTAAAACCTAAAACAAGTAGGTGTGGTCATAATGTTCTCAAGTGCAAAACAGAGAGACACAGAAACAGCACCAGATGATCAGGCATCAGAAGCAGCTGCACCGACTCTTGACAGGAAAATACTGCAGCGGTAACAGTAGATGGAAACATTGTTTAAATATAAGTGGCTCAAGAGGAGACATCAAGAGCATCTTTTACCAACAGCATTAAAAATTTCACCTGTGTTAATCTGTAAGAAATATCCATCTCCTTCACAGTAACAGCTATGTCTTTCTTCCTCCAGCTTAGGTGAAGCTGAATTACCTATGTCCTGGCTAAGGCATGGACAGTCAAGGAGGGAATCCACTCTCCCTCCGATTTGCTGAGACCCCAGACTGCCGCAACCCACCACAACACGCACCCAGGGAGGGACAGCAACGACATCTACCATAGTCACATGTGGAAAGTACTTAGGATCCTTGGGGCCAGCAAAAGCAAAGATCTTCCTGTGTCGAAACTGAAAACAGAGGCCAAGTTACTATGATTCTTCCTAAAGCCAGTGGCTTGCTGTTCTATGATATTTAAGAGGCAGACATCTGGCCTCAAATGCATTCTAGCATTATTTCTTTTAAAACAAAGAAAGCATTATATAATTGATGTTTCCTCCAATGCCATTATGTATCCACACTATGAGCTGGCAGTCAAAAAAATTAAATGACCCCAGCAGAGTTTCAGAGCACTTAGTAACTAAAGAACCCCTATTTCTTGTTCTACTGTACAAGCTGTTTAAGTCTCTACTTATTGAAGAAATTTAGACAACCATGTATTTGGTTAGCGCTTCATCAAAACCTCAACTTCAATAGCACTGCAAATTGTCTCTAAATGTTCCTGCACATATTTTTCATTGTTTTAATAAATCATACTCAGATAAAAATCATGAACTACCTTTACATTTTCTAACATTAAATTTGTAAGAAGGGCACTAAATTTCTCAATTTAAAAATTTTTAAAAAATCAAGTTATATTATGAAAAGACACCATCTGCCTAGGTTTATGAGTTGTAACTGAAGGGTACTTGGCCACTACACACAGAAGGCTGGGAAAGTAGCAATGCAGACAGTGGCACTTCTTTATAACCAGAGGCAGCCACCTGTTATCCCGGCTTTCGTTAATAAACAACTTGACTGTTTACTTTGGTGGACATTAACAGTGCTGCGCCCTGACCAGCAACAGGGTAGTTTTCCTATGAAAATGTTAAGGAAGGAACGCTGATCTGCCAGTTATTAAATCTCTTCTCTCTTTAAAATAATTGGGATCTGGGATTAATATAATCAAGTAACTTCACAAAAGGTCAATACAGAAAAGCAATAATCCAAAAACAGTATTACCAAGACGAGGAAATACTTGGGTCACAAGTTGTACCATCCCTTGACTTCCATTTATAAAAATATTACAATCATAAATGCAGTAATCATTGTACCAAGTTCATTATGATAGTCATGGAAGAAAACCTATTTCTTTAGAAAAAATTAACTGACTAAGAATTGATCTAATATCAATTTTTTTAAAAAAACTTCCTTAAAGTGTGTGGTGAATAAAGGTCAGAACCACAAAAACAGTAACTGCCAGGGAAGGGGCGCAAAGCCTGCGAGGAATTACAGACTTACCGTGGCTCCTTTGCACTCAGTTGCATTATAACTTTTTTGGGCAGAGAATCTTGTGAGCTTTGCTTCATATCCTGTAAAAAAGCCATAGTATTTTTAAATTTTACTTTGCAAAACTAAGCATCAGAATTAACTATCAGATATTACCTTACAAAAACTTTGAAAAGAGCACAATAGGGAAGAGTAATTCTCATTCAAAGTATATGAAGCATGTCAAAATTCAAAGCAAATACTCCTAGTGTGTGTGTGTGTGAGAGAGAGAGAGAGACAGAGAGAGACAGAGAGAGACAGACAGACAGACAGAATATCAGACTCAAACACAGCATACATTACTGAGCTAGAGTCCACAATGGTTTGCTCTATTTTGTATCCAAATAAATCCAAGTGCTAAAGAAAATTCTCCAAAAATCTTTGCACCCTGTAGCTCATATCTTTATGAAATATACATCCACTTCTTGTGTTTTTTCACTTTAAAATGAAAATCTGTAATCATGACTTGATTACAAGCAGCCTATCCAAGAAAATATTGAAACTGCATCTCTAATTCCAAACGTGTAAATTCAAATTGCATATAAAATTCCAAATCCTAACATTCATAAAAGATACTAATGTTGTCAGAGGATGTGTAGAGGGTGGCAATCAGCCACCTCTCAAAGGCTCTTCCTGATGGAGGATAGCCACACCACTCTCAGTGCACTTTCTGCTGTATGAACCCTTCTGTTCCTAATAACAGCACAGCCAAGGCAGGTACTTCCACCCTATTTCACAGGTAAGTGAAAATAATCAAGGGCCCAGATTTTATGGTAACTCATTCAAGGCCCCCACAACCAGGTTCCAGCAGAGGCCAATGGCTAATCTCCTAATTTCTCAGACTCAGCACTATCAAAGCACATCTCTGCATGTCCACAGCACTCAATGGGCCTATCCTGATGCCAAAAGGACCATTAAAATCAGTCTTTGCAAAAGCATATTAGAGGCTTAAAATTTTTCAAATATCAAGAGGTTTCTAATTAAAGCCAAGCAGAATAACCAATTATAGTGCCCAGTTGCTATACAATGAAACAGTGTTCTAAAATCCTATCTACTTCACCTACTTTGAAATAATTTCACTGGGTCATTTTTCATGCTGAGATTTAGACAGACTGAATTACATACAGAAATCAAATGCAAACACACCGAAAAGAGATGATTGAATATGCATCCAATTTATATAAAGTGACACAAATTCTTTAAACGATGGACGAAATAATTCCTGTACTTTAATATTCTTTTGATGGAGCTTCTCATCTCTTTTCTAACCCAAGAACAAAGGAATCAAATGGTTTTTACAATTGTAGAAGAGATCAACTAACCATCTCTAAGAAGGTTTCAGAAGGATGAGATTGGTACATCTGTTTGTCCTTTAAAATGAGAAGAAATGCAGAATCTCCAATTATCTTCTCCAAAAAGTTTAAGGACTGAAAGAGTCTGTAAAGCAAAATTTTATTAGTCTGATAACACAAAAATTTACATGTAATGTTTTTCATTTTTAAAACAATGGCCAAACCACCACCATTTGCATCTTATATTCACAAAGTAAAATGCGTAACGATTCAGCAGTGAACTGGCTATTTTCCTCTAGAATAGCACTTCTCAACCTGTGGGTCGTGACCCCTTTGGGGTCGAATGACCCTTTCATAGGGTTAGCCTAAGACCATATCCATATACCAGATATCAACATTGTGATGCCTAACAGTAGCAAAATTACAGTTGTGAAGAAGCAACGAAAAATATTTTTACGGTTAGAGGTCATCACAACATAAGGAACTGTCAGAAATGGTCACAGCATTAGGAAGGTTGAGAAACACTACTCTAGAAGTAAATACTAAGGGCAAAAAATGATGGATCAGAAGATTTTACTGATAAAGGTTCAGTTAAAATAAAACATTTGGACATACCAAAACACACTAACTTATTAAAAATTCTGACAGTTCTTACAAAAATCATGTCAAATAAGAAAGTCTATGATGATAACTCCAGTAGCTACAAAGGAATATATTACAAAGCAATTACTTACTTCTTCACCCTAAAAAAAATTGAGTGTTAAAAGGACAGCAAAGAAAATATGCTGTTAGTTATGCTGGCAAGAATACCCTATTTGTATGTGAGCCATTCCCCCAAGAATTAACAGTGGTATCTGTGAGGGTTTATTTGTGTTCTTGTTCAAGACAATTACAAAAAAAAAAAAATGTTCACAGATCCAGATGATGGAACAGTCTTCTTCATCTTCATTGCTTTTCTTGAGTCCTGACATAAACAACTACACTCAAGTTTTATTTTATGCCTGAGGAGAAAGCAGCGCTAACAATCCACTGAGTCCAAGTTCTGGAGCACAGTCTCAGCAGATCACTGGTAACTGTTGAGATCACTCCCTGAGGGAAAGGACTTACTGGAAGCTCTCTACCATTTTTCAAATCCATGCTTGTATAATGTTTTACGGTCCAAGCATCCTCAAACAAACTACTGATGTAGAGATCCGCAAACGAACTTTGCGAACCATTTCAATCATGATCAGAATGACCTATTACGCTCATGGATCAACCCTGGTATCTATGCGTAAGGCATTCTTTTTTTTTTTTCTAGCAAGCAATAACAGCAGCAAAAATCTATTAAAGAAGCTGGGCATGAGTATGATCTCAGCAGGCAGGAAGCTGAACCAGAAAGATCACCACAAATTTGATGCCAGCCAAGACTACATAGTGAGTTCAAGCCTGAACAACAGACTGAGACTCTGTCTCAAAACAAACAAAATCTCTATGAATTAGGAAAAAACTTTTTTGCAGAATGTAAAATCTTAAGTATATAGGATCAATATTATTACTTAAACAGATCTACATTGTAAATCTATAACATTAATAGCAAAATCCTATAAGCACTAGTTTGTACTCTTATCTAGATAAATTTCTTAGCATGTAATAAGTGTCCTCAAGAGAAAAACTAAAGACCAGACTGAAAGTAGCTTAGTTAAGGGAATACTTCCTTCTGCACAAACTTGCTTCTACTATCGGCATGGCCATCATTATTGGATAGCGGAACCTGTAGGATAAGAGTCATGTTCTACAATAGCTTAAGCCATGCATGGATCACAGCATATTAAAAGTCCTAATTAAAGTGAGCGAAAGGCACAGATCGGGGTTTGCATCTATCTCGTGCACACACGCAGGGTCCTGATGAGACAAACACCGAACTAGAGTGGAACTTTCCCCAAACAGCACTGCAGTATATCCAGAGCTGCTGGATTTAAAACAGAGCCAAATGAAGTACAATAAATAAGTTCAGGAAACAAGAACAGAATTTTAAACGTTCAAGGCTCTCATCAATGCGAGATCTCTCAGCGCCCCTAACATCCTAACATGTACTCAACCTATGAATATATAACACGGTTCAGCAGCAAGCACTCGGGAATCGTGCTTTCTCGTTGCTGGTCATGTATGTTGTGTAAACAGCTGGCACCATGTCTGTCCGTCAACAATGTCATCTGTGCACTTGGACCCACACACTCGCCTTCCATTTAGCTTTCTCTTACTACTGTAACTAGAACACAGGGTGGCAGAATTTTAAATCTTTATGGAACTGACTTCTTCCCTTCCCTATCAGCCCCATTATCTGCATGTGAGCTAAACATCCATCATGCCGCCCCAGGCTATTTCTTCTTCTTTTTTTCATGTCATAATTAAAATTAACTTTCAAATATGCTATGAGGCATTCTCCCATTCCATCTTAAAATTAGGCACTTAGGCAACTGTTGAGAGCGTGGCTCTCAGACTCTTGGGGGAAAGAGGAAGAAGCTGGATTCCCTCGGGCTCTGCAGAGTTGACTGGGTGACTAGGTGACCTACAGATTTTTAATATGACATGAAAATAAGCAGGGCAGGACAGATCTTGTTTGGAATTGATCTTACCAGCCATCAAGCCTCGCTCACACAATCGTTCACAGGGACACGCCTGCCGCCATCTGAACGAATAGCAGTCAACAGTACACGTGTAAGACAGCAACAGTACTAGCTGCCTCTGCTATTAACTCTCTAACATGTGTTTTGAAATTTCTTTCTTAGAAGTGTCTGTGCTAATGACTTGATAATTGTTTACAACTTTTCAGTTGAAGTGTGAAGTTCTGGCAGAGTAAATTTACAAATGTCAACTACAATTTGAAAATCACGATGTCTTCCCGCCTCCTCTAACATGCAATTCCACACAGGCCTGGTTTATTAAGCTCAAAGCATCAGAAAGCACATTGGGTACCTAGTCACTGGCCTCCTACAAAGGTCATGGGACAGAAAGTGAACAGGACCCCAGGCCCTGCGGTCAGGTGCTTTTGCTGCGGTAGCCAGCTCAGCCTCAGTGTACAGCACACATTCAAGAAAGTGTGCTTCTCATGAGAACACTGAGGAGCATTCACGAGAGTACCTTAAACATACTTTTTGAAGGATTGAAGTCAACAGTGAGGCTTTAAGAGTATCTTTTCCGCTTCACTTCTAGAAAACTTGCTTAAATATTAAATTTTAGCACTGACTACAGTAAGTAATGTTGACTGCAAACCAACTGTTGCCTATCGATTTGAGGACTCTACACACTTTTCACCTAAAGGAGTGGTTATAGAACAATTCAAGTTTTAAATGTGTAACGACATTGCAGCATGGAACTGAGGATATTAAAATATTACGAAGTATAACATCTTTTATGCGCACCTTTTAGTTCTGGGGGTTAAACTGAAAGGGCGCACGAATAGTAGACAAAATTCTGCCACTGGATCCCACATTCACAACAATGAAATGATTAGAAAACTTGATGAAACAACACTCTAAACCAGTGGTTCTCAATCTGTGCGTTGCGACCCCTTTGGGGATTAAACAAGCATTTCACAGGGGTTACGTAAAACCACCTGCATATCAGATATTTATATTACAATTTATAACAGTAGCAAAATTACAGTTATGAAGTAGCAACAAAAATAACTGTATTGCTGGGGGTCACTACAACGTGAGAAACTGTATTAAATAAAGGGCTGCAGCATTAGGAAGGTTGAGAACCATAAACTATAGTCAGACAATAGGTAAAACTCATTATCCAACGTAAACCCTCCGTGAGCAGATCCTCATACCTGGTTATACAAAACGGCATGATGATAGAGATATCAAGATATCAGCCACGAAAGGTTTTTCCTTTCAGCTTTTCCAGTACTGGGAAGCACTGGTTACAAAGATCTCAGCCTTTCCAAGTCACAGCCTGCATGTACAGCTTTTAATTCTGTAGTAATATTCTATTAATCTTCAACCTAAAGTTCTTTAGCAATAACTGGGTGCCTGCTTCCTTGGTTGTCTGAGAGATCCTCCATGAGGAAGACCCTTTTCCTCACCTCCGACTGCTTCCATCACCCGTGTACAACAGGCTCACTCCAGTCCTTTCTGCCTATCCTCTTTCCTTGCTTTTTCCATCAGTGCCCTCTAAGAATGTATCAAGCATCTGAGCACAGCTGGTTATGAAATGCGACCGGATTCAGCGACTGTGCAGTAGAATCACCCAGGCTATATACGACTGACTAGATGTCAACTGCCACGTTGTACTTAGGAGAACGCAAAATCAGCTTTTAAGACAATATTTAACATCTGCAGACAAGAACTTAGAGTGAAAGCTGGAGCTACTATGATGCTTCTGGAGTTCTTGAAAACTGGCCACACATCAGCGTTCTGCCACACACTAGCAGCAACACACACAGTGATATGGCTCAACGTTAAAAAGATTTTACTTGAATCCATGTTTATATTACCTGGTACCATAATCCACAACCACCCAGTCTTTCGAGGTTCCTGTGATGGCATCATGATGTTGAAACAGTCCTAAGTTCCTTCTGGCTTCTGTCAGTGTTGTGTAATGCGGTAATGAGAGAAACTTATTTATCCTGTGTTTCTGAGCTTGTTTCAAGGCCAAGTAGTACAGAACTTCAGCAGCCCTAAGTATATAAAAGAGTCATTAGTATATTCTCTGAAACAAACATTTTAATCTCACAGTCATTGATGCTTTCGTTGTTGTTTGTATCTTTGAGACAAGGTCTTACGATGTAGACCAGGCTGGCTTGAACTCAGAGATCCATACACCTGTCTCTGCCCACCTACCCCCACCACTACTCCAACTAGTGATTAAACACATGCACTACCATGCCCAGCTCAGTGATGACATTTAAATATAGTTTTTAAAAAAGAAATATATAATTCAATGCAAATTCTTCATGCAGAAGATACCAATGATAAAAGTTTCTATAAAACCAACACAGTACCCATCTAATATATTTAAGTTCTCAACCACCCAAGACTACTATGTGTACAGTGTGTACTACTATGTGTACACGGGGTCTCCATGTCCTGGAGAGGAGCCAGAGCTTCTTGGTAGGAAGGTATATCTATGTGTATATAATAGCGTGAGAAAAATGAAAGCAGACAGAGTGACAGACTGGGGCCTGGGGTGAGCATCTGAAACCTCAAAGCCCACCCCCAGTGATGCACCTCCTCCAACAAGGCCACACCTCCTAATCCTTCCCCAAAACAGTTCCTCCACCTGGGAACCAAGCATTCAAATCTATGAGCCTGTAGAGACCATCCTCATTCAAACCACCACGAAAAGCATGCAAGACAACTGTAGTGAATTTTTGTTTAAGTTTTGCTTTGTTTTCTACTTTGTAGCCCAGACTGGCCTCCAACTCCTGAAAATCCTCCACCTCAGCTCCTGGTTGCTGGCATGAACCACTGTGTCTGAATTTTTCATACATTTTAAAGACTAGACTGGCTTTGGGACAAGAATGCAAGCTTATGATTTTCACTTGACTTCTTTGTCACAAGACATGCTTCAAAACAGGTTTCTTTTTAAATGTTCTGAAAGGCAACATGGACCAAGAGGCCTAAGAATATTCTGCATCATAAACATGCTAGAAAGAATGGATGAAGGCACCTTAAAAATGCAAAATATTCAGGGAAAAGAAGATATTAGAAGTACTTTCTCATTAAAGTTGTGAGTTCTCTAAATTGTAGAAGTAAGGAAAAGCCAGAAAGTAACCCCCACTTCAAAATTCTTTTCCAAACTCATGCCACAGGAAGGAGCAGGTTGGAGCTAAATACATCGCTCATGACCACTCCCATCCACAGCAAAATCCCTGCCTTTAAAAGCAGTGGATACACTACAGGGATATCTCAAAGTATTCCACTGAAGATTTATAAATGCTTTTTGCGCGTGTGTGCATGCACGTGTGTGTGCTCATTGTGCAAGTGCATATGTGTGCGTGTGTGGTGTGCATGTGTGCATGTGTGCATGCATGTAGGAATTGAACTAAGGGCCTCAAACATGTTAGGCAAGCACTAAAATGCTATGTCAAACTGTCAGGTCTATTTTCTTCTTCATGCCGTTCTGTCTACACTTTACACATGAGAATGGAACACTACTTTCAAATAATAAGCTTGTTTTTACATTAATTAATACACTCAGAAATTCAAGGCTATTATATGCTTTTTGCATTGCTTTGTCACAAAGCATTAATTTAAAAATGCATTCCTTGTCATAATCACTGTGCCTTGAACAGATTTCATAAACTAAGGCATTCACAAGTCTTCATCATTAGAAAGCAATTAACACTTAAAGGCCACTAATCCGTTAGTATAAGTCTTTACACTATTTACCGCTTATTCCGTTTTCTCATCAAATATTTACAGAAAATATCACTTTATGCACATATATATATGTGGTGCATGAAAACTAATTTACAATAATGTAAATACAATACATGTAATAAGCACATTGTAAATAAAAATACTCTTCTTTCACAGCTGAGATAGTTTCTTCAAGAAGTTATGATTTTTTTTTTAAGTATCTTTCTAAAATGTCTTCACAAAATACTAACGCATGAAAGAGAACGGATTTAATATCAACACTCAGCCTGGAAAGGCTGCAGAGATGGCTCGGTGGGTGGTTCAGGGCCCTAGCTGCTTTCCTAAGAGGACCTGGGTTTGGTTCCCAGCACCTATGTGACAGCTCATAACCACCCTTAACTCCAGTTCCAGAGTATCTGATACTATTTTCTGGCTTCAGGCACACATATGATGTACATATTTACATACTGGTAAGCAAAACACACATGTACATAAAATAAAAACAAACCTTAAAAAAAAAAAAAAGAGTCATCTTAAAATGAATGTATCAACTGGGTCAGAGGTGAAAGCAAAAACTTCGGCATCTCAGGGTAGCTGACGTCACAGAAGACTGACTTCTGTTCCTTAGAATCGGTTTTCTAACGTGACCACATATGGCCAGAGTCATGGGCACACATGTAGACTCCAGTTCTCAGCCACACTGGCCACATTTCCAGGGCTCGAGTGTAACAGCTCCCGCAGTGACACCACGGAAATGCAAAGCTCTCTGTCAGTGACTGAAAGTCCTACTTGAGCATGCGGCTTGAGGCTGTTGTGCTTCCTACTGGCATTTCTACACAACCAGTTTACTTATTCAACCAACCATCTGCTTGCCCCATCAACCCTCATCTCTTCCCAATTTTGTTCTTCTAAGCAGAAAACAATTGTATCTATAGAAAGGCACGTAACATAAACCCCAGCTGAGATGGAGCTCTCGAGTTCTCACACACAGAAGGCACAGCCTTTCTGGAGTGTGCACTAGAGGCCACTTGCCGCTCTGAGAAGCCTTCTGTCTCCAACAGTTCAGCCTGCTAGGTTACCTGCCTGCAGATGCACAGGGTAGAGCCACCTAATATTATCACAGAGCGGAAACAAGAGAGGTAAATTAATCAGAAAAACACGGGGACACAAATTGAAAAAAAAAATACAATTCAATATATTGCTTTTCCTTCAGAACAGAAAAGGTGATAATTTGATTACACTGCAGAGACATATTCTGACTGCATTAAAACTTTGTAATTACATTAAAACCACATAAAGGGTGTGTGCAAAGCTCTATTAAGGCTATGGTGATGTAAAAGAACAGACAAGGGCTAGTACCTTAAACGAGATTCCATGATTCTATCCATTCGTTTGTAGAAAGGTCTGGATGTGAAGTAGCCACTCCAATAATGGTCGTCTCGGTCCGCATAAGTAAAGAAGTCTCCACTCACGACAGGGAACAGGGACTGGCCACTCTTCTTAGCTGCTGTGGCTTTTTCCAATGCATCAAAATAATCTGATAATGTTCCAAACTGAATCTAGGAAATAAAGTTTAAAAGAGCTTTGTTTTAATTATCCATTTATATCTTCAAATGGTTACTCCTTACACAGAAAGAACAAATTAACAAGTAATTAGGAAGTGTTTGCCAAGCTGGCATGATCTCAAAGGTTATACTCATGAACGAGAAGTGGGGGTGGGGGTTGCCAGTGACTCTGACCTGCACCAAGGCCCAAATTTAACTAAGAGAAAACATGTTCACCTAACCAGGTTAAAGAGCTATTTAGATGTACAAGTCTCCAGACCCAAAACTATACAAAGGCTCAAGGTGCTGAAAGATTCAAAGAGTAGTTCAGATGACTGAAGACAGGACAGTAGTAAATATCTTAAAAGTAGGTATTAAGCAAAATGCTCCAGAAATCTGGAAATATTTGTAGCCACCAGGCATTTCACATATCACACTTCTCCTGATCTGAATTCTTGTGAGGAAAAATGGAGAGGCTTTCAGAACAACAGGCAGTTCACAAACTGGACTTCCTCTAAACTGAGTAGAAGCAGTAAGAATGCCAAGAATCACAAGGCTGGTACCAAAGAGTCGCCAGAGTCTAGAGGGACAGAAACAGATGGAGGGACAGACACACGGGAGGCCTGTGTGTCCACTACACTCTGTCCGAGGTACAGTCACTGCATGAGACATGAAGAATTAGTAGAGGACACAGACAAGGACAGTTGACAAAACTCAGTACCAGCCATACAAAAAGTAAGAATAAACAGTGAAAATGAAGAATGCCAGGAGTAGGAGTTTCTCAATCTGACGAAGGGATTCTGTAAAACAAACAGCTAAATCCACACACAACTTAAGTCAACAAATACATTTAACACATGGTTCCTGGATATAAGGTTAAGCTACAAAGGCCAACAGCATTATTATACATGGAATAGATCAAATTTATGATGCCCAAAAGTGAACTGTTCATCCAGAGCCACGGATGCAATACAATTCTAACAAGAGATCAATGTTTTTGAGGTTTTCTTGTTTTTTGTTTTGTTTGGTAGAAATTAAAAAGTTTACCTAGACATAGATGGAACTACAAAAGACTATGGCCCTGTGTGTCATAGGCAGAAGTCTATCTTGAGCCTAGCTTCACACAAGTCCCTGCACATTATTCCAGATAAGAAGCAGGGATTAATGTACAAAAGTGTATGAAAGCACCAAAGAGAAACCCATTATGTAGCGTAATTAACATACACTAAAACAAAAAAAGGGTACAATAATGGACTTCTTTATTCCCAGGGAAATTGACAATAACCCCTCAAGCCTCCCATGTGCGGACACTGGGTTCTTGATTGGTGGCACAGTAGGAGGTGATGGATTCTTTAGGAGGTGGATCTGTGCAGAGAGAGCCGCTCACTGGGGATGCTCCCCAAGGCAGAACTGGGACCCTGCCTTCCTCTTTCTCTCTGCTTGCTGGCTGCCATGAGGTTCAGTGTCCCTCTGCTATGGGCTCCCTCCATGATGTGTAGCTGCCTCACAAGGCCAGAAACACAGACACAAGTGACTCTAAGATGTCATACAAAAAAGTAAAAAAGCAGTAAAAATGCGGAATGACAGGAGGAGCTTCTCAATCTGATGAAGGGATTCTGTAAAAACCATACAGCAAGCAGCTAAATCCACACACAACTGAAGTCTGTGAATTGTGAGCCATGAGAAATCCTTCCTATTTTAAGATGTTTCTCTTTGGCATCTGCCGCTTAGACAAAAAGCCTAGCGCTTCTATCAAGAGGATAACAACAGGAGGTGGGTGTGGAGAGATGCTTAAGAGCACTGTTGCCCTTCCAGAGGACCTAGGTTCTGTATCCAGCACCCACATGGCAGCTCACAACCTTCTGTAACTCCAGTTGCAGGGGATCTGACACCCTCTTCTGGCCTCCTTGAGCATTGCAGCCATGTAGTACACAGACATACATTCAATACCCATACATATTAAGTAAAAATTATTAATTTTTAAAAGGATAAAAATGCAAGAAAAATCAATTCCACTAATACAAAGTCTTGAGGCTGTGGAGGAAGTCACTCCATAGGAAACAGCAGCTGAAGCCCTGAAGTCCCTCAGGGTTATGAAGTGTGAATACACACACACCAAATGATAAAGGCCCCATTTCACACCCACATCAATGGTCAAACACATGGCCAAACAGTTTTATCTGTATTAGATAGAAACTGAGAACAACCTAAATATCTAACAATAGTAAGTTAAGTTATAAATGCTAAACGGATAGCAGAGATACCGGTACACACACAGCAGAGAATGAAGAGGAGTCTCCTTGGTGAGAAGTGAGCGCTACACTTACCTGGGGACAGAAGGACAGATACTTAGGGTGTGGTGAGTGATTCTGTTGGTTGAGTGAAGTGGCAGTGGTTGTGTCTCCTAGGAATGTCAGGATCCACACCAAGAAATTCTCACCAACATGACTGCTTAAACAGGAGTTGAACAAGGACAGCCAAAAGCAGACATGCTAAAGTAGACAGGGAAAAGACCACGGGGACCTCCACCCTACACAAGGAGCCCCAGGCAGCTAAGGAAGGCTGACAGGGAACAAATACCTTCCAACACCAAAACCAAGGTCAGCCCTGAAAACGTACACACAAGTAACACTGCACAGACTGAGCAGGCTACATTTAAGGATATACATGTAGATACATATACATCATGTGTATGTCCATATACACGGAAGCAAGGAGGAGTATACAGAAGGGTTTAAAGGGAGAAAAAGAAAGGGGGAAGTGATGTAATTATAACTTCAAAAAATAAGAGAGATAAGTTTTTAGAAAGGAATGAAGAGGATGGGTGAGATGAAAACATCACCTAAGAGGAAACAGCCAGAAACCTTCCTAGGAAACACAAGGAAGGGCGAGGGGAGCGAGAGATGGAGGCTGTGTCTGCAGCCGCTGGTGACAGTGGGCGGGCCCGAGGAGCTGCCTCTGGGCGTGATGATGTCTGAAGCTGGATTCTGGACAATGCTCACAAAGGAATCTTTTAAGCTAAAAATTTCCCTGCACACTTATGGTTTGCACAATTCTCTGCACAAGATATTTCATGAAATTATTTTTAAACTTGTTTTAATGAGCATACAAAAGGAAAAATAACAAAATTATGATCCAAGTCTTAAGGGTCAGGTAAGAAACTAGACTTAAAATCATTCCAACTTAGATGCATTTAGAGGGCTGGGGAGATGGCTCAGTGGCCACAAAGCATGAGGACCTTTGTTTGGGTTGCCAGCACCCACATAAGAAAGCCAGACATGGTGGTATGCACTCGTACACCAGCACCAGGGAGGTGGAGAAGGGTGGATCTCCAGAGCAGTCTAGCTATACATGTAAACTCCAGTCCAGTGAGAGACTCTGCCTCAAAAAATACTGTGAGGAGTAATCAAAAAAGACATTAGACGCGAGACCCTGGCCTCCACATGCTCGCACACAAAACAAACAAACAAACAAATAAATAAAGGCAAAAATGATAGACTTAGAAGATGCTTTCACACATCCTTCTCAGATCATGTATGAACTTCATTTTTGCAGATACAGAATTACTTAAATATTAAATTAAATTACTATTCAATTAAATTACTATTACTAAATTAATATTAAATATTAAATTACTTAAATATAGCCAGCCCCTTTGCTCAACTTCAAACACTTGCAAAAATTTAATTGTAAATACACGGGATTAAACTTTTGATTTCTAAAAAAGAAATCATGTACATGATAGTATAGAAGTTTACCTAATGAATTTAAATTCTTACCACATAAACTACGATACATTATGAGTTTTTAAAACATTGTATGTGGACACAGCACTGCCTTCCACAGCTCTTCTACTGTGTTCTGAATGGATATGTGACTTTCCTTACATACAGTCTCCAAGATGAATCTGTAACAGGGATTTGATGACCAGATGCAATATATGTCAGATTCAAAACTTGTAAAGTGAAACATGCTTTAGAAGGCAGAAAAAATTTCAACCTATCTAGCTTCATGCGACTAAACTGTTGCTAATTTTTGATGTGACAATAATACTATGGTTATAGCTCTAAGCAGAAATCTTATCATTTAAAGGTGCATTCTAAAATTGTTATCAATGAAACACGGCACCTGAGATTTGCTTCCAAAGGATGCTGGAGGATACGTCTGACACCAGCGTGCCCATAAGTTAATGAGTGTCAGGACGAAGCCATGGCACGGAAGATAAGGCAGCTATCTTTTCAGAACATTAGGAAACATTTCAAACTTTTCATAAGTTAAAAAAAACACCCACAAGCACATGATTATTTTCAAAATTGTCTCACTTAGGAAAAATGCGAGTGTATTTTCTGAACACAAGACATTTGTAAAACGCATGACACACTCATGCATAACTGCCAGTCACGTCACTAAGTCACATGAATGCAAATACCAGAAGAAATCAATAACCTTCCCCTGCGGTGAGCAAAGCACACATCCCTGAAAGAGAAGTCATGACTCAGTAGGTGCACTTGTTTTTCTTTAGTCACATAAAGATAATGCCTCTCTAATCACCAGGCACTAGATGTCCTCACGTGGGGTCAGAGAGGATGGCTTTTGGGAATGGACCTACAGGATAAGGTGGGTTTATTTCTGTGTGTAAGAGGGGCAGGTTCCAGGGACAGAAGACACAGACACTGGACGCACTGTGATACAGCCTCATTTAAGGATGGAGGCTCAACTTCAAGGACATCAGAGGGAACTTCTTGTTACCTTCACTTTAAGATGGGGTTGAGAATTCATGTAATTAAATAGTTGCTCATAATTCCTGTACTGCAGATCCCATTCCGTGTATTCACTGAACCGGAAATCATCTCCCAGCGGAGCCAGAAGAACGTTAGTACGGAAAAGTTTTGACTTTTTCCGGTACTGATCTAGTAGCATTTGAGCCCTGTGAAAGAAAGGGGAGGAAAATATGAAAAATCATATCAGGAAAAGGCTGACAGGGTAGCTCAGTGAGAAAGCAGCTTAGAAATTCAAAAGTATATTATAAGAAAGGTATTACTGCTTTTTTTAAATTAAAGTAAAATCTATGTCAGACTTTTCTCCTTCACTATTATCCATTTTAATAAGCCACAAATTCTTTTCAGAATTTTAATGAATTTTTTTTCTTTTACAATTTATTTAATTTTATCTTATCCTGGAACTGGAAGTTATAGACAGCTGTGAGCCGCCATGTGTTTGCTGGAAATTGAACCCGGGTTCTCTGGAAGAGCTACCAGTGCTCTTAACCACTGAACCATCTCTCCAGCCCCTCAAATTCTTATTGCAGGAAAACCATGTAGTTTCCCAATGGATTATCCTTTGAGAAATCACCGCCAACTGAGATACCAATGCCATCCCAGAATCCCCTTCCTAGCCAGCAAGCAGACAGCAGACAGCCCATGTTTTAAAATAAGCTCGTAGAGGAAGACATATGGCTTATCAACTATATCAATACTGAACTTTGCTCTACTTTAATAATCCACTTTCTAACTTAATAAAAACCCTAACAGTCTGGTAAAACATAGAAGAAAGCAAATTTTGAAGAAGATTAAAAGGTATAAATCATAGCCCGTAATATTTTGTAGAATTTTATAATTTCTTCTCCAGAGGAGCACCCACTGCACACCTGCCGCCGACAGATTCATTGCTGCCACACTGATGAGCAGCTCATGCTACCCTGCTTGCTGCCCTCTCCGGCTCTGAACCCTGACTTCCAAGGCCAGACAAACACGGTGTGTTTTTTTACACAGCTTTTATACTTCAGATTTAGTATTCTGCAGCAAGTCCTTGGGGGGATGTGGAGTTGGGGCACCATTGAGAAAATGGGAAGCTAGGCTCACGAAATGAAATTAAATAAGCAGATAAACCCAGAGTTATTCAGTGGAAAGTCAAAGCTTATGAAACTAGTGTTTAAATGACAGGGATGTTTTTTGTCTAGTATTCCACTTTTCACTTCAAAGATTATCCAAAAGTAAATTCCAATTCCCAATATAAAGCTTATGAAGGTACCTAGCAGAACACCAGTAAGAGGTATTTTATGAAAAATAACATTTAATTAAACTTACAATCCCATATGGACTTTCTGAAATTTATAGTCCCTGAAACTGCTTTGCAAACACAAAATTTTAGCAATAATTTAGTAGCTTGTTGAGTACAATATAACCATAAGTGATCGCATATAATATATAGGTCTTAGTTTCCTGAGATTAGCATCTGGTGAGATACTTAATCTTCATTACAAAGTACTTAACATTTCACATTTCCTTTAAGATATTTTTAGATTATTGCTTATAATTTCAAGTGAACAATGAGATTAACCACATATAAGCAGAACTCTCTCCCCAGAAAAAGGAATATAAATAAAATATAGCAACAGCTAAAACGGGTAGTACAGATGAGCACCCAGCTACATTCCTAAGGCAGCTGTAAAAAAAAAAAAGTTGACTAACAGATAAACCAAAGCTTAAATATGTGCAGCTTACACGCAGAGAGGAAAACAGTACAAACACTGCTGTGACTTTACTTTGACAACCTTAATAATCTGTGAGTTCCAGTCTGGAAAGACCAGCTACTACTTTATCCCTCACAGCACACAGCAGACAATCAGATGAGCAGCATGGATGCTGAACCACAAGCTGGCCGGCACCACACTGAAGACAAGCAGGCACCGTTTGTTCCTGACTTATTCTACGCTAACAAATGTCGACTCTCTATTATCTGTAACTCTAAAATTATCTGCTATCCAATGAAAATGAGCAATTTAAAATACAATGATAGGTCAAAAATTAAAATGATGGATGTTGTTTCCTCATTAGCAACTTAGAGGAACCCTATGAAGCTGGATCCACCAAAAGATGGCACCTGTCTATTAGAATTAAGTCCAATTGTTTTTAGCTATTGAACAGTGAAAAGATCTGACTGAGCTAGCTGGAATGCCTATATTTGATTTCTTTTTATAACCAAGTTTAAAAAGAAATAAAGATGGTATATGAATAACCAGCACTGACAAGCAGAATTCAAGAGTTTTTAAAACTCTACGCAGATTATCCACCCATGTCCCCTGAGGAACCTGGAAGCAACTTGAGAGTCACTGGAACTCAGCAGAAGATACACTTTTGAGGGACAGTCTGTGATAGGCTAAATGACACAGCAACATAACGGCACAAAGTGCACTTTGTCCCGATTAACACACCTCCTCCACCTGCACCATCTGCAGCACCCAAGGGACCTCCCCACCGGAAACACCTGGCTAACCTGAGAGGCTGTGCACACATGTGAGGACAACCCCTTGCTGAGGGGGCAGTGTCCCCCAAGACCAGGCTTCTCCTGACTAGCTTCTGCTAGAGACAGGTAAAGCCCCAGAGCTGGCCAGAATCTCAGAGCCACTGTGAAGTGGGACTCTGAGGAAGCACAGCTGCACAGACTGGGGAGGGCCACCACAGGCCTGCTACGGTAAGGGGTCACATGGGCACGCGTCCTTGATGACAAGGTGCCACCAAGGTAAAATGACCCAGGATCACATTCTTCCTCCTACACATTTAAAATTGTTTCATTTTTTGAAATTACAATGTAACCATAACATTTCCCCTTTCCTTTCCTCCCTTCAACCCTTCCACGTAATGCCTCCCCCGCTCCTTCTTAAATCCATAGCCTCTGTCTCCTGACTGTTTATTGTTGATTTCTCCCCCCCCCTGTGTGTGTGTGCGTGTGTCAACGTGTAACCTCTGCATGTGTGTACCCTGACTGTACAGATAAACCTACAGCTGCCACTTTGCTAAACTACACAGTTTTTGAAGAAACTTTTAAATATAGATGACAGTATCATAATTTGTGAGGTTAAACACATACAGACATAACCTTCTCCCGATTTATGTATTATAATATCTGTTTTCAAAAAGTTACTCAGCCATCCCATGTAACCTCCCCTCTGCTCTCTCAAATTCATAGTCCCTCTTTCTTTAATTTTTGATATATATATATATTTATTCCTAAGTATACCAGAGAACCACTTTACTAAAGTATGCATTTTCAAAAGTAACTTTTAAATATATAGATCATACATAAATCTTAATTTATTCAAAAGCTGTATTCTTTTTCTATCAGAATTTAGTGTTTTTATATTACGAGGCAATGTACTGTTTTAATGTGTATTATATATCTCTAATTGTTTTGTTTTGTTCTCTGTGTTAGAGCTCTGGCTGTCCTGGAACTCACTCTGTAGACCAGGCTGGCCTCAAGCTCACAGAGATCTGCCTGCCTCTACTCTTGAGTGCTGGGGTTAAAGGCGTGTCTACCGCTGCCCAGTTTACACATCTCTAATTTTAAGAGTAGGAATTCAACTTTATAAGAACCAAGATGGAAAGCTATAGGCAACTAGAAACGAGACGTTTCTTCCGCTAGCACTTTTTTTTTCCTGAAGTGAGGCCCATCCTTGTGATTTTTATTCAAATGTATTTAAGTATAAATACTTCTAATTAAAGTTTTCTGTAAGTCAGAAACATCAGAAAGATGCAAGGTGCATATCATCTAAGCTGTGCATAGTCACCATTATTGAACTTGTTATTAAGGTAAGAGATAATTACACTCATCACATGATCCATTCCAATAAATGTGTTTTTGCAGTTGAGCTGCTTTTCTTACCAATTTGTACAATGGGAACCAAAAGTCTTATTATCAGGGGAGTACATGAAATCAATCAAACACAGTAGAGAGCTTTTATAACGAGCGCAAAGGAGATGGTAATAACAGCATATTACAGGTTAGCCACTGCATATTGATCTGCCATTGTTTGCGTGCCATTAAATTCTAACACGTAGAGGCATGGTCGAGGTGCTGGCATCCTCCAGCTGCTTTAGACCCAGTTTGAATGAAGAACTCTGAATGGGAATAATACTGGCTGCCAGCACCAGGTTATTCAATCCTTCAGCGACTCAGAGTTGAGTAGCCATGGTGTTCTTGATGTCTTACAAAAATGCATATTTTAATACCTGCTTTGAACATTTCCAGGAGATATTGCTTCTGGGGGGACTCCCCAGGGACAGCCGTATCTGCCTCCGGGAAGCCGCTTGAAATCAAACTGGCAGCATATTTTAGGGTCGGGCCCACAGGTGTGAGGGATGTCATAGCTGTAGAAGGGCATCATGTGGCACAGAATATCTGTGACAGATCCAAGGTCTAAAATAAAAAAAGTCAACATATTTCTGTTCACAAAATTGTTTCTCGCCAGAGCTACTCAAATGCCATCATTTTACACACATCTAGGTAATGCAAGCTGTGCCCTAAATCAGCAGTCATTTTTCTACCCCAGAAGCACTTCACAGCCACAGCTGAAGGAAGATCTGTAGCTCACCCTCATTCGCCTCTTCTCTCTACTAGAACTGAAATAGAAAAGTCCCTGATGAACCAGCAATTGCTGACCTGGAGGATACACCTGGGCAAAAGTTAAAGTTACAGCTGGCATATCATGCAAAATCATGACCTTGTCTACCCAGGCTGCCAGCTTCTGCTACATCTGTTTCTGGGGACACACTGTGACAGATGCATCAGCCAGAGAGGCTCTGTGAGAAGAGGAATAAGAGGGAGTGCTGAAGGGATGCAGGAGAAGGGTGGTGGATAGAGGAGGACGCCGCCCTGGACAAAGGCCAGTTCCTCTTCATCAGTAGAGAAAGTGAAACACAGGAAAGTTCTGGAGTCTCTCCTGTTGGTCCCTAGGAATGACTCAGTGGTATTTTCCATCACAAAGAGTGCACAGGAATGGGGAATTTCCAATTCAAAAAATCAAAGCAAACCAAAACAGTATGGAAATGAAGTACAGGCTACTGATGGAGGATTGTGTCTTAGTTCAGACTTCAGTGTCAGCATGACACTACCACTCAGAGGCAGACCTCTGGGACGACAGGAGGCTTGTGAGTATGATGCGGAGCTGGAACAACCCCACTTTTTTATGGATGAATGGGTTTCTAGTCTCTACAATGGGTACTGCTTCTATATTTTTAACAATGAAAATAACTGTTTCATTAAGAACAAAATACACAATTTGAAAACATCTTTCACATTCTCAAACCTATCAGAGAAGTCATGACTACTAGCTTTAATGATTTCTTTGGCAAATTTTTAAACTAATCAAAACCTATGTTTCTGTGCTGTCCCTTGCATGGGTCAGTGAGTTACATCCCTAGGTGTAGCACCAGGAACAAGGGTCAATGAAACTTGGTACAGGCATCCAACCTGCCACAAGCTCTAAAACTGGTAGTAAGTAAATTCCAACTCTCTTCTATCAAGACATAGCCTGGACCCACTACCTTTGCATTTTAGTTCAGATCCATCATTAGTCAGCTCATTTTGCGTAGTTCAATCTCCTACATTTGGTTGTGTCTGTATTGTTCTACATTAAAATGTAACTGCTTTATACACAGGATATTCTCTATATTCCTTCCTAGCTGTCCTAAATACAGAAAACTAGACGGTAATTTCCTACCAACTGAGAATTCTAAGCAACTTGAAATATGCGAATTATATAAGGAAACTTGTCCAAATCAAGCCTTTGTTTTTCTGATTAAGATGTATTTGGCCAAACTACACTTATGCAAAACCCTGCAAGTTCTGGGCCTCCCTGCTAGTAAGTTTTTCCAGAATTAAAGATAGATAAGTAGGTAGGTAGGCAGGTAGGTAGGTAGGTAGGTAGGTAGGTAGATAAATGGATGGATGGATGGATAGATAACATAACTAATTATGTTCTCTATTGAAACATAGGAACACATATGAGAAAGCTATTTTCTAGATGTAGAAAAAGCTTCTCTGGAACACCCAAGGTGTGGATCACTTGGGAAGTAAATGTGATTGATATAGTCAGTGACCTCCTGGCAACCATTCAGCAGCGAGTTCCTTTTTCAGAGGTGGAAGTCAGACTCAGCCACACTGGGACTGGGGCAGAAGCTCCAGCTTCTGGAACTACACACAACTGAGTTCAAACTGCATCACAAATGTCTTCACAAAGGTAAGTTTCTATTTCTTTGTGATAAAAAGATTAAAAATCAGCTCAGAAGGACAGTGGAAAAGACACATTGAGAGAGTAGATCATAAAGCATTTCACTTAAGGTATTTCCCATAATAAAGATTCAACAAATAAAATCTAATATAAAACACCCCTCTGGGTACCCAGATATAGACTTCCCACATCTTCCATCAGGGTCTAGCTGGTGAGCGCCCCTGACTTCTACATCATGGTTTTTCCAAATCCTGCCAGATCTGGTCCAGGTCCTGCTACCCTGCTCTGGCCTTCCACGGGTTCCCACATCCCTAACCCAACCTGTTCGGAACACCCCTACCTCTGTCACAGCCAACCCACAGACTTATACCAGGACACACCCTATCTGCCACCACCTACAAGTTCTTTCTGCAAAATTTCCAGTCACTCCACTTGGTAACTATACTTCACATGTCCTCCTACATCAGGATCCAGGCTGGTGAGGTCATCTCATTACCTATCCATGTCTTTTTCAAAATCCACGAGATTTAGCCTGGGTCTCACAACCAGTGGACTATCCTAGTCCGACCCTCCCCTGCCTATTCTGCAAAGGAGCTCAAGATATTGACCAAAATCATCCCTACATATCTCCCAATCCACAGAGCCCTCCAAAGCCATATTCAACCTATTCAACCAGCTCAATCTACCCCTAATCTCGAGCCTTGGAAGAGAAAGGCTAGTATATCAGCCTAGTCCCCTCTGCTGACTTGACTTCATTCTAGTCAAGCTACACCGAATCATTAGGTCCAACCATTAGGCATATTTTCTCTTCTAACAAACCTGCTCTGTCCAGAGAAGCACAAACAAAACAAACAAACAAAAAAAGTTTCATCGTAAAAATACCAACAATATGAAAGAACACACTAGTATATTTTCTCCCAAACCTACTAGTCCTGTAAAAATGTTTGTCAATAAGAATTACCTAGGTGAACTCCAGGACACAGGATTTAAAAGAACAATCATAAACTAATTTTAATTATAGACCGAGATAAGGAAAAAGACTCTCAAGCCAATGGCATAGACCAGATCTTCAACAAGATCACAGAAGAAAAGTTCCCCAAACTAAGGAAAGATTTCACATGGATAAAAGAAGTCTACAGAACATCAAAGAGACAAGACAAGAAAATATTCATGGCATGGCATGGTTAAAACACTAAGTATATATAACAAAGTACATTGAAAGATACAAGAGAAAAAAAAAACACAAGTCACATATAAAAGAAAACTCATTAGAATAGCAGCTGATTTGTAACTAGAAATGTTGAAAGCCAAGAGCCTGGAGAAATGCAACCAAGTCCTAAAAGACTAACAGCCATCCTAAAATAATATACCCAGCAAAACTATCTGTCATGGTTGAAGAAGAAAACAGACAAACAAGCAAACAAAGAAACAGTTTCCACTATATAAACAGCGTTAATAAAACTATATCCAAGTAACCCAAACCTAAAGAAAATACAGGAAGCATCATTTCAGACTGAAGAGATGAATGAGTATAGCAGAGAGACTCAGGAAAGAAATATGAGGCCATAATTATTAAAACACAAAATAACACTGAGAACACAAACAGTATCAAACATCAACAACACAATGGCCACAATCAACACACACATTTCAGTAATAACTTTAAATATTAATGGACTCAATCCTCCAATTAAAAAACATAAACTGCCCAGGCAGTGGTGGCAAATGCCTTTAATCCCAGCACTAGAGAGGCAGAGGCAGAGGCAGGTGGTCTCTGTGAGTTCGAGGCCAGCCTGGTCTACAGAGTGAGTTCCAGAACAGCCAGAGTTACAACAGAGAAACCCTGGAATCAAGAAACAAGCAGGCATCACTATCCTAACATCTGACAAAATAGACTGTGAACTAAAACTAATCGGGAAAGATAGAGAGAGAGACATTTCATTCCAATCAAGGGAACAGTTAACCAAGAAGATCTTACTATCCTAAACAAATATACACCAAACTCTGGGTTGCCAATTTCATAAAAAATAGACTACAGGATTTAAAGAAACAGATTAACATCAATCCATTAGAAGTAGGTGATTTCAGTACCATACTTTCTGCAAGAGACAGGTCATCTGGACAAAAATTAGACAGAGAAACATCAGAATTAATTGATATCTTCCAACAAATGAGCTTAATAGATACCTACAAAAGATCCCATACAAACACCAAAGGGAATACACATTCTATTCCAGCAACACATGGCTTTTCTAAGATAGACCACATCCTGGAACACACACAAAAATCTTTACAAATTCAAAAATGTAGAAGTCACTACTTGTATCATGCAAGACTACAATGAGACAAAACTTAAAACTTACAGCGAACAAATCACTAATAAATACACAAACTCACGGAGATTAAATAACTACTTATGGAATGCTGAGTAGGTCAAAACAAGAAATCAAGAAAGAAATAAAAATCTCCCTGGAACTAAATAAAACTGAAAATATAACACAACAAAACCTCTGGGGCACACTGAAAGCACTGCTATAAGGGGAATTTATAGCTCTAGGTGCCTACAGTAAAAACTCAGAAAAAAACACAAACAAATGGCTTAACTGTAGGATTTAAAAAGAGAGAAAAATATGAACAAACCAAATCCAAATCCAGTTGATGGGAAGAAGTAATAAAAATCAAAACAGAAATCTATGACATAGAAACAAAGGAAACAGGACAAAGAATCAACAAATCTAAGAGCTGGTTCTAAGAGAATACAAACAAAATTGACAGACCCTTGGCTCAACTAACTGAAAGAGAAGAACCAATTAACAGTCAGAAATGAAGGTTGCAGAAATGTTACAGAAAGAAATGTTACAATAGACACGAAAGATATTCAGAATATATACCAAGACTATTTTAAAGACCTGTATCCCATCACGTTGAAAATCTAAAAGAAAAGGATGAGTTTTCTATAGTTAGGGCAACAACTAAAATTAAGCCAAGAAGCTAACAACCTAACAAAACCATAGCAAAAAGAAACTGAAATAGCATTCCAGCTAAAAGACAGAAAAAAAGGAGAAAGGGAAAAAGAAAGAAAGAAAGAAAGAAAGAAAGAAAGAAAGAAAGAAAAGAAAGAAAGAAAGAAAGAAAGAAAGAAAGAAAGAAAGAAAGAGAAAGAAAGAAAGAAAGAAAGAAAGAAAGAAAGAAAGAAAGAAAGAAAGAAAGGAGGGAGGGAGGGAGGGAGATGAAAGAAAGAAAGAAAGAAAGAAAGAAAGAAAGAAAGAAAGAAAGAAAGAAGGGAGGGAGGGAGGGAGGAAGAAAGGGAAGGAAAGAAAAAAAAATAAAGAGGGAGGGAGGGGGGAAGGAAGGAAGGAAGGAAGGAAGGAAGGAAGGAAGGAAGGTAGGTAGGTAGCTAGGTCGGTCGGTCCAAGGCCTGATGGATTCACAGCTGAATTCTACTAGACAGTCAAAGAAGATATAGAGCCAATCCTTAAACTGTTGAAATAAAGGAAGAAGGACGAATGGAAAGAAGGAATGGAGAGGGAGGGAGGGAGGGAGGTTGAAAAGGTAAATGAGTCATTTGGAAAAATGAATCTGGGATTGAAATACAGAGTTCTCAAAGGAAAAAAAATGTATAAGAAATATTCTCTAAAATGCCCATCATCCCTAACAATTAGGGAAATGCAAATCAAATGAACCTTGATATTTTATCTTTTCCCAGTCAGGATGGCCAAAATCCACAGGACATGAACAACTATTTTAACTACCTTTTAAAAAACATGTAAAAATACATGGAATCTTGTGTGTAAATATACAAAAATAGTTTTAATGGACTTATCTCATTTGGGCTAACAGTGCTCCTTTCAAGAGCAGAAGACCACCTAACAAAAACTCCAATACCAAACAGGAAAAAGCCCTCTTTTGAGTTGTTGGCCAGGGCTCTCCAGGAGACTCCCAAAACATACAGGCTACTGCTACTGTCTCTGTTTGCCCTCAGAGGTGGAAGGTAAGTCCTTATCGCTGAAGATAGCATGGACCTCAGAAACAGCCCAGAGACCCCCGTGATGGAACTGACCTAAGAGAATCCTCCCTGAGGATAAGCTTTCATAGTACCAATGATGCCATGCAAGCTTCCAAAGGAGGAAGGCAAATAACAGTCCCACCCAGATAGGATGTCTATGGATCACATCAACAACCAGCATGATACAATAACCTAAGGGTTCGGTAGTGGCATGCATCCCTGGGCAGCAACTAACATCTCTCTACTTGGACCTAAGTCCCACTCAGCAAGAAGGAAACCTAGCTAACTATTCAGTGATAATTAAATCACGGTAATTGAAGGAGAATCTATACCCAAACCATTACTAAACTATCATAACTCTTAGATCTATACCCATTACGTTACTTAATCAGCATAACTCCTGTAACAACAATCTATGCATTTATCCTTGTACTGGAAGGTTACATTTTAGTTTAGTCTTCACCACTCATTAAGGAAACTTCTCTCTGCAATGACAGAGATCAGTACAGAAAATCACAACCAATCAAAATGCAGAGTTGTAGAAGCCAGTCCCAAGCTACAAAACACTCCTGCACCTGAGGCACAGGGAATACTGTGGAAGAGGGGGTGGAAAGACTGTAATAGCCAGAAGACCAAAGAGTTTGCTATGAGGTTGTGTTTCCTAGTAAAGTCAAAATAAAGTTTTATCAACATGGCTGACAACAAAGATGACTCCAAGGGATATGCTAAAGTAGATGGGGAAAAGCCCAAGAGGCCTCAAAGCCCTACACAAAGAACTGTACACAGTTAAGGAATGCTGAGAGTAGGACAAATAGTAGTCCCCAAGGAAGAGCACACCAACGGGTTATCCAATACCAAACAGTCAGCCCTGAAGACATGCACACAGGTAACATTATACAGACTGTACAAGTTATATTCATATATGCATGAGGTTAACAGTTAATGAAAAAGAGAGGCCATGGATTTGAAACAGAGAAAGCAGGGGGATATGGGAGTACCTGGAGAGAAGAGAAAGAAGGAGAAATGTTGCAATTACACTGCAATCTCAAAAATGAAAAATTAATACATAAATAAATAGAAATTAATATATAAATAAATAGAAATGAAGTTTTTCTTATTCACTGAGGTAATAAGCAAAGTTGGTAAAGGCAAAAAGGCCTAAACCCAGTCTTCTCTGGCAAAAGTATGGTAATCTATTTTAATTTGTCTACATACAGGTAGCATGAGGACTCCTCCCTGGGAGGATAAGATCAAGGTGATTTCAAGAGAATTTCTTATAAGACACCAGGACAAGAGAGAAGGAAGGAACACTAGCTGGTATGGCCTATTACTGCATGGTTTCTAAGGGATGCTCAACTTTCTGAGAAACCGTGCTTTTTTCCCCACTAGACCAAAGTGAAAGCATCAACTGGGACAATTCTAAATGATTATATCTATTTATTTCTGTTATTCATAAATACAACTTCACAATTTCCCGAACACAAATTGGCAACAAATGTTTATAAGAATCTTAACATAAATACAACAAAAAACAATACTCCTACAACAGAAAGTATCTTTAAGCATTCTGGTGTTCAAGGCTTGCACTATAAATAACACCCACTGTGATGCTTTAAATGAGAATGGCTTCACATGTTTGAATATTTAGTCCCCAGTTGATGGAACTGTTTGGGAAGGATCAGGAAATATGGCTTTATTGGAGGAGGTGTGGTGTTGTTGGAGGAGGTATGGCCTTGTTGGAGATTTGTCACTAGAGGAAGGCTTTGAGGTTTAAAATGCTATTCCCATTGGCTCTCTGTTTTGTGGCTATTTCTCAAGATGTAATTTCTCAGCTACTGTTCCTGTACCATGTCAGCCTGCCTGCTGCCATGCTCCCATAATGATGATGATGGACTCTAACCTTCTGGAACCATAAGCCCCAATAAACATTTTCTTTTATAAGTTGCCTTGGTCTTGGCATCTCTTCACAGCAACAGAAACCCACAGTGGTATAAGACCAAAACCCTTGTCACCCTACATCTCAGTCAAACAGAATCATCAGCTTTCATCAAATTCCACATACCCCAATTCTGTCTCCAAAAAAACTCCAGGGTTTTTTGCAAAGAGAAGTGTTTTTTCACTGAATAATGGACTCTCTGGATGAGCATGTGTGAAAATCCAGCACGTTTCAGAAGATAAGCCATTGTGGGTGAGTGTCCAAAAGGATCAATGGCCCAACCTGATCGAGGCTTCACTCCTGTTGATAGAGAAAAGAAGCATTAGGTATCTTGTTTCTTGCTTTTAGGATAAGTGAAATAAATAGAAGTTACGATACTCAGGGAGGTCAGTGTTCTATAGTCTCCTGGGTTTGAAGAGAAAGGGAGGGCGTGCTGCACATCTCACATCTATGATAAAGCACCTGCCAACCACTAGAGGTAGACTAGAGGCCCAACATGTGTGGGGTTAGCCAACTCAGGAACTGCTTAATCTGTCATTTCAACTTAGAGTTCCAAATCCCAACAGCCTTCCAATCACACCTTTAAACAGCCCTACTTCATCATACCACACAGTGGAAGAACTGATTGAAATAACTGTTCACTGTGCTTCACCAGGTCTCAAGGCATTCTGATGCTCTTCCTTTCTCTCTACCTAAAAGGAAGTCAATGGACTGCTTCAAACATGGCTCAGATCAGTTATAAGACGCATCAGCTAAAGTGTACTTCTGTTTCACAGAGAAAAACATGTGACAAAAATAAATACATGTACAAGTTAGAGTTAATGAGACAAGAATATTCATCGAGCATTATAAAAATTTGATCATTCAATTATTCAAGACTCTCAAATAAGACTTCTACTTACAGTATAAAACTTGGCATAACTAATAGAGCTGTGCACAGGTTGTTTCCGCTCAAGCATCTGTTTAGCATTCCCACACATCTATGGTTACGAGAGGACTGAGGGTTACAAAAATGAGTTAAAGCTGATTCTGGCTGCTGTAGTAGCAGAGGCTATCATTCGAACAGCTATGACCCAAAGTAACTCCAAAGACAGAAAAAAAAGGGGGGGAGGGTGGACCTTACTGAGTAATAAGGTATAACACAGAAATCTAGAAAAGGAAACTGAAGAGAAAAAGTGAAGACCCATACAAGACTCAGGTATGTCAAAATACACACACACACACACACACACACACACACACACACACACACAACACACACTTGAGTTGGTGGAGGAGTAGGAAGGAGGGTTATTACTCTTGATGTATCTCCTACAAATTTATTAGATTTTATTTTTATTAATTGTGCTGGCTATTTTTATGTCAACTGGACATGAGCTAGAGTCATCTAAGAGGAGGGAACTTCAATTGAGAAAATGCTTCCATAAGATTGGGCTGTAGGCAAGCCTGTAGGGCATTTTCTGAATTACTGATTGATGTGCGAGGGCTGAGTCCACTGTGAGGGGGGCCCTACGCTGGTGGTCTTGGGTTCTGTAAGAAAGCAGGATGAACACGCCAGAGGGAGCAAGCCAGTAAGCACCACCCCTCCATGAGGACTTGAGTTCAGATTGCCAGCGTCCACATAAGAAAGCCAGACACGGTGGTATGTACCCATAAGTCAGCCAGCACTAGCCATCAGCTCCTACTTCCAGGTTCCTGCCCTGACTTCCTTCGATGATGAACAGTGATTTGGAAGTATATGGAAGTGCATGCCAAATAAACCCTTTCCTCCCCAAGTTGCTTTTGGTCATGGTGTTTCATCACAGCAATAGTAATCCTAAAACATTAATTATTTGTATTTCTGGGTGGGAGGCTATATAGACATGTATAGGGGTACCCATGGAGTCCAGAAGAGGTATCGGATCCTTGGAGCAGGGATTACAGGTAGTTGTGAGCTGCCCAACATGGTGCTGTGAACCAAAACTCAGGTTCTCTGGAAGAGCAGCCACTGCTCTTAAAGCAGAGTCATCTTCCCAGCCCTCCTACTATTAATTAGAAAGGAAAAACTTTAATGTATGATAAAGAAGTTCAGCAGATATACCTTAACAAACTGACCCAGGTTGCCACTGCCAACACTGGTCCAGGAAGCCATCATATGCCTCTCGTGCGATGCAGGGCATAAGAGAACCATCAGCACCGAGATGCTCTAGCCCAAGGGATAAATAAAAGAGCAACAACCTAAACCTGACCCTGAAGAAACAGACAAACCCACATTGACAGACTTTTTCTAAAACTGGCTTATACTCTTCAAAATGTTATGGTCAAGAAATCCCAAGAAAGGCTGAGGAAATGCTCAAGATTAAAGACAACTAAGAGACGTGACAGTTGAACATCACTCACGATGCTGGGCCGGACCCTTGACTTCGAGTGGGGAACCATGAGTGTCTACCTACAGTGGTGCTGAGATACCTGAGAAGCTCTGGACACGCCCTGTGAATTAGACAGTCCTGTTGAATCACTGTTAATATTACTACTTCCTATCTACATACAAAACTGTCCCAACTTCTTAGCAAATATACTATTACAGGCTGAGAGATGAAGACAAAGCGCCTCTGACTTACTGTCATGTGATTCATTAAAAAATTACACAAGAACCCATGTTCAGGATACATGATAATCCTTTCCAGGTAAACCCAGAACATTTCATGAGTTTCAAATTTCAGAAGGAGTAAGTATCATCACAAATAAAGGGAAAAGTAAGATTCTAAGCAGGACAAGAAGTGTATCGAATATCAGAGTTTAGTATCCATTCTTTTAGAGCTTCAGGATCATTGAGGATCTTTCCCTACCAGACTATAGAGGAACAACTAGCAGCAATGGAAAAAGGAGCCCCAAAAAACATAATACCGCTGAGAGAAGATGTAAACTGAATTGGTGAAAATGTTTGATATGAAGGGAGGGAAGGGCTGGAGAGAGACTTTCGAATCCCAGAACTTGCCAGGGTTCTCCATGGTATTAGACAAATTTTTTTTCAACAGAAAACGGAGGGGTGCCAGATGGTGATGGGAGTGCTGGCAGTGACAGCGACGCACGCCGTTAATCCCAGCACTCGGGAGGCAGAGGCAGGTGGATTGCTGTGAGTTCGAGGCCAGACTGGTCTACACACTCAGTTCCAGGACAGCCAGAATTACAACAGAGAAACCCTGCCTCGAAAAACCAACAAAAAAAAGTGGGGGGTGTAAGAGGAAGTTTCGGGGTAATATTAAAAAATCCAAACTTTTATAATAAACATTATAGGAAATACAGATTATAATAATATATGTATATAGTATATACAGCTATATACTATGTAGAAGTAAATAGTTTATATACTATATATATATAGTATACAAACAGTTATAAATTAGCTACTTCTTGCTTTCCGCTAAAATGTTACTGTCCTATTTTTCTACATAAGATACCAATTATTTAAATAAAAGTATTGCTTAATACAAAGATTACTATATATAATTCTTATTTTACATTGTAAATATTTAAAAACGTTGGTAAACATTTCAAATAAAACATTTCAATTTACATTTTAGATAGAATTATCTGATTTAGATAGAATCAGATAATACCTATAATTACGAAAATATTTTCAGCATTATTAAAAAAACAATCTACCTCCAACAGAAGGCCCATGGGCATATTGCTGCAGTAAGTTTTCCAAATGCCCTTAAAATTCTTAAACTGTAAATGGTGCGATGCTGACCAGTGATCATATTAAATATCATAAACCAATAAATAAATTCACATAAATGTAGCACAGTAAGAAGGAAATCTAATCTCGCTTATGAAAACAAATGGAAAAGTCACAGAACAAACAAACCAAAAAACCATAAGACAGACTGAACTCAACAGCAGCCAAGCCAAAAGAGACCTGCTCTGGAAGTCAGTGACTTTTTCATTGAGCAAACTGTCATAACACTCATAGCACAAATTGGAAAAACCCCGTAATGCTAATAGACATCTGAAAGAAATGCAGTACGTACTGCAAATTGAAAAGGACTAAAAAGAATTTTCTTAACACTATTAAAAATATCTACATAAAGTAATAGATAATATAATATTAAGTTTCTCTAAGCCATTTCAGTAAACAGCTGAAATGAGAAAGGCAAACATCACTGTTAACATGAAACCGCTATAGAAGATTTGAACAAAGCAAATAGACTCAGGGTGTAAATAGTAACTGTATTAAACAGATGATTTCCATTTTAAGGTAGTACACATTTACTACATGTAATAAATAATATAAAATATTATCAGTAATTAAAAGAGAAAGGAAACTTGCCAGTAGGATTTATACATTTACACACTCACATAAACAAATCCGAAGTTGTCTTAAATACTAGTATTAAATAGTTAAAAGAAGATACTGTCACGGCAAGTGTTCAGTGTAGATTTGGCTGATTCTAGAATCACCTGGGTGATGGGCCTTGGACATATCTTACGGGATTGTCTTGACTATGTTAATTGATGGGAGAAGACACCTCTTGATTGTGGTCTGCGGCCTAGGTTATGTACGTGGACAAAGTTGGCTGCGCACTAATTTGCATTCACTGCTCTCTTATGGTAGACTCAAAGGGAGCAACTGCTTCGAGCTTCTGCTGCCATAACTTCCCCATTGTGAGGGACAAGGACAGGGAACTGGGAGATAAAATAAACCCTTTCTGCCTTAAGTTGCATTTTTTCAGCTTATTTTATCACAGCAGTATTAATGGAAATGGAAGGGAAAAAGAAACTAAGACAGGTATCATTAAAAATAAAATAGCACAGGCTAGAAAGATGGCTCAGTGGGTAAAAGCACTCACTGTGCGAGCTCAATCCCCAGAGCTCATGGTGGAAGGAAAGAGCAGACTACCGAAAGGAGTCTCTGACTACCACACATGCTCTGTGTTACACACACACCTACACTCGTTCATTCACCACAGGGATGGGGGCGGGGGCGGGGCGGCTCAGACGGAACGAGAAATACAGTCTTAACAAACGAATGATCACAGATGACAGGAAACCTTCATACTGCATACTAACAGCTGTTATGACTAACAGCTCAGATTCAGAACAAAGAACACACAGTGGTAACGACCCAATTGAAAAGAAAGGGTGAAAGACTTGAAAACCTTAAGATAAGCAAAACAATAGGCAATAAATATAAAAATGTACTCAACATCCTTAGCTGTGAAAAATATGCAAGTTGAAACAATAAAACCACTTTATCTCTGCTAAAAATTGGTACTTAAAAAGAACAGATTGGCATTAGAAATGTTGGCAAAAATATGGAACGAATTCATTGCTGGTTGCGAGTACAATAGTAAAAGCACTTTGAAAAGCTTCCTTGTACCTATGAAGTTAAACACAAGGTAGCCAGCGCGTCTACTCCCAGTATTTATCAGCAGCAATGAAGCATATGCCTAGAAGGAGCTGGTACACAGCTGCGTGTGAAAGCCTGTGCCATCAGCTAGCACCTAGAAGCACATTACAGACATTTAACAGGAATCTAGTTTAAAAACCAAACAGTACTCAGCCATGAAAAGGAGTGAGTTAACAACATATATAAGAATCAATCACAAAAACTTTGTTACTAGCAAAATATAAGATTGCTATATAAAAATCAATGTGTTGTGTTATATATACTACATACTACCAGTAACTACTCCTAACTGACATCAAGAAAATAAATCCTATTTCCAATGGCATCTAGCAAATTAAAATATCTAGAACGAAATTCAACAAAACTTCCACAATTAAAGCTATGAAAACATTACTGAGGGAAACTAAAGATCTACATGAACGGACACAAGGCTTCTGTTCGTGTATCAGCATTTGGCCTGGTTAAACATGGCAGTATTTTCTGTTTGGCCAACATATTCCATACACTCCTGCCAAAATCACAGCTTGTATTTATTTGTTTTTATTTTATGTATGAGTGTTTTGCCTGCCTGTAAAGTATGTGTACAAGTTGCATACAGTGCCTAAGGAGGCCAGAAGAGAGTATCAGATCCCCTGGAACGAGTTATAAGCAGTTGTGAGACAACAGGGCTTCCCAGGCTGGCCTGGAATCTACGAGGACCAAGTAATTAGGTAGACAAGATGACCTCAAACTCCTGAATTTCCTGCCTCCACCTCCTGAGTGCTGGGACTACAGGTATGTACCACCACCCCCCGTTTATGTGATGCTAGGAATTGAACCCAGGGTCTTGTGCATGCTAAGTATTCTACCTACTGAGTCACATCCAAGCACAGATGGTACTTTTGCAAAAATGAATTAAGTCATCTAAAATTCATGGAAAAACACACACACACACACACACACACACACACACACACACACGCAGGTCAACAAGTTCTTTTGGTTTGGTTTGGTTTGGTTTTAAGCTGGGATAATCACGCTTCTGAATCTCATGTTTTAATACATGGGTATGTAGTAAAGACAGCATGGTACTGGCATGAGGGTGGACATTATCAGCAAGAATGCCAAGACAATTCAAGAGGGAAAGAAGCATTTTTTCAACAGGCGTTTCAGGACAAAGAGACATCACTGTACAACAGAATGAATATGGAATTCTACCCGTACCACACACACAGGCTAACTGAGAGTGGATCACAGACATAAACCCTAAATCCCAAAAGAAAACTAACCCATGGCCTTAGGGTGGACAGTGTCTTCTTACTGTGCCATCAAAACCACAAATGACAAAGAACCAGGAAATTAGACATCCTTGGGGAGAAAACTGCACCTGACCAGAATATGAACAGGCTTTTCTTGTCTTGCCTAAGCATTGTTTATATAGCATGTACATTTCACTTAATATTATTTTATTTAAGGGACATTGCACTTTGATATTTGTGGGCAATTATAGAACCACTCCCCAGAGCTATTGAGACAGGGCTTATATTCAAAGATGCTAGTGGGAACCCGGGACAGAGGTAGGAAGTCACGAGAAAGGTGACTACTAGATGTGTGAAAGTCCTGGAAACAGATCCTGGCGATAACTGTGCGACTCAGAGCACAGCACACCCCGAACTCTGGATTTTAAATGCGTGCACTGAATTAGATGGAAATCTGCCTCACTCTAGTTGTAAGACAAAATCACACTGAGCAAAGAAACTAGACACAAACGAGTATGCCGTGAATCCATATGTGAACTCTTCAAAAAGCAAACTAGGGGCTGGAGAGATGGCTCAGCAGTTAAGAGCACTGGCTTCTCTTCCAGAGGACCCAGGTTCAAATCCCAGCACCCACATGACAGTTCACAACTTTGTAAATCCAGTTCTGGGGCTTAAAAAAGTAAATAAATAAAATTAGTGTACAGTTAGGGAGCATTTGGTTAGAGGAGAGGGATGAGGGGGAGAGAGAACATTCTTAGGTGATAATGAAATGAGTGTGCATGTACACACATACGCATATATGCGTATCTGTCAAAACTCGCCAACCCCTATATTTAACATTTATACACTGTACTGCAAGTAAGTCATATTTCAATGAAGGCTAAACATTAAGAAAAATCCACAGATGAGGATAATAGCCAGCAAATCTCCTGGCTGAGGATGTATTTCAGTATTTAAGGAAAGGGGCCATCATGTGCAGCTCTGAAGTTTCCCCCTAGCGCCACACAATCACCAGGTCACACAGCTATGACTTAGGACAGAGAAAGGACAAAATAAAAGCATCAAAGACACAAGGAACAAAATCTAGAGGAGGAAACCTGAGGCGCTCCAAAGAGGCTGCCTGTCACACTTAATCCTTCCAAAAACAGAACTTTAACAGCATGCACGCCACGCCATCGACTGAGAACTCATCACACATCAGGGCCCGGGATCCCACTGGGTGCTGCTCACACAAGTACACTACTAATCTTCCAGGGTCCAGAAGGAAACAAATGCTAAACATACAATGTACCTTTGAAAGCAGTAAGTCATGCTTAATTAAAACACCAGGTACCTAGTAACAGCAAAGGGGAAGTCTCATAAGTAAGGGCTTTGGGGTTAGAATCTCAATCCAGCTACGACAATGCATTTTTCCGCAAATGCATTATCTGCAATGTGTTCTCCAAGCTTTGAATAACAATTGCCGCCACAACAATCGTATGGGAAGAGAAGAAAAATGAAGTGAAAGTGTCAAAATGCTGGTAATTGTCATGTGTGGAAGTTTTCTAGAATTACTTTAAAACTGTGTTAAAAGAAAAAGGAAATAACTAATTATAATAGTGAGGGATTTTTATCCCTTACAGAGAAATATTAAATAATAAATTATCTAGAAATAACTTGAATAAAAATCATGGATGCTTATCATCAAGAAAACTATAAAAGTTATACTGAGACATGGAACATTTGAAAAGAGCTTCATAGCATCGTGCAAAATGTGTGTATCAGGCATGAAGTTGACATCCATTGGTGCTAAGTTTCGTTGAGTTGTAGAGGACTTCTGACAGCGTCAGCCCGGCATCTGCCTCCTCATGTCTCTTGGAAGAAGTCTTCTCTCAGACTGACCTTGTCCATAGGTCCCACACAGAGGACCTCACATCACAGTGCAGGTGTAACTGACTGCCACCAGCAAGTCCATCTCCCTGGAGACCATGGCCATTAGAATGCGCACACCTCCTTAATTTAAGGTCCTGCACCTCGGCGATGGGCACCTGACTCAAGTGAGGCTAAGAGACACAGTATTAAGAAAAACCCCTTCTCCTGGTTGCTAAATTTGGGGGAGGGAGGACTTCTGCTGCCTATGACCATCTTTCTTATACCCTGCTTAGAAAAAACAGGGTAAAGGCCAACGCACAGAAAAGATGAGCCCAAGGAAACAATCTCAACAGAACAAGTTACGTCCCCTGGATGGGGCCATCCTGGGGCTAAACACCTGCATCTCTAGATCCCTATGATGCAATAAATGCCTTTCCTTTTTCTCCTCTCCCACCCCATTTTCGCTTAAGCTAATAACAGAGTTCTGCCTCCTATGATCAAGCCTTAACTAATATATGATTAAAATAGTAAACTCGCAAACAGATGAAACAACAGTCAATAGGCAAAACAACAGATAAAACAAGGTCAATAACCTTAAATGAGAATATCATGTCTATGTAATGGAGACAGTAACCTAATAAATACAATTAATGAAGGATAAATTATTCAACAATTACTAGGAAAACTAGCTCATACTCCTAAGAGTAACTTCAAAAAACAGCACAAATGAAGGCAAACAACAACAAAAACCACACAGATACATACCTAGATTTTTTTCCAGCCATTGATGTCCTTCAATTAGTTGATCAATTAAGGCAAAATAATGTGCAGTGGCTTCATCAGGCATAACCCAGCCACCTGTCACAATCTCAAGCTGACCACTCTGTAGTAAACTAGGAAGAAAATAAATAGAGGTTAAGGTAACAAAGGCAGCAAAGTTCAAAGAAGCTAAAATACATAAACATTTAAGATCAATCTTTACAAGGGACCAGCACTTCTGTGAGGGAGAATAAAAGACACTTCTTTTTAAATGAGTGAGTTTTGACTCCAGGCCCCAGGGATGAGCACCCATAGTAAAGAATCAGGGGCGACCCTTCTTTTCCTAGGACACTTTCCCCACAAAGGGATAAAACAAAGAACTCTGCTGTTAGTAGCCACATGGTTTACTTCTGAATCTTACAAGGAGCATGGAACAAAGTGCTCTACTCTGGCCATGTGCTTGGGGTTTGCTGGAGAGCTGTCAGTTCAAGGATGGTGTCTGTTTCAATATCCCAGTACCAAAAAGTGATATTTACCTCTGTCCTTAGGATATTGTTAAGTTAATTAAGCACACTGCTCAGTAAACGTAGTAATAAAACACCGAGCTTCAGGGTTAGTAAAACGTGGCCTATCTACAGGGGCTTTTTAGGATTGGTTGAAAAGCTGTACCATTACTGTTATTTGTCTGTTGAGTATCACTTTGCAATAACATCGTACAAGATAATGATTACTAACTGTTAATTACTAAGATCTTTTTCTTGCCGGGTAATGGTGGTGATGCGCACCTTTAGTCCCAGCACTCGGGAAGCAGAGCCAGGCAGATCTCTGTAAGTTCGAGGCCAGTGTTGTCTACAGAATGAGTTCTAGGACAGCCAGAGTTACAAGAGAGAAATCCTGTCTGGAAGGAAGGAAGGAAGGAAGGAAGGAAGGAAGGACGGAAGGAAGGAAGGAAGGAAGGAAGGAAGGAAGGAAGGAAGGAAGGAAGGAAGGAAG
The DNA here is from genome assembly GCA_026225945.1 of Cricetomys ansorgei. NCBI lineage: Eukaryota > Metazoa > Chordata > Mammalia > Rodentia > Nesomyidae > Cricetomys > Cricetomys ansorgei. The sequence continues at coordinate 6,423,257 of JAMJFZ010001360.1, read as the reverse complement.
GAAGGAAGGAAGGACCCCAAAAAGAAAAAGGAAAAGAACTCTTTCTCTGAGAAGGAAAGAAAATTATGAGCTGTCAGAAGTTTGCCAAGCATCTGAGAAAATATGAAATCAAAATTTTATCTCTGATATCACAGACTGTCAGCTGGAGAGGTATGGTTTTTTGGGGGTTTTTTGTTTTGTTTTGTTTTGTTTTTTTTGTTCCCTCAACGAAGATACAACAAAACAAAAAACAGAAAAAATGAAAAAGAAAGAAAAAAGCTAGAATTTCTAAAAATTGCATTTAAGAACACAACTAAGTTCACGGCTACTGTACCGCTCCCCTCTTGTGGGCTTTTACTTAGTTGATTCTTTCGTACTGAGTGTTTTCCTTATGTCCACCTGTGCCTCACTCCAGAGGCTGTGGATCTGACCGCTGGATCTCAGAACCAGAGTTTGGCAACATGAAATGTAAGCACAAACTGAGATTTAACCCCTGCCCATCAAATGCAGAGATGTTTTCAGTTTCATTATTTTAGTACCCTATGAACCCTTCTGAAGTTCTCAGATGTGATTGCTGACAAACACACTATTTGCTGGGATTGACTAGGCAGAACTACAGGTTAATAAGAACTAAAGTGAACGGAAGGAAAAAAAGTCACCCCAAAGACAGGATGCTTCCTTTTCAATCTACATCAGTTTTACTTTGCTACAAAACTCCTATTTTAGAGGCCCGAATGACCAGCAAGCACAGCCAACCAAGGAAAGCATTACACATTGTGCAGAAGGTGACCCTCCAGCTGCATCCGTCGGCATCAACCCCCTTCCTGGGGGGCCTTGGAAGCTAGTGGGACGGCACTCAGAGTTCTCTTCTGCACACAAGAGTAACTGTAAAGACTCTTTCTTACTGAAATGTCACTGAGCATTTTCACCCTGCACCTCTTTGTCATCTTGGATATCTCCAACCAAATATAATTTTCACAGAAGTCTCCATGAACCTGTAAGCAATTCAGCACTCCCTTCTACCTCGCTATATGACAACACAGTCTGGGTAACAAACCGAAACTACCTGTTTAGTCCTGTCAGCTGTCTGCCTCTCCCTCCTGCCCACCAACAGAACACAGGCACCAGGAGAACAGGGATTAGCATGTACAATTCATGCCTGGCACTAAGAAGCCTGCTTTGAGGAACAGATGCATGAGACTCTCCGTTTAATATTAGTGATTAACACGTAGTTTAAATTAGGTCAGACTCACATACAAAATAAATCCATGAAGATAAGGTCAGTCAGAATAGAGTTTCAATAATTTGGCAGTGATAGAAAACATGGAAGGGGAGGAAGAAAGCTCATAAAAACATATCCGTGGGAATTCAGCATATGATTGGAGCAAGAACAAATGAATACTGAATATACCACAGAGATGACTTGGAGCTCCCACACCCAGGTGTTTAACGGAGCTGTGTTAATAAACACTGGAAGTGCGGCGGGAGAAGTCGCTTTGCAGCAATGAGCGTTAATTCGGTCTTGGCTAGCCAATGACAGGCGGTGTGTTTCCAGAGGGGACTGACTGCAAGTTAGATCAGGAAAAGTCTCCTGGATAAAAAAACGGTTCCACAGACTCAAAGAAATAAGGAAGGACAGGAAACCTTAAAAAGAAATCCAAAAAGAGAGTCAAAGATCAGGTAGGAAGATGAGAGGAAATAGAAGTAATAAGAAATGTAAAGATAAATAAATCTGTGGAAAAAAAACCAAAACAACCTAAAAAGAGTCCAGACGTGAAACCTGCCCTTACAGTTCACAGAGAGTATTAAATCACTATAGTTATGACAGAAAAGACACAAACTGGGTCAGACCATAAAGCTGAGAAGTGGGGTTTTTTTCCCCAAATACTGGTGTTAATATAGGCTTCAGAGTGATTGGAAAAAGGAACATATTATTTTTAAAAAGCCAGCATCATGGATGGCATTGAACCCAAGGGTCTTCCTATGGAACAGTGTGTGTCTGTAGGCTTTTCAGAAAACCTGCAGAAGCAGGTCAAAACCAGAACAAGAGCAGGCCAGAAAGAGAACAATTTTAGCATCTCTTAATTTAAAGTTTCTCTTTAGTTTATCCAACCAGACAAAAGAAAATAGTGCAGCCGCGGCCTAAGTAAGCAAATTCCTCCAACCCACGGCAGCATCTTTTTCCTACCATGTGACCCTCTGAATCATCCGCAAGAAGAGGAAAAAGACAGATTATGAAAACCTAGCCTCTCACAGGCAGGAGGTTCATCTGACAGGAGTACTTACTGAAGTAGACAAAAGAGCCTGCTGTGCGACCACCCGCCGTCATCAACAAGAACGAAACAGGTGCACGCGAAACGGTGTAAGAGGCTACGAAATTATGACACTCAAAATCCCTACTGTTTGAAAGCGCATGAAAATCAGTCAGACTGTAACTGTACTTCCTAGACTTTAATATTAAAAAGAATAAGTAATGGGAAAGGCCTATATCTACGGAAATATTTACTTCGATACACGCACATCCATGTGCTTAGTGTTCAACAGCATCAAATGAAGTGTTTCTGTGAAAGCAGAGGAAAGCAACCAAACAATGTGCGTCCACCCTGTGAAATCTATTCCTTAGTTTCTACTGAAATGCTGTTTTCTGGCAAGCTTTGCAATGGACTTCGTAACCTTAACAATAAACATGAGAGCTCCATGCACTCATGGGAAGGCAGGCGTACTCTTGTAGCAAACTCTCAAGCCAGAAGCCAGCCCCTAACTTTCAAAATGACCAAGGCTCATACTTCACTCTCTACAACAGCAGCTAACTGCCTGGTAGAAGACATTAACCGTATCTTCGTGTTCCTGCTTCTATGCTGGGGGATTTGATATAAAATGCTTAAAGAAATAGCTGATCAAAGATAAGCTGAGCGTGTCTGTCCTTGCTCATTTTGCCCAAGACACAGATTTCACACTTAAGACTCTACTGCAATGCTCAAGAAGCTGTAACTCATTTTTAGTGAGTGTCATGTCTTCCTCCATGTAGACACATCCATCATTTGGAATTCGGTCACATACAGAAGGATACACTCAAAGAGCTTTTCTCCCTGATGGGGAAATTGTTACAGACAACTTGGTAGCAAACAATGCATCATTTAGCAAGCTTCAAAGAATCACAAATTAATTTCACATGAGAAAATGAGATGAATTGGTAATCATGCATTGGGGGAAATATGAAATAATGGAAGATGACATACTGGGTTTCATTCTTAAATACAAAATTAGTTAAAAGGAAAAGTAAAAAAGATGGTGTCTCCCACAGAATCAATTCTTGCCCTGAAGACATTTGCTGATCAGATCAACCAGTGCATTCTCCTGTGTGTAGTGTCCAGTGGGGAAGCATAAGCAAGACTTGTTTTAACCCCACGTGATAACCCGAGATCTTTGTGTTTTCTAATATTTTGGATGACAGTCTTCAAAGGCTGACAACAGGAGAAAAAGAAGAAATGAATCACCTCTCTATTATTCCTTTCTTATTTTATTCTGAATTTGTTCCCTTTCCCCAGCCTGTCATCCATGTCTTGCCAGACTAAAACATCTCTCCTTCTACTACTGGTCTAACTGGCCCTTATGAATTCACTACGAGCCATCGCACCCCACCCAAGCTTCAGCAAAACTGCCCCCTTTCATACAATCTAAAACCCTCTTGCATAACATTCCTACTGAAGCTACTCAGACATCTGCATGGTACTGTCTTGTTCCTCTAACAGAACATGCGCTCCGAGGGGGCAGAACTCCATCTGTTGGTCATTTAACACTTAGGAGTTCCTACCAGGATAAAAATGTAAGAAAGGGAGTACCAATAACACGCCAGGAAACAAGTGTCAGAGAGTTCAGAAATAACTGCTCTTTTTAAGAAAAAAAAAAAAAGGAACCTTATTCATAAGGAAACACAAGCTGAATGGGAAGTTTCATGGTGCCTCACCCAACGGTTCACAAAGACCAGAAGGCTTCACATATTCTGTGAAGTCCTACGTGTGTGGAAACAGATATGACCACACGCTCCTGTCAGGATCTATCCAACTGTAGACTGCATCTAAACCAGGAGTCACTCAGAAAAGTCTCAGTGAAAGTTAAAACTTAGATAAAAGATACAGTTCTGCATTAGCAAGGGACAAGTAACAAAAACTACGGGGTCACCAGTTGGCCGTGGGTAAACAAGTCCCATTCATAAGACACTTTCTAAAAGTTCTTCAAGAGTGCATTTCGAGGCTGGGCATGGTGGTGCAGGCCTTTAATCACAGCACTCAGAAGGCGGAGGCAGGAAGATTTCTGATTTCAAGCCCATCCTGGTCTACAAAGCAAGTCCCAGGACAGTCTAGGCTACAGAGAGAAACCCTGACTCAAAAAACCAAAAGGATGTGCATCGCATTCACTCATCTTTAACTGCTGAGTAGTACCCTATTGTTGGGCTTGTTTGTTTTTATCCATCATCTTGTTGATGGACATTTGAACTATTTCCAGTCTGCTGCTCTGCTGGGAAAATGTCTGCCAGATCTTTTGTGAACGTGATTTCCTTTCTCTCAGGTCCATTTCTAGATTAGTTCCTCATACAACAACATACTCGTTTGGAAAACTCTTTGGAAGTCACCCCCTCCCTCCGAGTTCCTACTAGCAAGCTACCCAGTTGTTCCAGCTGCTGCACGTTCTCCCCAACTCTGGCACTATTCACCTTTTATGTTCCAATGGCCTGGAATCGTACCTTCTGATGGCCTCTGCATGTCCTCCACCCAAGGCTGCAGCACAATCAGCCTCTTCAGGTGTTGGAAGTGTCATGTTCTTCCTAATCCTTGTGCTATAACCACAGTTTTCTCCTCAGAACCGAGAATTCTCTCCCACCCTCTCACACCCTCTTCTTGACTGGCTGGTTTTAGTCAGCTTCAGATTTCGTCCTGCACATGACAAGCCTCCAGACTCCATTTTAAAAAAAGTTTCTTACAATATGTGTTTAACTGTGCCCTGCCTATCCACTGAGGGCTTGCTTTAGATCTTAGCACAGTAAATATTCATCGAATGAACAGCACAGTAAATAGGGGAAGGCTCCTGAATCACAGGAAAGATCAGGTATGAAATTACCCAATGCATAAAACAGCAATGTGTGTAAGAGGACTTTTGCAGCTCAGTAGGCCAGAAATCTAGGGCCAGGCCAGCCTGAAAGTCACTAAGGCATGCCTAAGGGCAGAATGTAAGGTGGGAGGCAATCAGGGACAAAGGCAGACACCAGGGGAGAAAGCCAAGCAAGAACATCAATGTCAAAGACAGGTTGACACTTATGTGTCACTGAAGCACCTTAGAGCACGGAAGTAACAAGTGAGACTAGACTATCAAACCTTGAACCGAGCTGTGCTGGTGAAGCAGAGGGCACCCAGATGGGCAGGACTGGCAATGGGAAGACAACTGGAGACGGGAACCCAAGTCGAAGGATGCTGATCAGGCAGAACTGACAAAGGTTTGGACCTAACTGGACATAGCCCAAAGGCAGGTTGAAAAGCAAAGAGCCACAAGTTCTAGGACGACACCCAACTTGGGTCTTTTCCCCACGCCTATTAAGGAGATTACCAAAGAGCCTCACTCAGGAGAGCTACATGGTTGCCTGGATGATCGCTGGGGCTTGAACCTGGCTGGCACACAGCACACAGTAGGTTTGGGATCTTACTAGACCATTAACCAGGGAAAACAAATGAAGTCAAGGTTGGGCTTTAGACACAAAGTACTTCAAACGCTGGACAACAGCACCAGCCTGGTCTCACAGCACGTTCCAGGAAAACCAGGACAACTCTGTCTTGAGAAACAAAAACAAAACAAACAAGCAAAAACCAGTTGAACAGGCATTCCAGATAAAGAGAGGTGATGACCAGGGCCACCTCATAGGGCAGGAAGCGAGCAGAGGAAGGAACCAGGAAAGCAGCTGCTTCAGTACTGCATGCAGAGCTCTGATGGCGGGTGAAACACAGCAGGCTCGAGATGCGGTTCAAATCTACATCTGACTTTAAGCTTCTCAAGACACACTACCTTCACACTCTCTGTAACATTTACAGCACCCTTTGGTTAAACACCATAAAGTCTAGCCTGTGTAAATGTATAATAAATGAGTCTGTGTAAGAGCATTAATGGCCCATTTTTCTGGGAAAGTCCAAAGTATGCATGAGTTAAGTCTGCCTGAGTTAAGCCTTAGTATTTAATTGAGTAGCAGCAAATATTTCTGAGCCCAATGAAATTTTCACTTAAATACAAAACTGGAGAAAATATAACAGGATGCTTAAAATATTAAATGAATAGACTGTCTTCTTGGAAACGTAATGAAGCCCATAAATTTGATAATAATACAAAATCTACACTGATGTGTAGCAGATAGGAAATACATATTTCATACCAAAAAACAAACAAACAAACAAAAAACCAGCACAGTGAGGCTGGTCAGGACACGAGCAAACACACGGCGCTCCGGGTTCAACCACGCGGCAGGGCTCTGCAGCACACACTGCTCAGGACAGCGGGAGCAGATGCAGCACAAAAGCCACCGTCTCAGAGCACAGGGAGGAGCGAAAACAGTTAAAGGAAAAGCTAAGGAGCAGCACTGGACAGAGTCAACACTAGTCGGCTGCTTCACATTTTCAAAGGACGAAAACACTACGCAGTATGTAACTACATGCAGCCCAAAATAGCCTGATGTGAAGCTAGAATGGTAAACAAAACAAGCGTAGGCAGAAAATGTGCTGTTGACTTAAGGGAGTTTCTTTTGAATCCTCCAGATACATGCTCAGAGAGGGCACTGCCTCTCTAATTGATTGAATTATTTTGAGTTACAAAAAGCAATAGAAAGCTAGATGTTATTTGCATGGATCTCTCCTTAGTTAACTTGATTGGCATTTTCAAAGGTTTGTGTGCTGAACGCTGCACCATGGTGGAAAACGAAGGCAACAAATCACTGCTGGTTCCTTCATGGGATCGCTCTGGCTGTGTTTCTGTTAAGTTCCTGAGTCAATGGGTGCTCTTCCTTCCCGTGATAAGGCAGGCTTCGATGGACTCGGCTGGAATCCACGACCCTGCCCTGCCGCAGCTAACTTACATGCGTAGGTTAGACGTCACTGCACAAACACTACAGCAGGAGTCAAAAAACATCTTGTCAGTCACATTACTTAGGAGTAGTCAAGAATTTTAAATAATGGGAACAAAAATCTAAGGATCTATTAAGTTTGCTACAAAATGCACAGATGTGACGTACAGGAAACAAACACTATGGTCCTCTGTTCAAGTAAGAGAAGAAATACTATTGCTCTAGCTCCATAGCCAGATGGCAGGAAGGAATATCAGCTCCCACCTGGACCTAGGAGAGAATCTCAACAAACTTGAATAAAGCCATCACTCAGTGTTCTGAAACAGCTGTAGGATTTTTTTTGTCAAGCAAAATGACACCATTACCTTTACCTCCCAACGCCAAAAAGAATTTGCGCAAGATAACAGACTGAACATGAGGTCCTAATTTGAATTCTACCCCCAATTACCATCCTCTGTCTTAAAAATTGAGTTGAACCGTATGAAATTAGTATTTTTGCACATGAAAAATAGTCAGATATTAAGAGATTTCTATGATTCTAAAAAAAAATGAAATTTCTAAATAGAAATCATTTCTATGATTTCTAAATAAAAATGAACAACAGCAAAGAAAAATAAAGAGAGGATGAAAACTCCCGGGGAAGTAAAGTAAATTCAACTCTGAGCCACAGCTGGCTCTATGGAAAATCAGACAGAGCCCTCCACCACAAATGAGGATTCTCAGAGGCTCCTGTCTCCCTGTGTTAAATGTTAAGTTCTACAGAAGGGATGAAAGAAGGCCAGGAACAGGCTTGTGCTGACTTACTCCCTTGGAAGCCTTTTTCTGGGAGGCTAGTTCCTCTTGGGACCCAGGGCTTCAGCCTTGTCCCCTGCAAGCTGGGGAAACCTTAATTCCTTCAGGTCCAGGTAGCACATGACCCTCCATGTGTGGAATCCAAGCCTACCCTCACTTTACCAAACACAGCAGGTAGCACACACACAGCACCCTCCTCCTAAGTACCTGCACTCTGCCTAATTCACAGCCCACATTTTCCTAAGGAGCTTGCAGGCAACATAACACACACAAGGCCAGGCTCAGGAAGCCAGGCCAGGCTCAGGGCTCAGCAGTTTCTCCAAAGGAAAGCAAAACATAGCTGAAACAGGCATTTCTTCTCCAGGGCTTCACAATAGCCTCAGCCCCACCCCCCCAATTCCCATTTCCTCTGACTCACATGCCAGAATCCTGACTCCCAAAAACTCTTCCAGGATTCCTTTCCCCAACAAAGGAGCAAAGGCAGGGTATCATCTAGGTTTCCCAGAAGAGAAACTGTGTTGAGGGAAATAAACAATCTAGAACAAGGCTACAAGTCCAGGCTCAACTATGGGCTTGAGGAAAATGAGGCCAGGACACTGGGACCACAGGACCACACCACAGGACAGGGAGACTTCCCTTGTCTGCTCCCTCCCCTTCATCTGTCCACCCTCATCTCACTCAAGAGTCCTGAAAGTCAATATGCTGAGTCACCGAGTCCAGATCGTACCTGACCCATCTGGTGAAGGGAAGAATGGTAGAGAATTTGACTTCTCTGCATGAGAGACCATCTCCCGAAGGAAATCAGTACAAGTCATGCATTAAGCCACATGACAAATAAATACAGCAAGGAAACTGACAACATTTGGACAGAGAAGCAAGAGCTGTTAAGCACTTTAGACCGTATTTGTGGACAAATTCCAGGAGTAGATAGAGCTGTTTACACTCAAGAATGAACACAAATACTTGGCATTATGGACAATCATACACAACTAGAGTCAAGTCAAAGCATTCAGAGTGAGGCAGAGGCAGACTCAACTGAGAGCTGGGAAGGCTGGGGGCGGGGCGGGGGGCACCCTTGAGAAGGAGCTCCCAAAATGGAAGAAAATAAAGCAAGAAAATTAACAACGAAATGCATGCATATTTTTAAAAAGCAAGAAAACAAGCTAGACCCAGGAGCCAGTTAGTGGGGTTCGAAGAAATAAGACAAAAACAGTATTCAGCCAAGGACTAAAGAGCATCCATGTTGGAGAAATCAAGCTACAGATGAAAAACAACGAAAAGTTACATGGGTAACGTGATGAAAACTTAGAATTTCATATTTCTTTAAATCCTAAAACACAACTGAGCGCAGGGGGAAAAAAAACAACTTCAATGAAGTATTATGTAAGAAAGCTTTTTAAAGACAGAACAGAAACATAAATTTATAATTAACTTCCTATTAAAAGATGAAGACTTTTAAGATGACTTCAGAACTAAAAGTTACATAAAGTATCCAAGAAAAATATTCCAAATGGAAAATAAAAGTTATAAAAATAAGAAACACTAACATATATTAGGAACTCAAAAAATGTCTCTGTCAGGCAAGGGATACATACATATATATATACATACATACATATATATAGACATACACACACACACACACACACACATATATATGGCAGAGGACTTGTCTACTACATGAAAGGCCCTGGGTTCAAATTCTCAGCACTGCAAAAATAATAAATAATAATAAATATCTTAACCATGTTATTTATATTAATTAAATCCTCATAAAAATCCAATTGAATCTGGCCCCAATGTTAACTCCATTTGACAAATACATTGTAGCACAGAAAAATTAAGGAACTTACCCAAAAGCTATGAAGACTATCAGGATTTGCACCTGTAGTGGGATGGCTTAACGCAGTTAGAAATTTAATGAAGTCTTTACACCTGGGAATGATAAGTCACAGCTTTGAGGAAATCTTTGTAAATATTTCGAGATTATTTAGTGAGTGCTTCCTGATATCTGGCTGTTTTGAGAAGTCAGCAGAGCCCTTAAACACAAAAGATCTCCTTGTATTATAAATGGAGGGATTTTTATGGCCTTTGTGGACCTCAGTAAACAAGATGTTCCTGGAACACCAGGAAGTCTTGGTTTGTTGAGAACTGTTAACTGTAAAGGTGATAAATTGTCTTCAGGAAACAAACTTTATATCTGGAGATCTCATATGTAAAGCTAAATAGCCTTTGTTGTGACATCCAATAAAAGTACTTCTGAGAGGCAGTTTGGGGTGCAGTTCTTTAAAACTATTAACCCCCTGTTCTCCTTAGAAGCTATGCAACTTGGAATGGCCCTCTGAATCCTGTGTTCTAACATGTGACTTAGTTTACCAACATGAACCCGGACAGCCTGGCCCCCATACTCAGCGTTTCCCACTGAGCACTCCAAACTGGCTGCCCCTAAAGCAGAAAGACACAACAAAGTGGTAGAGATGGCAATACTAGTCATTTAAAGGAAAACCAGTTCTTCCAGAGCAAAAGAGACAGTCAATTCTTATGAGAAAGAATCAACAGCCTGGGAGGCTCCAGAGCTTTGCAATCCTTGTCCAAGATCTGACTTTCAGGAGTGCCTGGTGGGTGGATGAAAAAGTGGTAAGCAAAAGGATCAAGAAAGGAGGAGACAGAAGGAAGCTGGCAAAGAACAGTAGCAGAAAATGCTGACAGCTCTGTGTGAAGTCTTGCTTCAGAAAAGAGAGTTTGGGCCGGACAGATGGTTCTTTGTGTAAAAGTGCTTACTATCAAGGCTGATGACCTAAGTTCAATCTCTAGGAACCATGGTGGAGAGAACCAACTCCTACACGTTATCTTCTGACCGCTACATGCCCACATGTGCACACTACACACAGACAAAGAAACAAGTAAATCAATTTAAAAAAAAATTGTTCCAAAGTGATGATTCATTCAGTTAGTGTAAAAAAAAAAAATGCAATGTATTTGTACAATTTAGTCCCTGAGAGGCACAGGTGAAGGCAGACTACTGTGCTGGCTGAACCCAGCACACTAGCACACGTGTGGATATGGACCAACTCCCTCAGCCCATCATGAAGCGAGTCATACTCATGCATACCCTCTGTACAACTTTACATCAGATCTCAGAAAATACCCTTGGCCACAACTTCACAGTATCTCAGCTCTATCCTCCTCCTGACACCCACATCCATGAGCAAACTTCAGATCTGTTTCAAGATAAGCTGGGATATTTTTCGTAACATGTATACAACTCTTAACCAACTGAACCTATGCAGACAAACTGGACTGGCACCTTTACTGGGTCTCCTTTAGGCTCTTTAGTGTGCTGTCAGTAAGAACACTGTTGAATGATCAGGTACCTCGCCCTTATCTGCTTTTCCCCAACCCCCTGTGCTCGAATTGTGCAATTTTGCATAGTAGTGATTTTTAGGAATGTATGTGTGGGCATGGCAGGGGACCTGACTGTACATACTTCAAAACAATAAACACTGACCCATCAAAATGCATTTTAAAACACTCCCCTTTTCAGGTATCAATACAAGGCTGAATATTAAACTTGTCTCAGACTCCTAGACATTCAAGCTAACTAAACACAAACATACTGAGAAAAGAGCTCTTACAAGTTACAAAGTATTCTCACAGCATGCTCAAGTCAGGGGGTGAGAGAGAGGGAGAGAGAAAAAAAACAGTTAAGTACAGCTACCAAGTATTTAGAGAAAATAAAATGACAAAAAAACAAAACTAAACAAAAACAAAAAAACTAGTTAGTTAAAAGAGTGCTCAAAGGAGAAGAGAAGTCTGCTGTTAGGATAAACTGACTGTCCACCCAGCACGAGTGAAAGCCGGGAAAAGGAATTATGAAAGATGAAAAGCAGAATAAAAAAAAGAAGGTAAAACCCAACCAACTACAAATTCCTTCTGAGTGGAATGGGCATCAGCAAATGCAACAAAAATAAGGAAAAGTTTCAGCCAAGCTAACTTTAAAAATGAAGAAAAAAAATACGATACTCTTGAAAACAGACATAACTACAAATGGAATACATTCTCCCAATGTAAGCAATTTCAATAAAATCTGTTACTTTTTAGAAAATATGTATCAATGAGTAAGATGTAAACAAACAAAAATTATCTTAAATCTTACTTCTTAACACGTAATAATTAGCAATAACGCCAACACCAGTTCTATGTAATTTTATAAGAGTTCACATTTTTAAAAGGTACCAACGGGTAGAGAAATCTAAGCATGGATTCAGAATGCTGTTTGGTGTTGTCTCTCTCCTTCCCTCCCTCCCTCTTTGTTTGCATGTGTCTCTGTCTCTCTCTCTCTCTCTGCCTGTCCTCCCCCTCTCTTCCCTGGTATGTGTGAGCGAGAGGAAGAGAGAACATTATGCTAATTTAAAGCATTGCTAATATTTCAACCTAGAAAGTCAAGATACATTACATAACACTTCAGAATTGCAGACTGCAGATTCTCTGTGTAACCTGGATCCTGTCAACCCTGGTTGCTATGGCAGCACTTGTCAATGGAGGACTGTCTCCTATGACCATGGAAGTTCCCCATTTTATTCTCCTGTCCTCAAAGCCCATATCTCTCTCCTAGCCAACAATGCAAAACTCTCACCAGTGAGAAAAAATACTCTCCAATGAATGTGACAGTCATCAATTCTCCTCAGATTATCTTTAAAGGTTCGTGTCAATCTATTAAAATCTAAAGATATTTTTTGATGAGGTAGGAAGAAAGTTTAATTCTAAAACCTTATGGGAAAATTAAATGGTTACTCATTAAAAGTATTTTCAATCCAGAAAGACAACATTTAAACTGTCAGTTATTGAAACATTATAAAAGTCCAATAATTTTAGACAAACACTAGCATCCATGAAACAGATCAGAAAGCCCAAGTCAGTGAATATTTTAATATATTAAAGATGACATTTCCTATCAGTAGAAAAGGGGCAGATACAGTAAAACTCAGAGAAGCACCATGTGTGCAAAGGGCTCAACAGGTGGAGAGCGTAGCTGTCTCGTACAGCCAAATGACCCTCAATGAGCCACTGTCCTGGACTGTAAGACCTGCATCACAGAACCACAGAGGGGAATTATCAGTTACAACTGGTAGTACTCAAGAACAGTGACCAGTGTATCAAGAGCTACTCAGGGACAGTAAATAAATTATCCCTGACAATGGATAACTCTTCAAAACGGATGCAGCTAGATCAGAGAGCCTCCCCCAAATACCAAATAAATAAAGTTTTAAATCAATAAATGAGGGTTTTAAAAACTGAGGACAAAAAAATAAAAAGAAAAAGAAAGAAAGAAAGAGAAGAGGATTAAAAATGAACTATTTAACTGTAGATTGAAAAAGAACTAACTATGGCAGAAAAAAGCAACAGGAAAAGAAAAAGAAAAAAGATTAACAATTTGACTACATAAAAAGTCGGTCTGTATGCTGGGCGGTGGTGGTGCACACCTTTAGTCCCAGCACTCGGGAGGCAGAGGCAGGTGGATCTCTGTGAGTTTGAGGCCAGCCTTCTCTGCATAGTGAGTTCTAAGACAGCAGAGTTACAGCAGAGAAACCCTGTCTCGAAAAACTATAAATAAATAAATAAATAATTTTGTCTGTATATTATGAACTAAAAAGGGAACAAAATCTCCAGGAAAAGACACACCCTCACAAGTGAGTAAAGAAGAAGTAATATGGGCCAAGCCAGCAAAGGAAAACCGAAAAACAACTACCGTTGTTCATATGAGGAAATACCCAAAATTGTTGACAAAAAAAAATTTTTTTAATTAAAAAATTATTTTTCAGATATGTTGACTGTGGTTTTCAAAAATTACATAGTTAAAAAGAGGTTCATTTATATCTAGAAGACAGGTCAATGGCCCTTCTGAAAGAAAAGTCCTGAAAACAGCAACTCCTTTGACCTAGGTAACCCATTTCTACAACAGAAGATGAGCACAGGGATCTCAAAGGAAAGGCTTTGCTTCCCTTTGATGAGCTTAAAACCAAGGCAAACAAGGTGCAAAGAATACTAAGTTGCAGCTCTAGAGCTAAAACGTAACCTTCTAAAAACTCCACATTTGTTATGGATCTTTAATATGACTAAATTTTTTTAAAAAAAAAGTTTTGAAACAAACCTTTTAACAGCTTCCTTCTTCGGAATATCTATAATATCCCACCATTTTGAAAGGTAAGAGATCTCAGACCACATAAACTTCCTGCTTGAGTCTTCTTTCAGCTTTAGGACCATGTTATTAAAAATATACTGAGTCTTGTCTCTAAAGTAGTCATTGAAAGTCTTCAACCAACCTAAATCAAGACACAAATACACCACAAGGTCCGATTGATATGGCTGATTTCAATGTAGTCACATTCCATCGAATTACTGGATACCCTTAGCTCTTTCATTCAGATACAGACACATTTCCAAAGCTAACAAGTATGTTCAATTAATGAAATTCTCCTTTAGTTGACAGGGAAGTAAAAACCTACTGTCACTGAAATGAAATACTCAGACATTGCACAAAAATTCAGACAGAAATGTGAACAATGAACTAAGGATAAAGAAAAAGCAGTCATTTATATTGAACAATTAATTTGATCACTTATCTCTAGGTAAGGATGTTTTTACCCTAGATTTAAAATCTAAATACCACTAACAAGTACTCTCATAACTTGAGATCAAAATTGTACCCTCTTGTCACACACGTGAAGTCCCCACTCATCCAGTGAGTTAAAACTAAGACAAAGCAAAGCATATACAAACTAAGCCCTAAGGCTTGCAGCAAAGCAACAGAGTGATTGCAGCACTGATTTGAATACTGAGCACAGCATTCTGACAAAAATAGGCTTTTGTTCCCAAAGCTGTCATTGTGCAATTTTCTAGGAGCACCAACTAACACTTACTAAACAAAAAACGTGAACACATTACTGTTTTTCCCCCCAAGAAGAGAACTTGGTTCCCTAATTTATTCTACTACTTCCCAAATAACTTAGATTATTCCCCCAAATCATTAGCATTTGGGGTGAGCAAAACATTTTTAACAAGACTCACAAGATCAAGCACAGGCCCACCAGAAGGATGACTAAAATGGCAAAGGCCACAGTGTACACAGCCACTGGCCGCAGACTGTCGGTAGACAAAGAGGACCTCATGGGCCATGCTTTGTTCTCAGTATAAAATTTAACAGGGGAGAGCTGCTCCTTCCAAGCAGAACTACTGTTCAAGTGCTACCAAAATTCACACATTCAAGAGACTTGAAGGACAGCGAGTCCAAACAGCACTTCTGTTTGCCTAAGATTAACTTAAAACTCAGCCTGTACTGCATTTGCCAGTAAAAAAAACAAACAAACAAACAAAAAACTTGCCAGGCAGGTGTGTGCAATCCACCTGCTTCAGCAGCGTGTGCTCAAACAGGTGCCTCTGAAAAAGGTATCGCAGCTGTGACTATTTCTCCCAGTTGATGGGCACCTGCGATATGCGGGTGTGACACTAGGAGCCAACCAGGAATACAGTGGCAAGAAGGTTCCTTCTAAGATTTTCTCAATCTAAGGCATGTCTAAGCTGGTTCATCATCAAAAAACGCTTTCTGCATGATTTAATTTTTCCACATTAGCATAAAAAGTCTATACCTTTAGCAAAACTCCAAATCCCCCGTGCAAGAGCATTGTGTACGGAATCCCATCCTGTTTCACCAGGGCACTCGCTCTGAGCCCCGCATCAGGCACCTGGCCAGGACCTAGTTCTAGATTCCCAAAGAGGGGCAAAGAAATTCCAAGCTATCCTTTAAACGACAATGTCCTTCCAATACTCTTGAATTTGAAGATGTAAACACTCAAGACTAAGTCTGGAAGATATAACAAGGAACTTGAAAAAATAATTCTTTTTTATTACCAACAGCCTGGCGTTAACCTTTCCCATCTGGACGATCAAATGAGAGAAGGGCAAAATTTAAAAAGGCATTTCAGTGTGGGGGCTGCGATCCTAACCCCTTCTGCCTCAGAGATTATATTAAAAATAAAGTTTTGAAAGGGATAAGTAAGCTGATGGTGGTGCACACCTTTAATCCCAGCACTCCAGAGGGAGGTAGGCAGAGGCAGAAGGATCTCTGTGAGTTCAAGATCAGCCTGGTCTACAGAGTGAGTTCCGGGACAGCCAGGGTTACAACAGGAAAACCCTGTCTTGAAAAATCAAAAAGAAAGATAGGAAGGAAGGAAGAGAGGGAGGGAGGGAAGGGAAGAAAAAAGAAAGAAGAGTTAATTAAGGTGAAGTAGTGCAATGAAAGAGGGATTTTAATCTTATACAATATTAGACTCAGGCACATACAGAGAAACTTGCCAGGGAAGATGAAGAAGAAGGCCATTAAAAGCTGAAAGCCAAAGGAGAGTGATCTAAAAAAGAAAAAGAAAAAACAAACAAATAAAAAAAAAAGCAAACCAGTGCTACAGAATCCTTGACTTCCAGTCTCCAGACTGTGAGAAAATTATCTTCAGTTGCGCTGAAGCCACTCGGTCTGTGGTGCTTTGTTACAAAGGCTGAGACTAATGCAGCCTGAGAACTAATTAATGTTACTTCTTTTCAAAAACTAAAGATTACAATATTGATCTGTCAACTCCCATCATGGCGTTTAATAGTCTATAACTACCTACACAGCACAAGGTTAAGCTGAATTCACAGATGCAAAACCAAACATACTTCCGTATCATGATCATGTGTGTGGAACAAGGACCACCAAGCTCCCTGAAGGGCTCAATTAGAATTATCACCTTTAAAATGTCCCATAAACTTCTTGCCTGAATTTTAGCAAAGGTCAATGGTAATTCCTAATTACTTGCCTATGAACAGAATTAAGGTCCTCTGGGCCTCCAAAATTAACTGAAGACAAAACACAGGGAGGGGAAAAAAAAAAAAAAAAACCTCCCATAATCTAAGAATGACTATTTTTTAGTCAATAGGTAAAAGACGTTTATGAAAAAGTATAACTATGTATTTCCAACAGCTGGAACTTGTCACTAGCAGATATCGCTGCATTTCAAAGACATTTTATCACAAGGGTTTTCAGAGCGGGACTACAATGAATGATTCATCCATTCTCCCTTTAACACTTCATTTGCCCTTCAACAATCAGGCAGAAAATATGTCAAAGATATTTACGTGAGGCAAAAATACAAGCTCAGAGACGTCAACTTAAAAGCCTTCCATAAAACTCATCTATAATTGATACTAATATCACTACAATATAGCACAATTAATGAATAAAGAACTGAGAGAGTTTCTTGCAGCTTTCAATATTGAGTAATATAACAGTAAATTAGCTTTTATTGCTCTTATACAATAGACTAATCAAGTATTCCCTTTTACCCTGAATTGGTTCTTTCTTCCTCTAAATTACTGTAAAAATTACAATTGCATATTAACGTGAGACCAATCAGAAAGATAATATTTTATGCAAAGCTGCATGGGATGAATTTTTGTGATATAAAATTATATTCCTATCTCTAGATTTAATAATCTGAGGACAGTGAGTTGCAAGCTGATTTACTTAAGTGGTCAATTCACAGCTTTTCTCCCCCCCCCTTTTCTCTTTCTCTCCCTCTCTCTCTCTCTCTTTTACCACACTAGGAAACTGAACTAGGACTAGATCTACATTAAGAATACCTTGTTCAGTGTAACAATGCTATCACCCATAAGAGAATAGCTATTTTAAATAAGTTAGAAAAACCTAAAATGATTGAATAATTAAAAGTTCTATGAAGTTGGTAGAAATTCCAACTCAATGCCACTGTTTTTTAAGTTCTAAAATTAAAAAAAAAAAAATCTAGTGACGTTGCCAGCCCAGCTGTCTATTCTGTATGTGCAATTAATCAACCTAGGGTGTACTCACTGGCAGATCGTGCTCTGCATTTCTGTGTTCTGAACTCTGGGCCACAGTGTGCAAGTCTAGAGATCCACTCCTCTGAAGGGACACTTTCTTTCACAGCACCAACCCCCGAACCTGGGCACAAGGCTCTGGCCTGAGCACTGGGCTCCAGAATGATTTCCATTATCCCCCTGCCCACACCCCTTTCTACAATAATACCTCGGGGCAAAGAATGTGCCCACTCAGAGTGTGTCCTCCCCACTAAGTCCCACAGCCTGGACAGTAGAGTCCAACAGCTAGACACTGACAGCCTGGTAAGTCCTTCCTCCTTAGGCACTTGGCCCTACAGTAGGACCTTCAGATCTGACCGTATCTAAGAGGCCGCCGCCATTCAAAAGTATGTAGATGACACTATGCTGCCTGCAAGCTCAGCTCTTATTGGCTGGGGACAAGGCCAGATCTGCGAGGAAAGGGAGCTGGGATTATCCCATAGCTTGTCTCTTCCCAAATATGTCATGACAATCCTATGAAAAACTGAGACCTGAGAGGTCTAAACTGACATTCAATCTATCGGCTCACTGAGCTACTTCTATTTCTTCAGATGAGAGGAAAGGCCTTCCTCTCCTCTTCTCTCCTCTCTTTGCAATCAATTTCTTTGATTTATAACTTTTAAATATTTAGAAACAAAGAATGTGGACCTTTGTGTATTCTGGCCCCAATTCCTGAAAAATTTAGAAGTAGGGCTGAGCACACACCACACCCAAAACTTCAAACCAACCTATTCACCTGAATCTAAGAGTGCAGTGGATGTGTGTGACGGATGAATGAAATAGAAAGCCAAAGCACGTGGATTACATATGAAAATTTATTCAACTATAATGAAACGAAAGGCACTACTTACTACAGTCAACTTGAACTTTCTGCTACCCTAATAATCACTTCCCAGCATCCTTAAGCTCCACTACTTATATCTTAAACATCTTAGGTAGATCAAGCATAGTGGCACACGCTTTAATTCCAGCACTCAGGAAGCAGGGAAGGAGGATCTCTGCGAGTTCAAGGCCAGCCTGGTCTACACAGCAAACTCCAAGACAGCCAGGACTACATAGTGAGACACTAGGGGGGAAAAGTCTCTAGTAGGCTCACTCATTCCAAAAAAGAAACATCTCTCAAATGCAGTTACGTTATGAGGGCCAGAGCTGCTATAATCACGCTTTTTAAAAAATAACATTAATTCCACTCAAAAGTTAAATAATCACTGACTTTTAGGAATTTATGACAAGATGCTGAGTTCAACGTAATTATATTCAGGTCAATGACATACTGATGGTCACATATAAAACCAGCAAATTAAACTTTAATGATTTCCATTGCACTGTCAGAGTATCCTCAAATTTAAAAATAAATGCAAAGGGAGTTTATAATTAAAAGAAAGCTTCTTCACCTTAGTAATAAAGTTATTCTCTATCAATAAATGACCAACTGGTTTCTCCCATCCCTTTTTAATCCTTCAATACCAAATTGCAACATCCAGTCTTATACTTAAGGGACAGCATATAATCTTAATTGTTATTACCATTATTTGATTATGCTGATGATTAATTTTAATTCCAATGTTTCTATTATAAGTTAGTCTCCTCTGTTCCCCTAATAAACTGGAAGAGCCCTAATTAACATTTTAGTTTACTCATTCAAACACATATTGAGTATCTAATAAGGGCTAAGTAAGTAATAAGGCAAAGCTAAATGAAAACCGATTCTACAGAACAAAATGCTCTGGGAATAGAGAAAGAGTGGAGTCCTAGCAGGATAACAGAAAAGTCTTAGAACACTTGTCATCAAGACAGAGGCAAGAGCACATGAAGAAACAAAAGCCACTAGGTATGTGAGGGAGCAGTTGCCAGGTGGCCACAGCTGCACTGCAGGATAGGCAACCAGGATGTGGTAAGCAATTTAATAAAAATGGAAGTGTAGTACTAGAAATCTTCTAACCATTATCTTTCTTAAAAGAACACAAGAAGAAGGAAGTTAAGGTTTCCAACATTGCTTGCATGTATCTACACTATAATGTTAGGCATAAACTAGAAGGAAGAGCTGAAACAGAACGGGAAGCAAGACTGCTATAATTCTGCTTAAAATGGTTACAAAGTAAGTAGAAATGGGCGGAAGAAACCAAGAAGGTAGCAAGGTGAGGTTAAAAGGACTTTGTGGCTGGCTGAAAGTTTTCAGAATGTGAAGAGTGACAGAAATAAAGGTAGGCTGTTCCAAAGGCTCTGCAAACCTACAAAGCTGCTGACTCCTCTAAAATTCTAAACGCTTGAACTTGGCTTTCCAAAAGAAGATAATCTTTCGTTCTAGGTGGCTCAGCACCATCTAATAGTCTAAGCATATCAGCTTCACTCTCATAACACTGTTTGAGATATGGCACTTTTTAACGCATTTGAGAAGCCTGCATTGGAAATCTCACCCCACACCGCAGAGCCGTTCTGCATTACCTCTTAGATGGCTGGCTCACCTTGCAGCTGTACCATGCCCAACTGACATCCTCATCCTACTGCCTGCCTAAGTGTCCATTAAGAGACCTGCATACCCTGATATGTGATATTAGAAACTATGAGATCAGGCTCCCAAATAAGTTATCCATCTATATTAAGCTTATCTCTCTTCCCTGAGAAGAGGACTATGAACATCTAGTAGCACCAACTAGCCAGGTGAGTCCTCCCCACACAGAGAGTAGTTGCTTAAAATTCATGGGTGGGAGGGTTCCATATTAAAAACACTGATGGATACATTAAGGTACAAAAGTGGGCTCTCTAGATATAGGGTCACACAAGCTGTACAAAGTATCAGTTTCTAGAAGTCACTTTAAAAGCTATAGGAAATACTGCTTCTAAATCACTTCTGGTCATAAAGAGAACATGTAGCAATAAGGAAGGCCACCCAGAACCCATGTAGAGTAGTAGTTCAAAACACAGACACCCATTTTAATATGAGTAAATCAGAAGGAAAAGAGAACAGGAAACAGCACAGTGATGTGCCCACTTTTGCAAGATAGTGAATGAAATCATTTTCGTGTTTAATACTACTAGCCTAGATGGCAAGACCTAATTTCCTTATTGGTGCTCTGCCTGTGGCTTCAGCAATGCTACCCGTGAGTGGCAGTTTTATATGAAAGAACAAATCACAAGACATGGTTCAGAAGCCAGTGTCACATGTGCCAAGTCCACTCTGCCAAGGGCAGGCTGCTTTCTCTCTCTCCCTCCTTTTTTCTATGAAATGAAAGTAATGTTATAGGATTATCTTAACACTGCTGAGAGAAACAATGGTTTTAATATATGTAAAATGCCTGGCATGCTGGAAATGCCTGGAACGTGGGCCTAAGTGTCAACTCTAACTTCTATTATAAGAGCATGGCTGGGTTCTCGCACATTCAGGCTAATAAAGTAGACGGAGGGCAGGCGAGAAGCCAGGAGGTGTACGATGATCACCCACATCTCTCAAGAGCACCTGATGTGTGTTCCTCGAGAGTGAAACCCACAGGTGGCCCAAATAACCCACGCTTTCTTCTTCTAAAAAGGAACCTCAATACTCACATTGTGGGTGTCTCTTACAGAATTCCACAAAGCTGTATGTTACTTAGCTCCCCAATGCTATCATTCAGATAAAATACAAGATGCCAAGTTAAATATGGACCTCAAATAAACAGCAAGTCAACTTCTAATATAAATATGATCCATTTAAAATTTGGAATACACAAACTAAAGCCAACAAACAAAAATTACCCACTGCTGATTAGAAATTCAAATTTGACTGGGTATCCTGAATTTTTATTTGCTAATTTTAGTGACAACTCAGAAATCCAGATAAATGTGCTACACTGGCTAATCTCCGTAAAACAGGAAGATACAGAATCCTCTTGAATTAAATAAATATCCTAAGAAACAGGATGGCCAATAAAAGAACATGGATTTAGAATCTGACAACCCTGAGCTTCAACTTCCCAGCATCTGAGAATTTATCATTGACTGACCTCTAACAAATTACTACACCATTAAATGTGACTTAGTTTAGCACTTTCCCCTTCCTTGGTGCCGGATGGACAAAGCATCCTACCTCTCAATTCTTTTTCAGGCTGTGTGGGCAGAGGGAACTGAAGTTTCCTGGGATGGTTGTCAAAACCAAAACAAACAAACAAACATTGTTTATCTGCACCAGCTAAATAGGGTTCAAGTTCCTCCCCACACTGACGCCAGACTCCCTGCCTCATCTACACAGACCTTCACCAACAGCTGGCCAAAGGCTTTCAAATTCCAAGCAACATTTGACCAAAACACTGAAAACACACACTGCAGTTTTATGGGGTTTTTTCCTTTTTCTTTTTTGAAATTTAGACCACAGATTATATATAAACAAATCTATTTCTAGTTTTTGTGAAATAAAAGAAATGTATTTTCTTAGTTTTAAAAATGGGCAAAATCTCACTTGTTGAGTTAATAACTTTTTTCCTAAAGAGCTATAAATGCACAAAGGGAAATTATTTTCCAGTATAACTTGAGAGACTAGCTCTCCCTACTGTCTGAGGTCACACCACAGTGGATTACTTTCTAATGCTCGTTTTACAAACTGCTTAACTGACAATATGCTGTTCAGTCTTCTACTCGGTATACCTTATCTTTTCTCTACACTCTGTGATTTATTTGAAGGAAAATTCACTAAATATTTTGGCAGCTTCACTAGTGGGAAGGGAAGAATGAAGATTGTAGATACGAAGGTGCTGTAATTGTGTTCTGATCAGCTCATTACATGCAACACAAACACGTATCAATCAACTCATATTTAATTTCATGGTCTATGACTCAAAACTTTTCAAACCCGTAACAGTATAAAATTATCAGCATTTACTTAACAATTTTTTTCCAATTTTGTTTTAATCCATGTAAACCATTTGAATATGGTGTGACATATCCTTGTAGCCTGGAAGAAGACTTAATTAGGAGGTTTATTAAATGCTGGGTTGTTTTGTTTTTTTTTTTAACCTTGTCTTACCTACTAATAACTCAATCCAAAAAGAAAACAATCTACACACACGTGTGTATGTATGTATGCATGCATATATAAACACATAAAGTCCTAGTTAGGGGACAAACACAGGACTTGTTTACAAATATATTTCAAATATTTCCATTCCCAACAGACATAAATGCACTGATGAAATAAACTACTGAGCCAAAGCTTGTTTTAAATTGTTGCTGCAAAAAATGCAAACAACTCTCTATAAATCTCATTTAGAAAGTAAATTGCCTAATTGCACATTCATTTGGGAGTATTCTACAAAGATTTCCCATTACAGTCATATTTTGACTTAGAATACACATGCACATATTTTTCTGTTTTCTCTCTATTAAGATAGTGATTTTTTCATGATCTGAATGTTTCCATTTTTCACAGGATAATTTAGGTCATCAATATTCTATTTTTGTTAATAGTGAAAATACTCAAAAAGTCAGGAGGTTCGTTTCTATACCATTTTGTTTCATGGCAAAAATTGCTTTAGTTTTAACAGGTCTGCTTCTGACCACTATTTTTAACTCAAATGGAGCAGAGCCTAAGGGTAAGGGTCATTAACATCTTCTACTAAGACAAAAGATTCCACTATGGTTGCTAGGATACCAATAAACAGATTCATTTATTGTAGTCAGAAATAGTTATTAAGGATGTCCTCTCACAAAACAACATACTACAGCAGGAGCAATAACACAAACAACAAGGATCTAAGAAATCCCTGCCCTCAAAGAGCTTAATACTGCTGTTACTCTAAGAAGTGCCAAGTACATTTTAAATCAAATGTTTCTTAAAAGAATAGGAATAAGGGGACTCCAGGAAAGATGGGAGCTAATGCAAAACATGAGCAAGCAACAAGACAAGTGTTCAACCCTAACCTAGAGAGTCAATTATTACTGCAATGACTTGTGAGCAGAATTGGAATGATGGGTGCTAGGTGTCAGTTGCTGATCTAGCTGGTCCACAAAAGGCAGTCTGTAACACAAAGCTCTAGCCCTTGGGGAGCTTACACTCAGTGATTAGCTCAGAAGAAATGCTGTATGTTTCTGTATCCATGCATGCTTGTAAGTGTGAGTGTGAGTATGATGTGTGCCTGTGGTAAAGATATGGAGAGAGGTCAGAGAAGACCTTACATATTTACAAGTTATCATATGCCAAGTACCAGGCTAAGAATAAGCAACATTTAAGAGGAGCCATGTGCTCTCTGCCACTCGGGTTTACTCTACTGAGAAAGCCAGGTAACCTTGACACGGGGGGTTCCAGTATGCTCACTGCTTTATGTTACCTTGACAAGATGATAACACCTTTGCGGTGAATAGTATCACCAATCTTTGCTAAGCATTCAATGTTTGCAAAGCATTCAGCACCTTGCCTAGTAAACCATGTCTTTAAATATTACAGTTGAGTGCTTACGCTACAGAAAGGCAAGAAATGGAGCTGGTGGGAACTGAGCATGGAGGGAAGGAGAAATGGAGGGAAGAGACTTCAGAGTAACCAGAGTGGAGGACAGTGACGGAACGTGTTCAGACCTAAAGTTGTTAAGTTTACACGTACATCATAGAAAGCTATCATAGAAAGGAGCACAGCCAACAAACCAATAAAGAATGAAAGTAGTTGAGTCATACGTACAGGTACATTAAAAAAAAAAAAACAACTCTGAAAGTACCAGGTGAACTGTGAAGAGTTAGACTCTTAGGACAGGGAAGAAACAGAATGTACCCTCAAGAAATACTATACTAAATTCACTGGGCACTCTCTCTGTGCTGTGTGCTCACACCAATAAGTGTACACATCAAATCATGTGCTCCACTAAAATTATAGCCGTTTCCCCTTACCTTGGGGGTAGGGGGGATCACTGGCCTCAACAAATGAGAGCCTTTGTGTGAAATAACGGTAATTACACTGATAGCAGTGATTTTTGTGCCACGCACGAGCATTTACATTTCATCCTGGGAAGACTTTATCACCCTAATTCAAGGGATAAAAACCCTATCCACCGAGGGATGAAGCAGATTGCCTAAAGTCATCTCACTCTAGCGGCCCAGCTAGGAATCAGAGCCATGTGTACTAGAGGGAACAAACACCAAAGCTCCAAAACCACTTCTCTGCATTCAAGACTCAAGTCTTCCAGTGAGCACTCCGCTTTTCTGAAGTGGAGTCTACAGGTATGAAACGATGCTCTCATGTAATCTTTAAACAGTTCTTCTAGATTCACTTTACCTTACACGTATGAATGCTTTGCCTGCATGGATGTGCACACGCCATGAGCACACCTCACGTGCTGAGGTAAGAAGAGGGTGTAGCATCTCCTGGAATTATGGATGGTTCCAAACCACCCTGTGGCTTCTGGAAATTGAACCTGGGTCCTCTACAAGAGAGATATGTGCTCTGAACTTGTCACTGGCTCTTCAACCCTCCCATGCAGTATTTCACCAGAAGCAACTAAAATTAACTATCAGTACCCTGAAACGTATGTCCCCCAAATCCTCCTTGTGTTTATTATTGAGTCCTGCTCTACAAATACTACCCTGTCGTGGCACATCAATTGGCAAAGTGAGAACACGACATAAGAAGAAAACACCACTGTGAATCCAGAGAGACTTGCGCTCCACCAGACTCTCATTACAGGATGCGGGTCTGGAAATGCCCGCTGAAGCTATGGGGAAGGGCGGCTTTTACCTGGGTCATTATGGGAATGAGGCACCACAAAAACTTGAAGGGGCTCACTGTCCCACTCATCAGCTTCGTACTTAATGTCAAATCCTTGCTTCCAAACTCCACCATCTGGGTTATCAAAAGGAATCAGATCGTAAACATCCAACATCTAAAAATAATGAAAGAAAAAAATTAGACTTTAACAATTGTTAATTTACACTTAATGCTGGTCAAAACTTGCTCAAAGACATACAGATATTCACTGCTGGGTTTTTTCATTTTTATAATGAAACAAACCTATTTCTGTAAAAATCAATTGAGACTTTCAAGGCCAAAAACATTTGATCATCATTCAAAAGCTTGAAATGTATTAGAATTATTTATTAGAATTAATTTATTTATTAGAATTCCTCCTTCTCTTACTTTTAGTGGCAGTGTGACTTAGTAGAGAAATAGAAACGCCACAAAAATTTTCTCACGGAATTTGGTGATGACCAAATATTTCATAATTTGTTAATACAGTACTCAAACTCCACTTGGGCTACTTGGACTCCACAGTAAGTCTCATTTGCCTTCTACATCTGTGCCTCGCTGAAAATGCATGTGTATTTTTCTATCTGTCAAACGCTGTATTCATCTTTTTTATTATAAAATACACATGGAATGAATTTTTTAACTGAGATTTAACTTTTAAGAATCTGAATGTGTTTCTGCAGTCAGGTGTGGTGGTAGACACCTATAGCCCCACACAAAGCAGAGGCAGGAAGGTCACCACAGGGTGGGAGCCCACTTCAAACGCCAAGCGAATGTCTTCTAGCTTCCCAACAAGTAATTCCCAGTAGGTTATAATCTATTTGGACATATAAGAAAAAACAGTGTTCCCTTCAAAAAACATAAAGCTTCAGTGTTATTCTTCATATTCTCAGAGAATATGAGAATGCTACAATACTACATGTGACCATACAACCAAGGAAATTTAAACTGTTAAAATCAAACAGGCTACAAAAAAAATTAATTAATATGAAAATATTACAAAAATGAGAATATCAGAAAATTAAATACAGTATTCAAAGACAGTAACTAGCTCTGGCGAAGGGACACATGCCTCACATGGAGAGACATAAGACTCTTTTCAAGGACCAGCCAAGAAATCCATGGAACCCAGCTGGGCAACAGGAAGCAGCAGCAGCATCTGCTATCCCTTTTAGTTCTTCCTTCAGCCCTACAGTAAACGTCCTCCTACCTCACTCCTGCCGCAGGCACAGTTGCTCTCCGACTCCTATTTACACGGCCTACAGAAGGGGCGGGCACATACACACCAGCCGGGACCAGGACAGTGACAACTGCCATTCCCTTACCACAGCAGACGAAGGTGGAACCGAAGTACCCAATAAGAAGCAAAATGAAGCCAAGCCTTGAGGAAACAGATAACCTGGAAAGCTTGGAGCTCTGACCCCATCTCAATCTGGCCACACATTAGTGACTGAGGTTCCAGGTGTAGGCCTGGGCCCCAGCTCGAAGCTTGGCCTGTGAGCCAGGGTTCAAGATCATATGATGCCCTATGCTCCCTCCCCACCCCCTGCCTCCTTCTGAGCCAGGCTAGAGGCCATCTAATTTCACACAACTTTAAATCATTCCCCTTTAGGGTCCTTCCATAGAGCTTACGTTCCCGGTCCAGAGCACAAGGTTTAACACAGCCTCTGCTAACTTGCAGAGTAAAACTAGTATGAGTAACACACCCCGAGTTTAAGGCAGACAAAGGTCCTTTCTGACCCCGGGTTTCAGTTCCATTAACCTCCTAGAACAGGGTTGTCCAAGTGAAATAGTACAAATCCAACAAGCAATGTTAAACAGCCTAGTAAAATGAAACCAATGAAATTTTAATTACAGATTTTACCTAAGTCATCCAAAGTATTATCAAATCAACATATAATTAACACATAAAGATACTTTATACACTAAGTCCAAGATACTCTGAGTTTCCATTACACAGCGGACAGCGCAACTCCAGACTGTCCCCTGCCCTGCCAAAGGATCTTACCTCCAAATGCCTACTCTCGTGGTGTATAGCGAGGGTGCGGAGAGACACTGGGAAGAAGGTAAGAACATCACTAAGGCAAAATTAAACCTCTAAAGATGTCTCAATCACTCCAGAAGATAAAGCCAGAAAGGCACGCAGAATGGCGGCACTCGGAGGAAAACAGACACTCACAAAGAAAAATGGTGATCCAAGCAAACAAGTCACGGCAGAAAGAGAATCTGGAGCCCAGAGCTCAAACACTTACAGAGTAACAACAGACACAAGCGCAAAGCTTGTGGAGAGGAAACAAAAGGGGTCGCTGATCGCCAGAGAACAGCCGTTACCTGTACATCCGGGTTCTGGCTTCCGCTCTGCGAGGCAAACCAACAGTCTTTGGGGTCAGCCTGCAGCGCAGCCTGTGAGGGCAGGTGTGCTGAGCCTTGACTGGCATTTGGGGAACCCCTCGGTCCGTCCTCCACAGACTCGCTCAGGTTGATGACCGAGTCTCTGATATTTGAAATGATCTCATTGTTTTCAGCGAGCAAACGCTCCAAATGGTCTATCTTTTCTTGCAGTATTGAGAGCTGGCCCTGAAATAAAGAAAGAGGCAAGCATGTGAACCAAGACACACAGAGGGCAGCCACCATCCCTTACCTTCCCACTGCTGTGCACACGAGCACACAATGCAGGGGCAGCTGGGACTGAACCATTCTGTAGCCTAAGACCTTCCGAAGCGCCGTCTTTATTTAATCATGTTTCATGCACGAGAGCGGGACCAAAATATTTGGGCTATTCCCCTGAAGTCCTGTCCTGAATGACCTTTGGGGACTATCCCTTATTATTCCCCCAAATCCTGTCCTGAATTATCTCTGGGTCTCTAGAATCACTAATGTAGACATAAATTATGTTCGAGAGTGAAATTTTAAATTTAAGCAAAATAGACTGGAGTTAATTTGCGGGGTCAAAACACAGAAACTGAATAAGAATATTCCACCTCAGCCTGTTAACAACTACTGGACAATCTAAAGAAAAATCAATTCATCAACTCTTAACTGCCATAGACACAAGCATGCCCTAATAAGTCATTCAGAGTGCTTTTATTACACTGTGTGACATTCAGGGTTTTTTTTTTTTTTTTAATCGATCGCCACATTAAGAGGCTTGCCATCCTAACAGCCTTGTTTTACAGAATCCGCCACTTATGACAGGAAGAACCATCTCTGAATTGCTCATCCCTGTACGCTCAGTTCCAAGCATAGGAAAGATGTGCATGCATCTGTTTTTTCTCTAAACGACAGTTCTTAACTGAAAGCCCAGTGTTAGGCATAATGCCACACAGTGGGAAGACAGAAATATCTAAGATATATATTGATGTCTCTGAATACCCAAGATGACATTATTAGCAACACACACATGCATGTGCACACACAGACACAAAGACACACATTCACATACAAACGCCCACACGCAACTGCACTCATACACAAACACACACATACACACACACACACGGATCAGATACCAAAGAGCTCAACTTAGGGTTTAAAAGAATAATTATCTGTGTGGTGAACATTAACTTCCATTACCAGGAAGGCTTTAAAAAGGAAAGAAGGGAGAAATAAAACACTTAAATATTCAAAAGTAGATCATCAAGGGGTATATCCAATCATGGAATAGGCTTTAGCCACTAAGAATTGAAAAATAATAAGCACTTTTTAATTTCAATTTTTGTTATGTGCCTGAGTATTTGGCCTGCGTGTATGTCTGTGCACAACCTGTGTGCCATGTGCCCATGTAGGCCAGAACAGGACATCAGATCCCCTAGAAAGGAAGTTACAGATGGTGTGACCTGCCATGTGGGTGATGGAAATTGAACCTAGGTCCTCTGCAAGGGTGGCTGGTGCCCTCAAATACTGAGCCATCTCTTCACCTTGACAAAAAATACAAAATTTTAATAGAAATATCTACAGAACACTATCAAAATAGTGTTAGAAAAAAGTAATACCCAGGAGGCGCCACCCAGCCTGGTAAACCAAGTTCAATCCCAGGGGCCCGAATGGTATAGAAAACTCTGACTTCCACGAACATACATAAATAAGTAATATAGCATTAAAGAACAGTGGAGAGGTAGGCAGAGGCTGGAGGATGTCTATGACTTCGGGGCCAGCTTGGTCCACCTAGCAAGCTCTAGGCCAGCAAGAGCTACATGTGAGATCCTGTCTAAAGAAAAAAGAAAAGAGAGGAATGGAGAGACACTGTAAGAAGCTGAGACTTGCAAAGGTGTGCTTTTTGTCCCAATCTGCAGCACACGTAGGATGAAAACCTTTTGTAGCAGGTGTCATGGTCCATGCCTCTTACTCTAGCACTGGGCCGAGTGGGGCAGAGGGAATGCAGAATTATAGTATCCAATAGTGGGGGTCTGAACACAGCTTGAGAGGTTAAAGAATCAGGCCCAACCAACTGAAATTTTCATTCTACAAGTGAGAAAGCTATGTGATGTTTCAAATAACATGAAAGTTAAGAGATTTTCTCATATAATTAAATCTTTTAAGAGTAAAAAATGTAGACTGGAGACATGGCTCAGCAGTTAAGAGTACTTACTGATCTTGCAAAGGGCTCAATTTGATTCCCAAAACCCGTAACTGGTGGCTCACAACCACCTGTAACTCCAATTCTACAGGATCCAACACCTGTGGCCTCTGCTGGCACCTGTGTTCACACACATATACACCCCCACACACACACATTTATACGCTTAAAAATAATAAATCTTCAAAAACAATAATAAAGGGGGCTAAAGAGATAGCTCTGTGGTTAGGAGCACTGGCTGCTCTTCCAGACGACCTGGGTTCGATTCCCAACACTCACATGGTGACTCACAGTGATTTGTAACTCCACTCTCAGAGGATCCGACACCCTCTTCTGACCTTTGTAGGTACCAGAAATGCAAGTGGTACAGATACACATGCAGGTAAAATACTCATATATATAATTTGCTTTGATTTCATTTGTTGAGACAGGTTTCTTTGTGAAGCCCTGGCTTTCCTGGAATTTGCTCTGTAGACCAATCTGGCTTCAAACTCAGAAATCCACCTGTCTCTGCTTCCCAAGTGCTAGGATTAAAGATGTGCACCCCCATGTCCAGCTTTAAAAATATTTTTTTTAAAGAATAAAAAAATTGAAGACTTTAAACAAACTCATCAGTGTAGAATATTCCTGAAAATAAACAACCTGAAAGAAGCAGGAAAAAAAATAGTAAGACCTATAAATGATATTTGATATTTTGACAAAACAAAATTTGACTAAAAACTGGTTGGGATTGGATCATTTTTAACCTGCTGAGAGTATTTGTTGGTTTTATTGTGAGTGAAAGATATAATTATACTCGTAAGTTGGGTCAACTTAACAAGAGAAGGGCGTAAAGTATAGAATCTGACATCTAGCAAGAGAGGACCACTTACTGGAACAAACTAAAATGAGCAGATATCTGCAGAGAATAGGATACTGGGAGGCGGGGTGGATTATAGCATGGGGCGGGGGGAGGAGAAGAATAGAGTAGCCAAAAGCAGCAGCAAACTGTGTGTTGGGGGAGGGGTGTCAGTATCCAAAGCCCTATGAATGGCAAGGAAGGTACAGTGGTCTTGAGGGCATCTATAGGCATGAAAGGT
Organism: Cricetomys ansorgei; assembly: GCA_026225945.1. Classification (NCBI taxonomy): domain Eukaryota; kingdom Metazoa; phylum Chordata; class Mammalia; order Rodentia; family Nesomyidae; genus Cricetomys; species Cricetomys ansorgei. The sequence goes on along the minus strand of JAMJFZ010001360.1, from coordinate 6,392,109 downwards.
GCCCTCAATGGCCTCTCTTCATGAAGAAATAGTTCCCTACACAGGAAAACTGTACCCTAGGGTGGAGTCACCACAAGGAAGACCTCTCAAACCTATTCATGGGCACACACGCAGTCAAAAAATGCAAGGCTTGAGCACAGATCCCAACCAACAGGATAAGTCCACTTTTTCCAGGGGCAAGCTAGAAAGAGCACGTGCACCAATTTACACCTGGAAAGAGCAGAGCAGAAGAAACCTGAGGTTTCGGTGCAAAACTGACTCACAGGTCACACAAAGAAGCTAGAGGAAGCACGTGGATTCCAGATCAACACAGCCGTCAGTGATATGCTAGCCACCAGCCTCCAGCCTGCAGTCCAGGAGAACTGTGGCAGGGCCCACCACAAAAGCTTATTTATTTAAATCTACTTACAACATGATGAGACTTCCTGTATGACTTTATCTCATAACTAGAGTGTGCCGTCCTGCAGAATGAACCTGGCAAATTGTAATAATGTGGCCCTGTCAAGACAATGTAAGAGGGTTGGACATGCCTGCTGTACAAATGAAGCCCGTATCAACCAATGCTGGGTAAGAGCCAGCAGTTCTCTTCCGTGCAAAAACCAAAGCGATCCTCCGTTGTAGCCCTAAGTCCAATCCCAAAACGTAAAAATGCTTAAGGGTCAATCGCACGGCATCTCTGTCCACACCCTCCTAAGCATTGCATGGAACAAATGGAGATGTTTCTTCACACATCGTTACAGTACAACACACTGGAGCTTCCTTCAACTGCTCTGACTCATCCTGCTGACAGAAATCCCTCCGACGGGGCCTTCTCGCCACAGAGGCTGCAGTCAAACAAGTCCCATCCTGTACAGAATTAGAACTTCAGATCTGCGTCACACATCTCCCGAAAATGAAGCGTTAGTGTTTTCTAATAGTTTTGAAAGACACTATGTTTTATCTTATAACTATCTTAGAATATTACGTTACTAGAATTTTAATGTATGTGTGCCAGTTTTTACCGTATCCTTCTAGAGCAGTGGTTTCTAATGCTGTGACCCGGTAATACAGTTCCTCACGTTGTGGTGAATCCCGACCATAAAATTATTTCCACTGTTTCTTCATAACTGAAATTTTGCTAACGTTGTGAATCATAATGTAAATATCTGACATGCAGACAGCCTTATTCAACCCCTGTGAAAGGGTCATTTGATCCCCAAAGCGGTCATGACCCACAGGTTGAGAACTGCTATTCTAGCTCTATCTGTGGTTGAGGGGAGGAGGGGTTGCTTTGTACCCCTGAATGTAGCCAAGCTGCTTGTAGCTCAACATGCACAGTTGAGAAAGGAAAGGTCTACTCTAGGGAAAGCTTTTACTGAGGCCTTGCTCCCAAACCTGCAGATCAGAGTATCACTCAAAATAAACATTACCTCTCATGAAGAGGTAGCCAACAGACATTGAAGACGACTTTCACTTTCGCTGTAGCTCTAAAGACACAATTCATGGCCAGTGCCCGGGATTCTATACTGAATGAAGTAGATGTAGAAAAGTGTGGCCTAGGGCTATATCAGCATTGATGGTCTAATGAAAACCATTTTTAAAGTATATTACACACTGGAATAAGGTCTCCCCCCAAACAGTCAAAGTTCTTAACATACACCTCATAAGCAAATCCCATACACATGGCTGAGAGGAGTGGTGTGACCTTAAAAGGCTGTACTCACAGTGTGCATTAAAGAGACAGAAATGACAGATAATGTTTCAATTACACTGACAGGCCAAAGAATACTGATAGTAATATTGAAAAAGACCATTTTCTGTAAGGCAAGGAAATCACTTGTGAGAAAAGCACGTTATCCTTTGATTTGCTAATCAGTTCTATAGGGAGGCATCTTCAGCACTGTACTGCCGAGGAACAGGGAAGAAGGTCATATTTGATTTTCTCTGCTAGTGGTGAAAGAGAAAAGCTGAGAAAAGAAAATTTACACATATCAATGACATTGGCTGGAGCCAATTTTGACTCTACAACGAAGCAGACCAGGACCGGTGCCCGCTCAGTCCTGTGAGCACAACCAATGGCTGCACCCACAGCGAAATCTGAAATATTGCATAATGGTCTGCCCCAGGGAGGACACCAGCTGCTGGAGACTGGAGTTGTTCCTGTGACCACTCAAGCATGGCTGATTGCACACTTTCTTCCTTCAAGTTACACCTGGGAAGAAGGCTGTCTGTCTCTCCCTCCACCACCTCATAGGCCTCACATCCGGAGGACAAGGCCCTTCTACATTGCAAGCCCATCCCCATCGTCTGCACAGAGGCTGCACTCTTGGTAAAAGCCTCGTGTGCTATGTCAAACTCCCTTCCAAAGCAACTCACTCCGGGCAGTGCAGGGGCCCTGCTGTACCAGCCAGTCCCATATGGCTAGGGTATGACATAGTCTATGTTTTTTATTCTAAATTAATTTATTTTTATGTGTATATTTGTTTGTCTGTTTTTTTTGACTGAGTGTACATCTCTGCAACACATGTGTGCAGTGCCCCAAGGAGGACAAATGAGGGCCTCAGATCCCCTGGAACTGCAGTTACCAACAGCTGAGTCACTACATAGATGCTGGGAGAACTAGGTCCTGGGCCAACAGTCAGTGCTTCTAACTGATGAGCTATCTCTCCAGCCACACTAACTACACTTTAAAGAAGTCAGTCACACTGCTATGCTTCCCTTAACTACATGAGATGCCTCACTGAAATGTCATCTAACTAGACCACAGGAACTCGAAAAGGGATAAAGTTCAACCATCATCAGTGCTGGGCTCCCTTGCTTCTTCTGTTAAAAGGGAAAATCCAGGCAGTGTGTAGCCCTGGCTCCCATCACAGGACTGCCCCTGCATGTGTAGAAGGCATTTTCAGAGAACCTTTGGCCAGTGGACTGAGTAGGGAAGATCCACTCTCGTGTGGACCGGCACCATCTGTCACCAAGAGCCTATTTGGGGCAAAAAGACTGAGCAAATTCTTGCTTTACCTTCTAGACAATCCAGGTTCTTCAAACCCTTTATCTCCAAGACTCTGCAACTGAACCCAAGCCTGAGAGTTACAATGGCTTCCCGGGGCCAGGGTCTGTGGACTTGGAGGGGGCTGGACAACCAGTTTCTGTGGCTATGTCATTTGCAGACAGCCCACACTTCACAGACACTTGGGCATTATCAAGGCCTGTACTCATCACTCCTCCTGAGTGTCACTCCCAGGCCCATTGCATTCCGTTCTTGTCCATCTCACTAAACTGCCAGTGTAAATTCCCCATACGCACATACTTTAGCCTGGTGCAAAGCATGCTGGGACCTCATCATCCCCAGAAGCACGCACAAGCAGAGCACCCTTCCCCCCGGAAACCGCTGTCACTAATATGATTTGTGGTACGATATGCCCTTGGCTTTTTTCCTGTGGCCTACTAATCAGTCTCCTTTGCTGGCTCCTTCTCTCCCTGACCTCTAAATATCAGCTTCCAGGTTAGCTGCTAAGCCTGTTACCTCTCTACACTGTATGATCTCATTCACTCCGTGACTTAAATACCATGGTGTACTCATGTCTCCAGTATTTACATACTCAGCTGAAACCTATGAAAAGTGAGTCCAGATATTCAAGCATCTATAGATCGCTCCATTTGATATCAACCCTACCTACATGCAGAACACCCTTCTCCCAAAGCCACTGACAGCCTCACATCTCCAGAAGCGGCTCTGATCTCCTCAGTAAGCTCCTTCAAAAGGTTGGTGTCCTGATTCTTCCTCTGTCTTCACAAGCTTCCACACCCAATTTTCCTTCTTCCTATCTCCAGAATATTTGTTGAATCGATAAGCCTCTCTCCCTCATCTCTTAATACTCTGCTCACAAGGCACCAAAACTTTACTTCATCGACTGTCTCCCTATACACATGCTCACTCATCCATGCCCTACCCAGATACCATGCCTGGTGTAGCATCCACTGCTAGTTTCTTGCTGCTTTCAGAACAAAACCAAGATACCTGTATTCTTCATCACAGTCAAAACACACAGGGCTACCTCAGTTAATACAGGGATGGCGCGTTCTTTCCCAACTTAGCTTTTCCCTAACTGTAGCCCCCCTCCAAGCCAGCTCCTTCTCGCCAATTCTCGGCACCTCGATGCACATTTTTTTCACTGTACAATGCTTCAGCTCTCTCCCCAAAAGACAGCTATACATAGCCCTCTCAGCCACTCTATCTAAAATAGCCTTCTGTACATTATTCTTTCTCAACTTCACTTTCATTTTCTCCACAGTATTCTCGCCATTACCCAGTGTCTTCATGCATAGCACCCCTCTTTCCCCGCTAAGTGGACAGCTGTTTTGCTCCTCATGCCTGACGCCTGGCACAATGCCTGACTCACAGGAGCATCTCAGTTATGCATTATAAGAGAAAACCAAGGAAAGCGTCAAAAGCTGTTGCATATCATATTCGAGGATAAGAAAGTATTTGGCAAATAATCCATCAACCCCCCCCAAAAAATACAAAATACTCATGATCTTTTATGAAAAAAATTAATCTTTATAGTATCAAAGGAGAAAAAAGTCTGAAAGAGTAGAAATGTCAGGACTGGAGAAATAGCTCAACAGTTAAGAATACATATTGTTCTTCCAGAGGATCTTGGGTTCAAATCCCAGCACCCACATCAGGGAGCTCACAACTGATTATAAATTCTAGCTCCAGAGGCATCCAACTCCTCTGGCCTCTACGGGTACCTGCATTCACGTGCATTCACTCACACACACACACACACACACACACACACACACACACATATATATACTTAATAAAAAATATTTTTTAAAGAATGGAAAAGTCTTCAATAATAGATGATCTTTATGATCCAGTTGAAAATGAGCCTGACCCAGGATGCCACAAGTTGACAATTATGAAGTCATGAGCAGGGAAGTATATGTGGCTTCCTTCTAAGGGCAAGGATTCTGGGTCTGCAAGTTCACCCACGTCTTCAGCATTTACTACAACTCTAGAAGCTTGTTTTCCTGTGCTGTAGAGAATGCCAAAGAAGGTTAAGGGGAAACTCAAAACAATGCTTTGCCCCATCACAGAGATAGATTTTTGCACTTAGGTTTCTAATGAAGACAATTTTAGAAGAAATGGTTGCATGTTATATGTAACCACCAAAGGGAACAGAGCCCTACCCTAACATGTACTTGGTCTGAACCTCCTGATCAATTGCACCCTTTGTTTTTACCTCTTTCCTTTCCACTCTAATGATGTTGGGATCCACATATTACTCCACCTTCTGAGAGGGGATGAAGAGACAGATCAGCACTAAAGAGCACCTATCACATTCCAGGGGACCCGAGTTCCCAGCACCCATGTCCTGATAGGGAATCTGATTCCCTATTCTAGCCCCCATGAGTCTATGATTGAATGTGCCCATAATGTAACACCAAATAATGGCTAATCTTCTAAGCATGTCATCAGGTAAAGCCCCTTTAGCAGAACAGTGAAGCATGCTGGCTATGATTCAGGTCATGTGTGCTAACCTTAGCACTTGCTAGCTGTGTGACCTCAGGTTAGGAACATGGTGAAGGCGCAGATGCTAACTCCCGTTGCTCAAAATGATTATGTCAGGACATAAAACACAGGAGAAGCCACCATGCACTGCAGAAGGCGTGATTATAACCACTGTATGGTTCTAAACCATCCCTCTAAAGGATACATTAGACACACCTGCAAAAATAGTATGCACCCTGATTACAGAAGGCTACAGTAAAGTGATGTGTGAACTGCAGCTTCACAACCTAGAGGCTGCTATCCCTGGTCAAGTTACTAATTCTCTGTGCCTCGCTCTCCCTACCTATAAAACAGGGGCAGTTAATAATACCTGAACAGAGAGAGCTGCTTAAAATTAGCTAATACATGCAAATAAAGTTAAATAGTGCTTGCTAAGGGAAACAGAAAAATGCTTCCTCAAAGATGTCTGTGTCCCCATTCCAGAACCTAAAACACAGTATGTATATGGAGAAAGGATCTTTGCTGACGAATTTTAAGATTCTGAGATGATGAGATTATCCTAGAATATCCAGAGAGGGCTCTGATGAGCACAAGGATTCGCAAACAGAAACAAGAGCATTCAGAAAGAAAGACCCAAAAAGGAAGCACGAGGGCAGAAGATAGAGCTCCCAGTGCAGAGCACAGAATGTGCAACCTTTCGAAGCTGGAGAAGACAAGAAACAGATTCTCCCAGAGCCCCAGAACCCAATGTGGCTCTGAAAGCTCTGAGCTTCCACCAGCCCAGCCTGCTTCACACTTCTGACCTCCACAACAAACAGATGCAGTCTTCTCGTTTGTGTTGGTTACATAACAGCACACTACTACCCCAGGCAGAGAGTTGGCGCTACATGCATAAAGCTGAGAAAGTATTCTACATTGTGGTCTGTTAGAACCAGTCTGCCCACATCCCCAGAAGAAGCTCCTTGAAGCAACGGAGGATAAGAAGCTGAAGTGGAGTAGTCCATCCCCAGGGCATAGCTCAGTCAGACAGTCTGCATGTGCCTCTACCTACAGGACATGAGGAAATACAGAGTCACTCTTTATTATCCAAAGAATGTCCAAGGGGCCTGGGGAGCTTAATCAGCAGTTAAGAGTGCTTACTGCTCTTACAGAGGACCTGGATGCAGTTCCCAGCACCTACACAGCGGCTCAGACCTGCCTATAACTCCACTTCCAGAGGATCCATTACCCTTTCCTGGCCTCTGCAGGCTCCTGCACACACATAAACTCAGGTACACACATATACATAAAAATAACAAATATTTTAATTAATTTCCAAGAAAAGAAATATAAATGCATTCATCTTGAACACTGTTTTAAAGTTGAGGAATTTAAAATGTATTCAAGTATTCAGCTACTCTGAATCTCTGAAGGGGCAAGGAGAGTTCAGAAGGGACCTCGGTTTGCCAAAGAAAAGCCACGTAGTTTAGACCAGGTCAATCCAACTAGATGAATAGAAAAGGACACAGCAGGAAAGAGGTCAAATAATGGGAATGATAAAGGGAAGAAAATATTCTCTTGGTGTTGTACTAGGGCAGCTGGGCATAGGACAGTGTCGCTAAAGGAGGAGAAAACGGATGTGCCCTGCAGCTAGTGGGTTTCTATACGATGCTATCAGTATCCATGCAAGTCTAGAACAGAGAAGTCAAGGCTGAAGATGTAAGTAATCGGCCAGTATAAATAGGGATTTCAAGCATTGAGAACAAGTAGGACTGCCTGGAGAGCATGTACAAAGGTCCACTTTTTATAATGGGGAATGGCTTACCAGACAGTTCTCACATCCTCAATTAAGATCCACTGCATTCAAGCTAAATATAGGAACTGCAACTTGGTTCGAGAGGGTGCATCTTCCCAGAACCACCGGTGCATTGGTTTCTGCAGCAGTATCTAGTCTGCGGTCAGCACCATTCAACTTATCATGTAAATACCCTCGTCAATCAGATCCCAGGGATGTCACAGGAAGGCTTTCGGGTTTTATAACATGACAAGCAACCCATCAAAGGCACGTTTCACCCCTGAAGACAAGTAGTGCTGAGGCCAAAAAGAGAGTGACCTGGCCTGTGGTCACAGTCAACAGCCACAGATCACTGCCACAGGGGATTTCCCTAACGGTATTTTTCCAGATCTGGACCTTAACATGCTTGGATCTTCCAGGGGACTATCTGTGCATAGCTATTTGGTCATTCAGAGACGTAAGTGGTATCACCATGTGACCATAAAGGATATTCAAACTCAGGGGCTGGAGAGATGGCTCACCAGTTAAGAATGGTTAAGATGGCTGCTCTAAAGGTCCTGAGTTCAATTCCCAACAACACATGGTGGCTCACAACCATCTATAATGGGGTCTGATGCCTTCTTCTGGCATGCAGGTGTACATGCAGATACAGCACTCATACATAAATAAAAGGGATGTAGTGGCACACGCCTTTAATTCCAGCACTTGAGAGGCAGAGGCAGGAGGATCTCTGTGAGTTCAAGGCTAGCCCAGTCTACAGAGTGAGTTCCAGGACAGCCAGAGTTACAACAGAGAAACCCTGTCTCGGGAAAAAAAAAAAAGAAAAAGTGTCTTCCCCAAACTTATATATACATACTGTCACTACTTATAAGTCTCCCACTTGCCCAGGTAGGACTGTAACAGGAGCCGCTCAGAAACGGGTAGCTGGCAGGAGTGCCAGAGACTGAGGAGGGGTCCCTGGCTGCCCTGGCTGGGTACTCAGGGCTGTGACTGAATGCACCTGGGCACTCCTGGCAGCTGGCAGCGTCACCAGGCAGGACCCCAACCCTGACCAGGAGCAACAGCTGTTACCCCCTCACCATTCTCCCCAAGCAGAGGCTGAGGCTGCAGCTGCAGGCACATTCCAGAACACTCCCCGCCTCCACCCTATCCAGATGCATATTCAGATGAGAACCGTATGGTTTCACCTGCGCAGGCCCGGGGAAGCCGCATGGAACCACCTCCTCCTCACGGAGGCGACATTTTAGGCACAAGTTATCATATGAAGTGACATTTTGCAAGACAGATCATCTTTTAAAAACAATTACTGGAGAAAGAGTTTATAAGTAGGACAAATACCTGGAGTATGAAATTTTTTAATAAAATGCAGTTTTATTAATTACAAATCCACTTAACAACTACAATTAAGTGGCACTGTTGAATTCACTACTGCCTAATAGAATTCTTTAATTCAGGCTTTCAAAACTGTTCTACAGATATATCTCCCCATCCTCCCTCCCTCTCCCTGTTTCCCTCTTTCTCCCTTCCTTACTCTCCCTCTTCCTCTCTCTCTCTCTCTCTGTGTGCAAAAAGAAAGTGTTTAGGGACCACACTACAGCACACTACTGATGTTTCTCTCATGACTTACTTTTAACATACTTATATTCTTTTTAATAATTTTATTATCATCATTATGTTTATTTATGTATTGGGAGGACACATATCTGCCATAACACAGAGTAAAACCTTCAAGAGTTGGTTCTCAGCTTCCATCATGTAAGAACTAGGGATCAAACTCCAGTTTCTCCGGCTTGGCAGATGTCTTTACCCACTGAGCCAGTTCTGATGTACATATTTATATTCTTATACTTAGCATTCTGAGACAATCTATCAAGAGTGGATCTCCTCCCCACCCAAGATCTTGCATGTGAGCACATGGTACACTATAGGTGGCAACAGTTCCCAAATAACCCAGCTATGTTGATGGGTACCACCTCATCGAGAATGGCTGGTCTATTCTGGTCTATGACTTCTATCTGTGCCATCTGTCTATCTCTTTATCCACAAAGTAATTATGGATGTATATTTATACTCAGCTCACTCTCCAGAGATGAGGGGCCTCTACTGTATCTTAGAATCTTCTGGCAAAAGTTCTGTCAACGTAGCGATTTTGAGAAAAACACAAATTCAATGTAAAAAGAGAAGAAATGTCTGTAATGGGAAAAGCCAATCAACCTAAACAGTGTTAGTCTATTAAAAATAAATGCAATTGACATGCCTGAGATCATTTCTAATTCAGAGATGGTTTAAGAAAGCCTTTGGAAACGGGGTTGTAGTAAAGAGATTATCAGTCTCCCCGACAACCTCCTTTATAGGAATCATCCCCTGAACAGTTCCCTTCCAGTCTTTACTAACAGAAAACAGGTATTTAGGCAAGCTCCACCTCTACTCTTATAAACTCTGAATTTCCTAAGCATCAAATATTTTAAAGGGTTACAGCACTCCTATCTCCTTATTGCATAAACAACCAGCTGAGACTACTGGCCAGGGCAAAGTGGGGCAGTAAGCAACAGCAAGGCCTAACACAGTTATGAATATCAAGGTGGGCTGGAGAGCAGCTCCATGGTTAAGAACAATGAACTGCTCATGCAGGGGGCCCAAGTTCAGTTCCCAGCACTCAGGTCCAGCAGCTCACAACCACCTGTAGCTCCAGCTCCAAGCCATCTGATGCTCTCCTCTCCTCTCTGTGGGCACCTGAATTCAAAGATGCACATACAAACCCACAGGCACACACATAGAGATTTTATTGCCAATAAGATCAATAGTTTTAAAGCAGACTATAATAGTTACAGATTTCTAAGAACATCATCAGCTATAAAAAAGACACATTAAGGGATTTCTTGAGTCTCGCATCTTGTTTTTTTTCAATAGCTAGTTGTTATATCTTCTTACCCTAAAAGTCCCAAGAAATATTTCAAGTCTGATAGCTCTTTGGCCCTACAAGTTTTCAAGAGATGGCCCTGGGCCAAAAACAATTCTTACTTCTTCCACATATGGGTTGGCCAAACAAGAGCGACTCTTAGTTAATAACAGGCCATTTGGAGGGTATTTTCAGCAAGATGGCTGACCTCCAGACCAACCTTGAGCATGACCATCTAGCTAGAGTCACTGCCTTGTGACTCCTTATGAGGATCTCTATTTTTACCCCCCCCCAACTGTACATACACAATAACCCATGGCCTGTCCTAAAGCTAGAAAAGAAATAAAATAAAATAAACTTGGTCCCTTCAGTTGTGGTAAAGATGAGAAAGGTTGGACTCTTTAGGTTTCCTATTGAAAGGCATCTCTGAAATGCTTCCTCCTGATAATGTTCCCTTTTTACAGGTATGTTCAACCATGTGCTGGCTTCTGACAAACTGAACACGAGCTGCTTTATTTTATTAACATGTACTGCGTGATAATCTTAATGTAAGAAGTTCATATTTGGGTTATACGAAATGGACTTGGCTCAGGGCTCTCTTTACCAGGCACAGTCCCAGAGTGAGCTCATTCTTTGTCAACTCTGATGACTCCCCAGTCAGCATCTCCCTTCTTGATCTCTCAGCCCACTTGGCCGTTTCCATTAACATCCACTCCACCCATCATAAATAAAACTGAACTTTGCTTCACAAGCTAGCTTCTTTCCAACAGCATAACTTGTCTTCAATATCCCAAAGGGGAAAAGTCAAAGAAAAAACTCTGACTTGAACCACCCATCACAGCCCTTCACCCATCCACTAGAAAGTCCTGCTGTTCTCCTCACAAAATGTCTGTATATTTTTTCTCCTTTTTGACTGTAGGCAATTCAATACTGGAATAAAGATTTACTGCCTTATGCCTGTTATATTACCTCACACAGATTCTCAGCTGCCTTCCTGTTTCTGAGTCTTCCTACACACTGCTACCAGAATAATCTAGATTGAATATTCTCTTCGCTCCCTTCCAGGTCTAAAATCTTCTACAAAATGAATTCTCTAACACTGCTTCCCTCTCGCAGCTGCCCAGTACATGGGGTGATTCTGAGACGATTATACCACCTAACTCCTAACTCCTAGCTCTAGCCTGACTCCAGGCACCTCACCATTTCATTTCAAACTACTCTTTCTGTTTGTTTTTTGTTTTGGTTTGTTTTGGTCTCTCTATGTAGCCCTGACTGTCCTAAAACTCACTATGTAGTGCTATACTTCACACTGGCAAGGTACCTACCCCTGACAAGTTCAATCTCAAATACTCAACTTCTTCTCTTCTTCTTGAGTCCCAGGCCATCATCAGAACACAGCTGCGTCCCTGAGCTCCCTTTGAAGTCTACACCTTGAAAGATAAGGGCACGGACAACTGCAGGCACGAGCGATCTATGATCCACCAGCTCCCATGGATCCCACGACAACCACAATGCAAATGAAGGCCAGCAACCTTTGTGGATGTCAACGTCGTGTCGTGATGCTCGAAGGTTGGATTCCCTCAGACTATGGTTTTATTCTTCACTCTTGTATCCCCAGGATCTGCAACAGTATGAAGAGTACATAATCCATGCACTCTAGGTTTCCACACACTGGCAAGATTTAGCATTTATTGAATATTTAGCATGTGTCCAATACCAGTCTAATCTCATTAACTCCTAATGGAACCATGAATGGTGCTGTGGAAGTTTATTTTTAGTTCTGTACAAAATATTGTTTTGTGCACCCTTGGGTGAGGGGCTGCCTAGGTCTTGGCGTTTTGTATTGTCTGCAGGTGTTGGATTTCTGTGGGTGACGTTCGATTGCTCATGATCTGCACCTGAAGAGTTCTGAATGGGTAAAACTCCTGAGCTCAGACACTCACTGTGCCACTGTAGATTGGGCATGGCACAGGCCATGACTGACGGGGTCTGCAGTTATGAAATATGTCTCCTTGTCTTCCTTGCGAGCCATCCCGGCAGCAACATTCAACTATAGAATGGTACTTAGCTATCTAACTGTTTCACATACAATAATTATATTTCCCAAAACGATTTAAGAAGCACTTTCTAAATGAGAAGCATATCTAGTATGCCCATCAAAATCTCTGTAAGATCTATCATTCTGCTAAGTTCGAAAAGCTGTGCTTGTGATGGTGCATCAGAAAAGCCACTGACCTACAGGTCAGGATGCATGTGTTTCCAGTCATGTATTGCCAATGACTGGCCATATTGCTGAGGTCTAATTTATGTCACCCAGTGCCATATCTGCAAAATCAAAGACTAAATTAACTAACCTAAGGACCCTTTCTACTCTCAAATTCTGTATTTTTTTAGTGCATGACTTCTCTGGGCTTCTGGTAGTTGTTAAAAAGAATCTGAAACAGCAAATTGTAGGCTTTTCCCCCCTAAGTCAGACAATGTTTCTGAGGATGACCCAGGCTTGGGCCTCCATCCTTGAGTATTCCAAAGTTGCAGGTTCCTATCCTCCAGAGAAAATGTTACCAAAAGGCACCCACCCATGAATTTCACACCGATAGCACAAAAGAACTCAGAGGTTTAACCCCATCCATGCTGGAATATCAACTAGTGTTGCTGCTAGTTCCAGACTTGTTTAAGTAGCCATATTGTTGTAATTTAATGGGTGTAGCTTCCCTGCCATATAAAAAAGACACATTCTCTCAACATATGTCCTGGTCCTGTCTCTTACTAGCTTTTCACCCATTATTCCACAATGTTCCCTGAGCGTTAGGTGTAGGAGTTGTTGTGTCATAAATGTGTCAACCCTATGGCCAGTTGTTCTATGCATCGTGAACAGCTGTGGACTTCTGTAATGGTCTCCATCTGCAAGAAGCAGCTTCCTTGATGAAAGCTGAGAGCTAGGGTGTCTGTGGATGTAAGACGTACATATAGTATACTAAACAGACCCAGCAAATTGCACTTCTATATTTACACATACACACACACACACACACACAATAATAATTAAAGAGAGGCCATGAATTTGAGAGCAAGTTGACATGGGAGGGGTTGAATGGGGGGGGAACAATGTAATTATATTTCATTTTAAAAACTGTTTAAAAAAATGTAAACTCCCATGAACATTTTAATGTAATTACAATGTATTTAAATCAAACCAAAAAACAAACAAACAAACAAAAAAATACTGAAAGAACTCAGAGGGAATGCTGCAAGGGGTACAGGACCCAAGTACCCACCCTGAGGGGAAGGGGCTTCTCATAGGAAAGGAGAGATAACAGTGTGTACTCTGGAAGAAATGTTGTAATCTGAGTCAACATTAACTGAGAACAATAAACTGAGCAAAACTTCTTTCTTTTGATCCCATAAAACTTTAAGTATTGGTACATGCTGAGCTGTAAAACTACTTTTAACATAATGAGATTCAAGAGACAAGATTCAATGACTTCCATTTCCTCTGTCAGTAATATAAAGAGAAAATGGATTAGAAATAGACACAGAAAACAAAAAGCCACACAAGGAAGCCACAGTCCAGATGTGAAGGAAATGGAAACAGCATGGTTTTTAACAGCTGGAATACAAGATACAAGAATCCACTTGCTCTGATGCCAAGTGTAACATATTCAAAAATCCAATATCATCCTTTTTTCCCTATGAGGCCAAATCACTTGACATGGTGAACAATGCTATGCTATTAATATTTGCAGTGTTTACTACGTTTAAATATTTTCATGTATTTTGAATGCTAAATAAAAATCATACACATATACAGCACATTGCTTTGAAATGGCTATTCATTTTGGAACATTCAATCAAGTTAACATATGCATTACCTCTTAAAATTAACACCTCTGTGATAAGAATCTACTTGAATCTTGAATCTACTGTCAGCAGGTTTGAAGGCTACATTGCTATTACCTAGTTACCATATTATACAGTAACTCTCTTAGGCTTATTCCTCTACTGGCAATTCTGTACCCTTTGTTTATTGGTTTTCAAATTTTGGCAGAGCAGGTAAGACCGGAAGTCCTCCATTGAAATGCAAATGACCTAAAGCTTATTGAGGGTAAAACTAATTGATGGCTCAAGGAATATGGACAATAAAGAGAAGAAAAGAAACAAGTAAAAGGTGGTTGAAAAACACCACCTTCCCCATCTGACAGGTGAGGAGCCCTGAGCGCGTATCTAAGGGTGACAGATTAGGAAGGCACATGGATTATATCCCTGTAAATTATTAAGGATTTCAAACAGAAGAGTTAAACAACAAACTAACTTCTATAAAGGGGAGAGAAGAAGCCCTCATCTTTTATAAAAGAAAACAGTAGCTCAAGATAAAACAACCTGTTTTCCAGGTGTGAACAAATTGAGTTAGGAACGGAACCCTTAGTGCAGTGGACTCCTCAGAAGCAGGACACAGGACCAACTGGGTTGGCTGGCAAAGAAGAAAGATTTCAGTTGCCAACGTAAACCTCTCTGTTTTAAGGGGTATTTGCTTCTTTTATTATTTCTATGCGTACCTATACTTTCACAAAAGTGCTTAAAAGACAGATCACTATCGGTTCTCCTGATCCATGATGAAGTGGTTCACTAGAAAAACCACAGCGTAAGGTCTGATTTAGGATCTGTTTTGCTCTACAGAAAATATATACATATATATATATACATATATATATGTATATATATATATAAAATTTCTCCTAGACCTGAAAAGGAAGCTATTTGAAAAATATACAATGAATACATTGAAGGGGCAATAGAATAAAGAACGAGAAGAAAGACTTTAAAATGCCAACCATAAACAGTATTTAGTGAGAGATGCCACACTCACTTGGTTCAGACCAGAGTGTTATGGTTTAAAGATGATGGTAAAATCTCCAAAGATAGAACTAAGAAGAAAGGTAACATAAGCTTGAAGAGTGATGAAACAGACTAATTATTCTTCAGCGAACAGAATAGCAGTCTAGATCCTAGGCAACCCTCCAGACCACAGAGAGAAATGCCCTGTCCTGTATGGTTTATGAAAGATACCCACACGTGGTCTCTGTTTCAGTATTACTGACTAACCCAAATGTTCAGATTAGGCTCTGTACTCTGGCCATCTTGGACTTACAAGGGCAAGACACAACAAAGTCACTGGTTCCGATCATGAAGGTAGTTCATGATCATTTCACATAGTTCATGGCCCAGAACCCTCATGCACAGAACTGTCCTCTAGTGAGAAACTTTCAAATTTCTAGTGATGCAAGCTGGAATCCTAGCTACTCTAGAGGCTGCAGCATGAAGAACACAAGTTCAAGGCCTGCCTGGACTACAGAGTGAGTTCTAGGCCAAGCTCTACAATCATTAATACCTTGTCTCAAAATAAAAGGTAAAAAGTCAAAAAAGCAGGGAGGTAGGGTGGTGATGGGAATGTGGTTCGGTGGGAGAATACTTGCCTAGCATGTATAAGGCCCCAGGTTCAATTCCAGATAGATAGATAGATGATAAATAGATAGATAGATAGATAGATAGATAGATAGGCAGATAGACAGATAGACAGACAGACAGACGTTAATTCATTTGTAATTTCAGCTGCCATACAGGAATTAAATTGAGTGTTTCCTGCATGTCTATCCTCTAGCTTGAGCACCCCCCAGGACACCTAGAGCTCTATGAGGCACATAGGTTAACAGGTTCTAAACTATGCCTTAAGACACAGATTCTGACCAGTGCTTATTTCGTAACCAGCTTACAAGAATTTTGCTTTCAATGAGTCTACCTTTGCTTCGGCATACTGCTTGCCTCCAACAACAGAGAGCTACAGCTTAAACCCAGGATTACCAAATCTTTTTCTGAAATATGTCAGGTAATAAATATTTTAGGGCTCGTGGCCCAGAAGGTTTCTGCCCAGCCATTTGACTCTGCTAAGAGGATTCTCATGCAACTAGCTATGGAGATGCCATGAAATGCTATTAACTATTCCAAAATGTGAAAACCATTTTTAGCTGTGGTCCTACAACAAGAGGTTCCAAGCCAATCTGCTTCACAATCGGCTGCCTGAGGCATGAGAACCACAGGGGAAGAAAAAAAAAATGGAAGGGATACGCTAAAACTTTGTTTTTCTGCTCATCCCCTTCCCTTCTTTAAAAATACCATTTGGACGATGAATTGAAATGAACAGTAAGAAAACCCGCATTTTCCAGTTTCCTCCTCTGCTTCTGCCATCCCAAGAAGATACAAAATACAACAGCTAGAATCATCAGATTAAACGGAAAGAAATCCAAGCTGAGAAATTTCGGATTTCAAACACTGCTTGCAAATGATTTTATACCACCTTGTTACTGATCCATATATCTTACCTTCCCATTCTAAAGGCAAGGAGAATAAATCTGGATGACTGCCAGCCACCAGTGCACTTGGAGAAAGTACAACCATCTAATCGCTATGACATGAGCATAATAATGCTCTTACCAGAATGTGTATGTCCAATCGGTAATGACAAAGAAGATAAGGTCCGTCAACCTTCTCTTTTTTTTTTCTTTAATTTATTTACCAACATAACTTAACTTTATGTTTTCTGTAATATGCTGCAATTTAGAAACCTAGATATGTAAACTGAATTTTAGGCACCAGAGAAAGAATACAGTATGAGTATCAAAAAATGCTACTTATCCTTTTGAGCATTAGAACTAGACCTTTCAATACTAGGAGGAGAAGAGCACCCTGCCAGATGCCCTACCATGCCGAGGCAAGAATTCTCCCAGACCCAAAATAGCAACAGCAAAGGTGTTGTAAGGCCCTGTAATGGAGGAGGAAAGGTAGCATATGCAGCTACCGACTCGAGTGCCTCAGCATTGGCCTTTTCCTTAGGAAACACTGCTAGATTTAGAAATCTAACCCTGAAAGATTGATGTTGTCTATCTACTACCCACATGAAAGCACAAATGGCATTGTCTTAAACACACTCTCTCTCCGACACTCTATCTAGCCTTACCCAAGGGATAGACTTTATTCAAAGCAAGTAACTTACTTCTTCTCTAACAGGAGGCAAAATCAACAATACTCACTAAAGGACAGGATCTGAGCTCCACCACAGTCCAGTCAGTCCTCAAAATCCAAACTCGCACATGCTTACAGCCCTAAAACTAGTGGTGTGGCTTAGGACAAGAAATAAAAACCCATACTAATTCAATGCTCTGCTTCTTCTCCTGACCAATCTCCTACCAACAACTATAAAAAGAAGCAAACTTCTCTACTTCACAGAGTTCCTCTCCATGGTTCTACAGAAACACTTATAAACAAGCTGCTGCCACATCAGGAACTTGATCACGAAGGAACAGGACCCAAAAACATAACAAACCCTGTATAAATCAGAAACCACAGCCCACCAGAGCAGATGACTAGCCTTTGATCTTTCTTAAAGAGTTTTCTATGGAAACAGGGAAGCAACCAGGGGAAACTGAGGCCTACGAATGGAGAAAGCTGGAGAACAGAAAGGACCGGCAAGGACACCCCCTCAGTCTTCTAGGTGAACATTCTAACATCACAAAAACCAACAGTAAGCTCAGAGTAAAAACGCACAAAAATGTTCATTTCCAACAATGCTCTGTCCAGAGGGCAGAAATCCCTGAAGGCTGATTAATGAGTGACAGAGCAACCCCTTTCCAACAAACACAATTATGACATCTCTGTTATAAAGTTACTTCTTTGGAGTATCTGGCCCAGTTTATTCCTGGGAAGCTCAAGTCTGAGACCTGTGCTTAGCAGGGGAGTCCCAGAAGTCCTCAGGAGTAGATGGAGGGGACCCACCTCAAGACACTTAAAGCTCTTGAATTCCTAATCGTTGGTGCTATCAAAGCTCCATCCTTTCCCAAAACAACCAGTATAGCTAACATTATTGATGACAACCATTAAAGCTCAGGAAACCACACAAGACCCCTGTGCTTCTCAAACAAATGCCAGCAGCCAAGAGCTATTGTCATAAATACAGTGCACTGGCGAGGGTGGGAGATCACTGGATATCGTGCTTCAGATTAAACAATATAAAGGAAAAGCAGGGAAGATATGAAGGTCCTCGTTACACTTGCTGCTGTGGATTCATTTTTATTAACATGTTCTGAGTTGGAGTCAAACATTACTGGTTTGGTCTTGGTCATGTGAGGGTGTTTGTTTGCTAAGATATAGGTGTGGTCTACATACCTTAGGCTGGCCCCAGATATGCATCAATACGCCTGCCTCAGTTTCCCAAGTGCTAAATGATCCTAGTGGTGTACAGCATTTAAGCATACTTCTATATATACATCTAGTTTCAAGGCTTTTTCAAAGGCATCAAAAGCCCTACCATAATGGCTTCCAAATCAAGTACTTTAAGACATTCTCATTCTCTCTCCTGATAAATGTTATCTGAGCCCAAAGATTAACCCTGGACTTTACGTGCACATTTTCCATCATTCTCTAACTTCTGCAGAGAGGTTCAAAAGCTAACATCAGTCCCTGCATCATACTGTCATGCGATGTACTAGTTAAAGACTGATTCTGTGTTTTAATTTCCTAGATCCACGCATAAGAAGCCTGGTTTTTCCTGGTGTACAGAGTAGCAACTTGGGAAATTGCCTGTTGGAATGGCCAGCCCTTTCAGAGAGATGTAAGATTTCTCCGTCCCATCTGCTCATATTCTCATAGCTAAAATAAAACATTTTCAAAGCATTCGGGTCCTGCCCAACCTCTCATTCAGAGTGGGTTTTGGTTTTTTGTTTTGTTGTTTTATTTATTTACTTTTTTGTATTTCTTAGCTGAGATCAAACAGCCCGAAGAATGTAGGCCACCTGCTGCCTCTGCCCTTAAAGGAATTCCAGTAACACTACCTGACAATCCTCTAAACATGCTCTGGGGGTGGGGTGGGGGCGGGGCTGGGACTGGTGTGGAGCTGGGGTGAGGTCAGAGTACTCTATTCTTGGGACTGATTAGGTGGCAGGAAATAAAGTTCCAAGAGGGAAAAGAACAAAAGTCCAAAGAACAGCAAACAATAGATTGCTCTCAACCTAGGATTGCCTTAAAATACAGTTTGCGTATTAAATGGACCGCACACCTTACTGAAGCTTCCATATCAAGTGAAACATACTGGAATGGACAATGAAACCTTTCTGGTTGTATTGTTACAAGACAGCAGAAACAACATACAAGGACAAAATGAGCTCTACTTAACTCAAGAATTCTCCACCAAAACCTGCTCAAGAAGCAGACTGCAAAATAGTTTTGCTATGTTTGGTAATTTTGTGAAATTTGTGAAACATACAGTTTAGACATAGAAAAAAAATTAAAGAATGTACATGTCAGATGCTCTGCTGCTTAATGGTTTCCATTGTAATGATGTTTGGCTGTAAAGTTAGAAGATATTCTGGGAAAGCATAAATCTCAAGCACTCAGTGTTTCAGCAAAAGGACCACATTCATTATGACTTCATAATAAAAGTTACTTTTCAGGGAAGGGGAGGTCATAAGCTGAGGTGCCAGAGAGCAAGTCTGTTTCTGTTCTACATGGATCTGGCAACAAGCAGGCTAGAGCCCAGCTCTAGTAAAAGGCTTCCAGGAAGCAAGACAGCTTTGTGGCTCTAGAACTTTAATCTAAGGGCTGTCTGTTCAAGTCCCAGATTCCACTGTGTGACCTTGGACATGGGAATCTCTCTATGCCTGGTTCTGCACCAACTGAACGGTAGCTGGAGAAATCAAGTTCATCATATGGAGTATTCTAGCTAATGTCAAACACATGAGACCCAGGCTTCTAGAGAAGGCTTATGAAGTCTATTCATTTGGAGATTCAGTGGACCACAAATATTAAGCCTTCTTTCTACAGTAAAGTCCAGATGCAAGAGACAGAGAACACCACTCCCGAACCCTCTCTCCTCAAATTGAAAACACTCAGCCACAGGCACTTCTCCTGAAGCCTACCACCACTGCTCTGCACCACACATGCTAAGCAGAACTTCAACTTCTCGGTGAACTAGAGGTTCCTATGAAAATAGGAGGACTAACTGCCTAAGATTTCTCAGTAACTGAGTGAGTCACTCACTGCTTTAGAAACAGGGAAATGTCAAGGTTGCCAGAGAATCCCATGCAGATGTTTGCATAAATCATGTTTAAGTGCTCACCCAGCCAAAGCCAGAAGGTATTATTTAAGACATCACTAAGTAAAAGGGTTCCATGTTTGTATTTCCTGTAAAAGAGAAAAATCTGAAAAGGGGGTTGAGAGGATCACAGTAAGTTTAACTCCCAAATTACAGATCATATAGAACAAAGCTCTACACGCCTGGGCTTGGCTATAAGGATTTACCTGTGGTCTGTTTACTCCAGCCTCCAAGCCTGACACAAACTCCAAGTTCAAAATTTAAAGGCAGCCCATAGTGCTTGCTGTATATTTTCTCTATCATACTGTCTAGGGAAGCAGAAGCTGGAAACATCTGGAAACATCTGTGTGCAGCAAGGTTTTTAATTCCACCCTTCCACAGACTATTTCTAGTATTCTGTACTAATGAGAGAACCCCTAACTCCTCTTTTCAATTTCATAATACTTCAAGTAAAGCTTGCACTTTGATTTCAATTCCCACCAAGCCAAGAATCCTAGCATATCAGAAGAAATGGTAAGGATTATTTTCAGTCACTTAAACTGTCCCAGTAAATAATGATGATGATGATGATAAATAAAATAAATAAATATCAGCTTTATTCGAATAGGTCACAGATTTCTCTAGTCGACTAGTTGTTAGTTTGTTAATATTTGGATTCTTCAGAGTTCTCCACACCACATCTGCTTTCACTAAAACATGTGTATGTCAACAGGAAAGCTCCATGAAGGCCACTCTCATCTGCTGCGTGGTACCCTTCCAAACAAAACCCACTGCATCGATCTGCTCATTTTTAGTAACTTTTTCTGAAAGACTTTGGATGGGTCGGTTTTGTTTTGTCTTTTCAACTCCTTTGCCAGTTTGACCACCCCGCACAGAACTGAGCGCCGCTCAGCTTCCAGCAGGAGTATAACACGTGCTTCTCCTCTCGGCTCCAAACCAACCCTATCTAACAGCTGAAGAATGACGACACTAGAACCAAGGCCACCATCCACGTCGGAAAGGGCTGCAACAGGAAATAAACTTTTACTCTCTTAAGAGACAGTGGAGGTGGGGGAGGAGAGGGGCAGAAACAGAAATCTGCCCAGGTGGGCTGTGCTAAACCAATTTCCACAACTCGTGCGCGCAGGGGGTCTGGGCAGCCTCTGGCAGCTTAACCCTGAGCTAGCCTGGGGCGACCCACAGAGGCGCTCGCCTCGCGCCGGCTCCCCGCCAGCAGGTGCCCGAAGTGAGAATGCAGGCGCGTGGCCACTCGTGCCGAGGGCGAAGCTGGCACCTCACGAGGCCCGGCACTTTGCGAACTCAGACGAGAGGAGGCTCCGCCGGCCGTCGGGCGCGGCCTCACCCTGCCCCCGCGCCCAGCGTCGGCGGGAAGAAGCCAGAGCCCCCGGGCTGGCCCTGCAGTCCCACGCCCGCTCCCGGGTGCTTACCTGCGGGAAAGAGCCCTCCTGGCGCGGGCCCCGAGGGTAGTCCAAGTGACCCCTGTCCAGCATCAGGTAGAGCGAGAAGATTACGACGCAGAAGATCGCGCTGCCGAACACGGTGAACTGGCGGCTTAACTTCATTTTCCTCGATAGACTCGGGACCGGGACACGGTCCCCGGCCGACGGAGGCGGAGGGCTGGGGACTCCAGCCGGCGACCGCCAAGGGCTCCCCGCTCCGGGCTGCACAGCCTTCGCGCTCTAGGGCGCGGGTCCCGGCCGCGCTCCGCACCTCGTCCCCAGAACCCCGACGCGCGCTCGGCCTACGCCCTGGCCCGCCGCCCTCCCCTGGGCTGGCCGTCCCCGTGAGGCGGACTCCTGAGCAGCGAGGAAGGGTCCCCACTAACTTGCTCTCCTGCTGGGCACCGACACCCGGCGAGGCGCGCGGAGCAGACAGAGGAGAGGTCGCCTCCCCGACTTCCTGCCACCGCCGCCACGACGGAGTCGGCAGGAAAAGTTTCTCGACAAGGGCAGGCGTGTCCTCCGCGCCCAGCGAACGCGCGGGTTCCGCGGCTCAGGGGCCGAGCGTGCCGCGCCGGGAGCGAGGAGTGCGCGGAGGGAGGAACGGGACCCGGAGGCGCCGCGCCCCGCAACTTATCGCCCGGACACCCGGGCCCACCCCCGCGGCACCACCCCCGCGGCACCGCCCCCGCGTCCCCGCCGGATCCCCTTCCTGCCGCCGCCGCCGCCGGGGCCCGGCCGGGGTGCACCCCGCGCGCCGGGGCGCTGCGATCTAGGACTTTCCTCGGGGTGTGCGTCCGCTCCCCGGCCTCTCCCGGCCCCCGCCGCCCCTACCTTCCCCCTCCCGGGCCCGGGCTGCACGCGGAGGGCGCAGGGGGCGGGCGGCGCCGGGAGGAGGCAAAGCAGAGCGAGGAGGAGAGGACCGTCCCCGGAGAGGAGCCCGCCCCAGCTGCAGCCGTGAGCACCCCCGCCTTCCCGCCCGGCAGACGCGGAGATGGCGGCGGCAGCCGCGAAAGAAGGAGCCGGTTCCCCGGAGCCACTTGGAGCTCCAGTACCGCCCGCCACGAGCCGAAGGAGACGGCAGCGGCGGCGCGGCGGCCGCTGGGTCAATAGGCGCCCGTAGCCCTGGAGCTGGGCAGCCGGCTGGCCCCGCCCCCTCCGACGCGCCGGGATGAGGGGGCGGGCCCCCTGGCGCCCAATCACAGCGCGCCGCCCGCCAGGCCCGCCCCGCGCCTGCCTCGCTGGGCCCTGACAGTAGGAAGACCTCCAGAGGCTTCAGTGACAAGGGAGGCGGCTTTGCTGGAATTGAGGCCAGCAGTGGGGTGCTCCCAAGGCCCCAGCAGCCAGCGTTCCATGGAGGCTATGGCTCATTCCCCAGATTCCTTCCTCTGGTCGGGTTTTCTATCCTGGAACACCCAGATCAGCGTGCCTTGGAAGGGTCCTCCATGAAGGGCTGTAAGGAAAGGTAGACAAGAAATCTGAGGATCCTTTTTGAACTCATCTCCTTCCTCTTGCTTTTGGCCACATGCTGGTGAAGCTTGGGAGAAAAAGAGGCTGACAAACCCTCTTGCAGGCAGGTGTAGACATCGGACGACAAAATCTAATAAGAGGGGTGTCTAAGGAATGTTTATGCCTCTGTTGAATTATGGCCTCTCAGCTCCCAATTCACCCTTTTTCACGGCACTGTGAAAATGAGTCTGGGCCTTGTAAGTAGGTTTGTCTTCGCCTTCTGGGATGCTTTGTCAGTAGAGGGTGCTGAAGAGACATTACAGGAAATCAAGGACTTGCTTCCTGGTTTTGTTATATCTGATAAGCAGTTTCTCCTAGCATGCCTGACTTTTTCAAGTCCCAAACTCCTTGGTGTTCAACAGTTTTGTAATGATGTAAGGCATGAATAGTTTTACTGGCACCCTAGCAACAACGTATAGCAAGTATCACAATGACTTCTCTGTTCTTCAATTAACCATACTACAGTAGCCATAACATCTCTGTCTTGACTGGATGGGCAGGCCCCTTGTCAACTCGAGAGGTAATTATAAGGTTTGCTCTCCACAGCTGCTGTTTATAGTCTCTCTGGTTTTCTTCTTGCTAGTAACTCCCTCATTGTTTAATTCTGTATTAGAGTTAAGAATTTGTTTTATTAAGCCTTTGATGTCCAGGAAGTCGCCCCAAGAGATAGACCTGCAAAGACAGGATTTAAAGGTCAGATTGATTGACCTTTGCCTAGAGCTCCTTACCAAAGGGAAATAGAATGGTAATTTAGGTCATATAGAGCATCTCAGTTAATTAAGCAGTCACCTGTGGTTGATTCTGATGAAGTGCCAATGGAGCAAACGCATGAGGACCAGGTGACAGCTGCATTTGACTTAGTGGCTACCAAAGGGACTATAAAGACATGGTGGGGAAGGATACTCTGGAGAACTTTTGAATGCTTATAAAGAGAAATGGCAAACCCAGGTCCATCGGCTCTCCTATGGCATGAAAATCAAAGGGATTCTGTAATAACTCTAACCGAATCCTTCTTGTAGCAGTGAGAATGGTCTAACTGCAGATCAGATGCCCTATTTGGTTACTATTTATTGTTACTATTGAATTCACAGACATGACAAAATTTTCTCTAAAAAGTTGATGAGTTCAATGGGTGAATGCCAACATCACAGTCCTGTCCTGTGTGCCCCACCCCACCCTCAACACACTCCTGTGCAGTTGCTCTAAGCTTCTCTTACCAGTGAAAACATTCTGTCATTCTGTGGCTAAGCAGATTGGGTTTCCTTTGCTTGAAAACCTTGTCAGTTTGGACTGGAGAGATGGCTCAGTGGTTAAGAGAATTGGCTATTTTTCTAGAGGACCTGGGTTCTGCTCCCAGCAACCACATGGCAGCTCACAACCATCTGTAACTCCAATGCTTTGGGAATCTGGCACCTTCTTCTGGTCTTTTTTAACACCAGGAATGTGGTGCACAGATATATATACAGGCAAAACACCCATGTACTGAAAAATATAAATTTAGAAAGTCTTGTCATCTTTGAGGTTTGGGGAATTGTATATCTATATATATTTTTCTAAAATACTAATCTTTTCTAGAAAGCCCACCAGAAGTGGTTGCCCTCGTCTAAGGCAGATCCCTTGACATGAATTCACATCTTTCTCAAAAAACCACTACAGACAACTTCTGAGCCATTGTACCTGAAAATATGATCAGATTTTAGTGTGCTCTTATGATATAGAGTGGAGCAATAATTCACACACCAAAATAACTACAATTGTGTCTAATATGTGTTGGCAAAACTCTGGGAACCATATATAAAAAAATGTTTTTTAAGAGCTTTAGGCCATTAAAGATAGAATGTAACACTACATACATTCAAAATTTATTGCTATTCTGGGCTGGAAAGATGGCTCAGTGGTTAAGAGCTTGTGTTCTTACAGAGGATTCAGGTTGTGTTCCCAGCCCCGATATGATCATCCAGAACCCTGTCTTAACTCCAGCTCCAGAAGACCTGATGCCCTCCTGTGGCCTACTTGGGCACTGGAGGTATGTGGTGCACAAATATATGTGTAAGCAAAACCAAAAAAATAAAATAAAATAAAATAAAATTGCAGAAGGTAAAAATAAATAAATCGTTTTTTAATGTATTTCTACCCGTAGGCATCTAGCTCCTGCAGTTGAATGTGGTCTGACTAATGGGAAGGTTATGAGATTGGAGTGCCAGAACTTCCCGACACGAAGTGGAAAAGGAAATGCAATTGTT
Source organism: Cricetomys ansorgei (assembly GCA_026225945.1). NCBI lineage: Eukaryota > Metazoa > Chordata > Mammalia > Rodentia > Nesomyidae > Cricetomys > Cricetomys ansorgei. The sequence goes on along the minus strand of JAMJFZ010001360.1, from coordinate 6,366,610 downwards.
AGAGAAAAAAAAAGACAGATGCTGTACTGGATTTGCGGTATGCAACTTGCAAACTCACACCGCCCCCCCCACCGCGCTCCACGCGGAGACCCAGAAAATACCCCCTCACTGAAGTGTTGAGAAAGACACTGAAGAAGCTCTGTGGATCCCTCCTGCCCTGCTCCATGGGCCAGGAGTGACCATGGGTGATGGCGCTGACCAGTTGGCCTCCTGATTTGCATGAAGATGACAGGATTCCAGAATAGCAGAGGCCAGGCAGCACTTGACGAAGACAGAGTAGACTCATTTCTCTCGAGAAGTAGCACACCACCTGGCTCCACAGAGATGTCCTCAGAACAGAATATATAGGCAACCTAAATAAAATATTGTTTATATCTTTAACAGGTAGAGCTCTAGATCACTTAGCCACAGTCTGATTTTAGTTGCCACATTAGACAAGCACAACCTTGCACAGGTTTTCAGACCTAAACCAACCCACAGATCTAGAATCATTTGGTTGCCCTTTTAGGAGAGACCTTGTACTGTAGCCACAGTGTGCAAACAAAAAGACACATCACTTTGCGAGAGGAGGGGAGGTTTATTTAGTGTAGAGGCTGTACACTAACAAATTTCAAATGAAGCCATGAGGTTGGAACCCTAGTCCAGTCTAACTGATTTCCTTCTGAAAGAGAAGCACATTATACATATATGGTGCACACCGTGACTATCGATGACAAGTAAGAAGGCAGCCAGCCCTGTTTTTGAACTGCTGGCCTCCAGACTCTGAGAAAATAAGCTTCCATTATTAGTGGCATCCTAATTATTGTGTCAGACTTGGTATACACTCACTAGTACAGAAAGCACCCTCCCACCTAGCACATGGTATATAAAGAAACCATAGAATTCAAAAGGGAAAAAAAATTAAATAAGTAAAGAATCTAAGTAAACATTTTCCCATATACATATAAACAGACATACAAATGTCTATTTATACAGACAGACATATAAATGGCCAAGAGCTATATAAAAAGGTGTTCAGTGACATTAATCATCAGGGACGTATTAAAATCTGAATAGATACCACCTCAGACTTATGATGATGGTTTTGGAAACAAGTAAAGGAAGGTTATTGGAGATGTGGTGTAAACTGTTGGAGGGACTGTAAACTGTCACATCTACCAATAGGAACAACTATGGTGCAGTTTCAGATAGCACTGTACAGATCAGTACAGTTTATGGGTACACTATGAAACTTCCCTGCAGACTGAAATAGAACTGCTCTATGACCCTGCAATCCCACTGCTAGAGGGGTGTGTGTGTGTGCGTGTGTGTGTGTGTGTGTGTGTGTGTGTGTGTGTGTCTACACACTGCAGTCTACAAGCAGTTTCTCTTTTCTAGTAAAGTCATTTATTTCCTTGGTTGTGATTTACTCCACTGAGACGTTTTACTCTCGTATCTTGGCTATTGGGAACAATGCTGCAACAACACAGGAGAGAGGATGGTGTTTACTAAGATACTGCTTTACTCAGGCTGTAAATTGTGTGAAGCAAACATAAAGACCAAAGGTTTGAATCCCCAGAACCCAGAGAAGGCTGGACAACATAGAGTGTATCTGTAATTTCAGCACTCCTATAACAAAAGGGAGGGTGAGGGAGAATCCTGGAAGCTCATTGGCCAACTAGTCTAGCATGTCCAGCACAGTAGTGAACAAGAGACCCTGTCTCAAACAAGGTAAAAGTGAGGACCGATGCTCAAGGGTGTTCATAACCACAAAGGTTAATTTTCTTAAAGATACCATTTCACACCTGTTCAATTTGTGTCTTAGTAATGAGGAATATATATTTTTAATGTGTGAGTTGGAATCTCCTGGAGTTGATAATAGCCATTCTAACGAGAGAAGTGATACCTCATTAGATACATGCTCTCTTATGCTCACTGAACTTTTGAAATTTTTATAGTTATGACTAGAAAACCAAAAGGCATAGAAAGTTCGGCTCCTTGCTCTCCTGGATGTTGGGAAATTCTGTCTGCCAAGGGACCTCAGCCTTCTTGTACATCCTTCCTAGGTAAGCTGAGAACGCAGAGCCTGGCCACTCTTCAGGAAGAGTCATTTTCTAGGGCTGCCTTTGTCAAAAGCAAACGAATGACAAAATAATAACGCCTCCCAAGAAGCGAATTTACCATATACCACAGAAATAGAAAATACCCAAACTCAGTATTCCTTGACTACGACGCAAACCTTCTGTACATGTGGTTTCCACCTGACCCCTCACCTTAGACTCTGAGGGACTCTGAGGACATGGAAAACCAGTGCCATCAAATTCATACAACTCAGACATATTCCTTTGTCTCTAATCCAGGTATCTCATGCTTTCTATAAAGCAGTAACTGACCACAGACCCTTCCTGAGTCCAGAAACAACTCTCCTACGAAAGACAACCTTGACACTGTAGCTTATCTGCCTGTGCTTCATTCCCATGAAAGAAACCTGGCGGAGGGGTGAGCCAAGGAGCATAATAAGCCAGGGGGTGGGGGGCTGCAGCAGGAGGAAGGATACAAGTTAGAGGCTAACTGCCTTGCCTTCAGAATTCCTCCCATTGTTGATTGACTTGGCTTCCTTCTGTCTCTCCCAGTAGGATACAAACTCCTGGAAGCCTTATGGTTTGCCACAGTAGCTCAATAGGCAGAATAATAAATAGTTGCTGAATTAATTAATGGTTGTCTAGGCTCTGAGGCACCAGTCAGGGGGCACTTAATGGTGCTAAGAATGAGTTAGCTGCCCCGGCTCATAATAATAATAGCTGTTTGCTAGTCTACATTTAAAGCTGTTCTTGAGGCTGGAGAGAGATGGTTCACTGGTTAAAGGCACTGGCTGCTCTACCAGAGGTTCTTCACATGGCAGCTCATAACCATCTATAACTCCAGTTCCAGGGGATCCAGCACCCTCTCTGGCCTATGAGGGTACCAGACATGCATGTGGTACACAGACATATGTGCAGGGAAAACTCCCACACATATAAAATAAAAATAAATTTTAAAAAGATATTCTTAGCTCTATGAACCAGCATGATTTTTTTCTCAAAGTACTTTCTTCAAAGCCCTTTAAAGAAAATTCCTGAAAAGAAAGTTTCCTAATCTCAATCACTATAGGAAAGCCAATATTTTGATAGAAAGAAATAAAGCAAGTCAACACGGGGTATCTAACATGTTTCCCCGTTTAGCTTTTGTAATTCTGCCACGTTAGTGTCTTGATCCCTGTTCCACCTATAATGAAACTTAGATGTAGAAGGATTAAATAACTTGGTTGAAAGTACATAACTCTTAAATGTATTGCTTGGTTCTTATGTTTTCAAAACTTTCTATTTTCTCCTGTATTCTATAGAATACTATCCCACCACTCGGGAGGCAGAGGCAGGCGGTTCTCTGAGTTTGAAGCCAGCCTGGTCTACAGAGCCAGTTCCAAGACAGCCAGAGTTACACAGAGAAACCCTGTCTCAAGCACCCCTCCCCCCCAAAAAATAACTGAGAACACTAAGCTATGTAAGGTGGGTATATTTTCCATTATTATACTTGGGACTGTGTTATTCAGATACAGTGTAAACTGCTGTAAACATTTCCAGGTGCTTCAAGGAGAACTTAATAGGAGACACTTATAAAATCCGTGTCCAGATTGTCAAGGCGGGATCAAGAGGAGCCTCTAGGAATGATCGATAGAACCATACAGAGCTGACCTATCCATGTCGCTAATAGCTCTGCTGTCTGCTGAAACAAGATCAGAGCTCTGTGGGCTCAGGATCATCACCCTACAAGAGGAAGGGGTAACTCTAACCCTAAAGCGACTGCTGTCACCCACCACTGCTTACTGTTCTCGGTGTCTGAGTACTGAACAGAGGGACACTGGTGCAGGCAGGAAGGTCGATGACTGGTCAGGGCACTCTCTGACCACTCTCTTGTAAATTGTAAATCTAACGTGTGTAAACGCAATGGAGAAACAGACTCCGCATCTACAACCGTGGGTACAAACAAGTCTAGGGAAAGGAAGCTACCAGTCTCTGCAGTATGGAAGCAATTGGGAAGGGAGGTAGAGGCACATGGAGAGAGTCAGTCTGCAGCACTCATCATAGGCAGCATTTGGAGAAAAAGATGTTTCTACAGAGACAATGGGTTAAGTGTTCAAAAACTATCTCTGTCCCGGAAGACCTGTAATACATAACTCCTGGTAAGTTATTCAAACTCCAAACTCCTGCCATCACAATCTTTATGACTATGATTTATGCTGAGGAAAATGTCTTCTAGTCACATGATAATTAAGGCCAATAATTATAGCTGACTATGTATGTATCAGAGGCAAGAAGGCTGTTTGTGACTTAGGATCATTACTTTCCTTTCAATGGCCCTTTGCTTGCTGTCACTGTTATTGGCACAATGTGAAGCTCAGGCTTACTTACTAAGGGCCCTAAGTGTTTTTTTTGGATTCCCTTTGGCTCTGATTTCTCATATGCCATACTCAACAAGAAAAGGCTTAAGAACTTAGTACTCTAAAGCTTCAAAGATAACACATCCAATCCCAAGGGCAGAAACCTTGTCCAGGGTTTCAGAAAGAACAGCTAGGAAGCCAAGCTCTCCAGGTGCCTGTCAAAAGATTTCTTCATCACAATAAAAGCAAGCTTAAGGTTGTATTCTGTCTAGATACCAGGTGCTGATGGTAGTCTGTGTGTGTGTGTGTGTGTGTGTGTGTGTGTGTGTGTGTGTGTGATCGTTTGTGTATACTTTGTGTGTGTTCCTACTTATATCAAGTTCACTAGCAGGCAAAACTCAGCTCTGTCTTTAGAGAAGTGTTCTCTTATATAATTATGAAGCAAAGCAAAAGCACTAAGTGGCAAGGCATCGTCAGAGGGAGGTGCTGTGACTGGGAAAAGGGATGTGGAGACTCCGAGGTGACAAGTTCCCGGAAAACACCAAAACGTTTTCCCATAGTTTTTGAAATCCAATGCAATTGATTTTTGTCTTTAATAATTCTGGGGCCCAGCCAAGTACTTCCCTAAGAGTCTTTCCTTTGACTCCAACAGGAACACTCAAAGAAACAAACTGTTGTTAACCCCATTAGCAGATGAGAAACTGAGGCTCTCCTTCTGCTAGTTTTCCTGAATCCATCTGCTTCACAGCAGAACTAGTGTTATGTCTGATGATGACATAGTTCTGCCCACTACCAGAAGACATTTACTGGTATGGGAAAAACAGGATGCAGAATTACACACACATGGATCATCCATGATTAAGATCACATCTGTCAAAAACACACACACATAAATAAATATAAGAGAGCAGAACATAGGCCATCAACACGTTAAGGTGATGAAACTGTGTTTTTTCCCCTTTCTCTGCTTTCCAGGTTTGTTATAAAGCAGCTATATCAAATTACAATTGGAAAAAAAAATATATGATTTAAGATTAACTTCCCACTTACTTGGAATGTAAAAGTTCATTTCTGCGCTCTCCTTTCCTCCAGCTTCAGAAACCTCTCCTGTTCACTGAGTGACTTCATTACCGAACTGATGGCACCAGATCATTCTAGCTATGCAAATCACAAGCCTGCAGCCAGCTGAAGAACAGGCGGATAAAAAGATAACATTAAAAATTAAAGCAGTGCGTAGAGATGTAGAGATAATGTGCTTACAATTATTTCTACATATTTAATATTCATGCAATTACAAAGCCAGTCACCACAAATATTAACTCTTGAGTCAGATTCCTTTTGCCCTCTGATAGTGTGACCTTGAACTGCAACTGCCAAATAATACATAAGCAATGGCTGCTAGAGAAACAGCTCTTTAGACTGTAAATGATAAATGCCTTTTTCTTAGAACGTGTTCTCGGTGCTTCCTGCCTTTTGTTTATTTTCAGTGCCTTGTATCTTTTCACGCTGGTGTATTTTGCTCACCCTTGAAAGGCCCAGCTCTCAATCTTTACTATGTGTGTGGCTGTGTTGTTTGCTGCTGCTGCTGTGATGTGTTTTCTGTCAGAAGAAATTTACAGGCACATTAGCCTAGCTGACAGGCACAATGAGCCACCAGGCTTTCCTAAAGAGAAGCTTCCACAGACTGGAGGCTGAGCTGCCCCTTAGCTTACCCTCATTCTCCAGCCCTGCCATACCACAATAGCCCAAGGACAGACCCCAGCCTCTTTGCCTGTGTGTATTGCCTTGAATTCTGGTTTTAATTCTCCTGTGCCCAGGAGAGTTTCTGTAGTAATTAATTCATATTTCCACAGCAATCTGATAACTGCAGTCTGTAGATAAAAACTAATGGCTCCCCTTACAAGTCACAAACCTGAAAGAGATAGGTAGGAAAGGTGAATCCTGGACCAAAGCGGAGGCAAACAAAAAGCAATATAAGTAACTTTTATAGACAGTATCTAGAAAGAAAACTCTAGAACAGTTTGCTTTTCTCAGTGTCTTGGGAAAAAAAAAAGATAGCCAACAAGAATGAAATTTATTGAAAATTCAAAAACATCAAGTGAGACATCTGGAAAGGTAAAACATCTTCTTAGAAGATTCCAACCAAGTGAAAAGAGTTCCTGCAGAGTCATCGGGGAACCAACAGCCTATGAATTTTCAGTTTCTTGAATATTATTTCTGCGCCTTGGGGAGGTTTCGAAGACCGAGCAATTCTGGTTCTGGAACATTCAGTGGTGGCTGACGCTGAGGCATACGTGCTTCGTCGTGAAAGCCTGGGTGGACAAGTGCTCACTGAGGGCTGCTGCTACTGTGAGAGTGTACCCTTTGTCCTCCGTATGTTTGAGTCCTCAGCATGTGGCTGTAACCCGTAGAAACTGTTTACAAGAGTCAAAATCACATGCGTCTTCCATGATTCGTGGATTTGTTGGCCGATACTGTTGGCCTGAGCCACTCGCTGAATTGGGAGATAAATGAAGGAACCCGGCAGGATCTGCAACCAGGAAATGGGCGGTTTTCTTGGGTCTCTCTCTTTGGATAATTATCTGGGAACATTCTTTGTTCTCCGTGTCTCTTTCTGTCTCAACCTGTGATCCTGCGATGTTTCAGAGAAGCCTGTTCCAGCTGCATTCTTGCCCATGGCCACTGCTTCAACCTTCCATCTTCAGTTCAAATGAGAACTCTCCCTTGTTTCTAGTAGCCTATGAGTCCTCAGAGAGACTGGCTCATTCTGGATTTTGATCTGTAGACTAGTTCTTCCTTAGTCTGCTTTTCTATAACAATAGGAAAGCTCTAGGCCTTTGCAGACTGGCAAAAGTGAGGATCCAGACCGGGATTGCAATTCCCAAATCATTTTGATGACTGCTGGTCCATCCATGCACTCCATAATGAGAGCACCAGGTCCTCCTGTTCAGCTAGCCACTGGAGAGACACAGAAACCTGATGACAGAGAATCATTTACCCCAACACATTGGAAACCAGGGCACTAGTCACTAGCTTTTGGTATATGGCCACTCTACTGTACCTGAAGTTTATTTTCAGTTGTGTTTAAATAATTGTTTTTGTGCACTGTTGGAAAAAGGAATGCATAGACCTTGGCATTTTGCATTGTCTGAAGATGTTGGAAATCTGTGGGGGATGTTTGATTGCTAATGATCTGCATATGCTGTCAGTAGAACACCTGAGGAGTTCTGAATGAATAAAAACACTGGGGCTCGGATGCTCGGGGTTCCACTGTTCAGTATGGTTCTTGTTATGATGGTGGTTCCCTCTGCTGAGGTCTGGCAGGGTTTGCATGTGTGAAAATGTCTCCTTGTCTTCTTTGCTGAATGACACAGCAGTGTACTACAATACTCTACATTGAAAGGTATTCAGAAAAAGAATTCATTTACCTAGGGAAGTTTGAGTAGCAGACTTGCTGAAATAGAAGGTCAGTTTAGATGACAACTCAAGGTGTCATAAGTTCATTTTTGTGTTGTTTTGTTTAATTCACAAGATTTTAAAACAATAACCAAGCATTCATTTCATAAACAGTGTACATTCATGTTCATCTCTAAACCACCAGGAAGGGTTTTCTAATTTTTGCATTGAATTATTTGAACAAATAACTGTCAAATGCTGATCATGTGCCAGGAGGCCCTGCCGCAGGCACTTGAAATACATTAGAGAATACATACCAAACCTTCAGTATACAAGATGCCAAGAATTCCTGGGACTCTCCAACACACCTGCCCACCATTCCTATACCGGCTAATTCTCTACATTCTCCAAATGAGTTTCACTTCCCTCTGACATCTTCTATCACTAAACCCAAGATACCCCAACATTGTGGACCCCCTTTCACTGAGATCAGAACCTCCAGGAATTGCATTTATCATCTTTATCAAATCCTGAGAACCTGTTGTCTTTGTCCTTGAGTGCTCTACTGAAACTCTGTGCCTGGGCATATAAACCGGCAAAAGGCACCCTCCAACATGGAGGCACTTGGCGGTCTGGGTGGGGACTGCCATCACAGCCATCTGGGGAACATTATGTATGAGATGGCTACAGAAAGAGAACTATTCACCTGGAAGCCAGGCTATCAAGAGAAAATCCAAACCCAGGAGTTTTTCTCCTAAGAGTCCCTATGACATTTCATTCTTTAAATAAATCTTTTCCTGCTCTTTTTAGGTGAAAGATTGACATTTTAAGATCAATCATCCTCGCCGCTTTGCAGGTTTGGTAGACCAAGAACAAGATAAAATGAAATTAAGCACAATTTCCATTTTTTAAATAAAAGTGCTCAAAATAGCTTCATCCTAACTCAATGCAAAAGAAGAGATGCTGTTTCCCCCAACATTGTGGTTGTTATCCTAATATGTTTGGATGTCAAAATTCTGCCCTGTCTTCTCTCTAAGATCCATTCTGAACATATATACACCTGCTGCTTGAATAGCAATGGAAAGCAAAGCAATCTCATGCTAGGCTTTTCTCTATTACAGCCAAGGGTGCTTTGGGGCTCCAGATGCATTTGCTAACTTTGCCGACCCCTCTCCTACAGCAGATAAATTGAATCTTTTTACTCTAAATCAGAGCTTCTTATGCTTTTTCCGTATGTGACTCCCTTTCACCAGAGAAATTTTCATAAAACTGTAGATATCTAGGTATAAATCATAGAAATAAAAATCAAACACAATAAATTGTAAACAAATTTATTTCAAATCAATTTTACTGTATACTTACTAAAGACAAAAGCAAATTTTCATACTAATGAGATAGATGTGCTTACTTTCTTTGCCATACAATTTTAATCTTGACTGAATATTTAATACTGCGGGACATAGAGCATTTTCAATATTTTTCAACATCATTTGAACACCGTTTTGATCTATAATCTTCAATGCTAAAAATGCTACTTCTCATAAATACATAGCACAAAATCACAGAATTACATTGAGGGACATTTCAGAAAGAAACAGAAATTCTGTCTTAATCCCAACACAAAATTCATTAACGAGTGTGTGTTTGTGTGTGTGTGTGTGTGTGTGAGAGAGAGAGAGAGAGAAGGAGAGAGGGAGAGAGAGACTCAGATCAGTAACTTAAAAAGCAATCCCTATAATCAAACACTTTCACACAGCACAATCCAAAAACACACTAGCTTTATACACGCTGAGAAATGATGGTAGGAAAACATCCCAAGTTTTTGTTTTCCATAATCAAAGCATTATGTTTCTCTAGAATCAAAATATTTTGTGTGTACAGTAAAAACACTGCAAAAGTGTGACCTGCAGTCATCTTGAATCTGAGCTGCAGTGTTTCAGCCAGTGCTCTGAGACACGGCAGCGGGCCTCCAGAAAGTACCTGTGGTATGCTCAGCTCCAAGGCTGCAGTGGAGTGGGACCACACAACCCAGATGAACGCTGCCGCAAGACCTCAAGCGCATTATGCACATGATATTGAATTAATTTTGGGTTGTTGCATGTTCAGAAATATTTTACCATTGTCAAAATTTTCACAGCCCCCACATTCAGTTACACAACCCGCAGTTTAAGAAGCTGGGTTGATTATAAGTTAATGCTGCATTTTTCCCCTAGTTCATATTAGTCAGAGGTTCCTTGTGTTCAGGACACTTCTCATTGCTGTGACAAATTACCTTTGATAAAAGGAACGTGAGGAAAGGCAGGGTTCACTTGGGGGGTCATCGTTTGAGGGGTTATAGTTCATCATGGCGGAGAAGGCAGGATATAGCTGGAACTTGAGGTAGCCGGCCATTACATATGCAAACAGGAAGCAGAAAAAATGAATTCAGTTAGCAATCTATTTTCCCTTTTTACTCAGTTCATGACCCCAGCCCGAGAAGGCAGTACACCCAGCCCGAGAGAAGGCAGTACACACACACACACACACACACACACACACACACACACACACACATGCGCGGTGCAGGGGCGGGGGTCGGGGTCGGTGGGGGGGATCTAGTCCTCAGTTAACCCCCTGTGAAAATACTCCTACAGATACGCCCACAGGTGTGCCTCACTGATGGTAGGGTTTTTTGTTTGCTTGTTTGTTTTTAATCTAATCAAAGTAACAGTGGATATCAACTATGGCTAGCCTCTTATTAGATGTGGTGGACCCGTGAGTAGTCAGCTGGCTTCTCTAAAAGCCAGATTTGTTTAGAGTCTTAGCTTATTTTAAATCCTCTTACTTCACCAAGCCAGTTAGCAGGTACCTCTTACAGCGTACTCTGCAGCAAGCATCCGATGAGTGCTGGCTGCCAAAGGTGTTTGCAGTGGTGAGGAGTGCTGGCTGAGGTGAAGCAGGACCCTTGCGTGAGTGTCTTCTCTCTGGCTAGCACATGGCCTGAGCCTGGGCATTGGTCTGAAGACTGCGGTCCTTTCACCACAGGAAGAACTGCTTTGCTTCAGTCACCGACATTCTCCAGCTGCTGCTGCTTTGGTGAACACGCTGCAGTGGAAGCTCAGCGGCCTCACAAAGACAAACGCTCCCTCAGGGCTCCGAGGGATTCCTAATTCTAACCCACAGGACAGTTCTGATGCTAAGGTTTATCCCTTTGAAAGAACCAAAAAGATATTTTAAGGGAGCGCATATGTATGGCAGCTATTGCATTGTATCTTTTAATATACAATACTATATTGTTCTATAATATTATATAGTTATATACATATCTCCTGCTCCAAGCTTGTCCTACTCCAGGATGCTATGTAGTATAGGGAGTAGTCATAGTGGGTCACTTAGAATCCCAAGCCCCACCATCTAATTGCAACAGGACAATAACACACCAGATTACAAAAACCATTAAGTCCGGATAATACCAGACCTACCTTTGTGACAGTTAATCAGCACTACTCCTTAGTTCTGTGGCATTTTGGTATTTCCAACTATTTTCCAAGCATCCGCATCTCCTGTTGATTTGTTGATACTGGTAAAATGAATGCCTTCTGTTTGTGCAATATTGCATTTTTCCTTATTTGCAACCCACTAGATACTCTTTTCAACATCATGCGAGAATTGTCTTTTCCCCCTTCTGTCTTCTCACTGACCAAAAGATATTTTATAAAAACGCTTCCTAAAATTCAACCAGACTTGTGAAATATGCAACAGTTTGGTATCGAGACCCAGCAGATTATTTGAAATTCAGTACGATTCTCCAATTTCTAACATCAAAAGCGAGAGCAAAGGAAACTTTGTGCTGCTTTTTAGATCTCACCAGTGTACATTTCTATTTAGTGCATTTCAATTTCTCGCATCAAAAAGCTATAGCAACTTAACACATGCCATTGGTCAGAGAAAGGACAGATTCTAGATTCAGCATTGCACTCCCCTCTCCAAATTATGCAGCTGCCTCTGCCCTGTATCACCGAAGAGTGGCACTTGTGGATGCAGTTGGAGACTGGGTGCAATCATCGGCTAAACCTGAGTGTTGGTGTGAAACTTCCGGATTATGTGGCAATTCCATCCTCCCCAGAATCTTAGACGGTGCTGGGCCATGTGATGACTACTAGCCATGAGTCAATATTACAACTCAATTAAATGAATACCATTACTGGATTGTCCGTGGAAAAGGGCTACACATAGCAGTGAACATTCCACAAGGCTGGTTAACTGGTTAGAGCTTCAGTGACTGTCACATCAAAGTGATACAGGCGCAGACTCAATTACCTTGACTTATGTCACCCTTCACATAGACATCCATTGCCCACCTCTGAGTGTAGCCTAACACCCTTCGCATGATTAGCTGACTCCTTTTGGAATGTACAAACAGATCCCTAAATCTCAGAAGTTAGGAATGTCAGCAGATGCTATGCAAGGCCTAAGCAGAGCCTCTCTGCTTGGTTGTAACTGTTTACCAGATGTTTCCACCAATACCTTTTTTAAATGTCTTGACTTCTCACTTTGTTTTGTTACTATGAAAGACATCCTAAAAACTGTTGCTGCTCTGCAACATGGGCAAGCTCAAATCTCTATTTCTGGATCACGGCCACTCCGTTTTAGCTCCGGAATAAAAACTCTCATCTCTTTAGAGATGAGATCTACGTCTGAGGCATCCAGTTGTAGTAACCATATTCCAGTTGCGCATTATACGCTACAAAGCAAATGATCTCCAAGCCTCTTCAGAATAGGAACTTCCATGTTCTTCCATGGGAATGTGTTTACTGAGAACCGTCTGTGACCTAGGCGTGGTCAACAGTCATCAGTAAGGAGCAATAAAGCAGACATGATCTCTACCTGCCCTGTAGCTCTCGGCCAGAACCAGACAGCCTCCTGGAGAAGATTGTCTTAATAAGGCAGATTCAGGGAGCAAGGAGCTCTGAAGGCCTAAAGGATGGACATCAAAGTTGACTCTGAGGCCAGATGCAAGCAAGGCTTTCTGAGGAGGAAGAACCCTAAGCTAGGGCCCTTGTCATGAGACGTTATAAACAAACACAAGAGGGAACACGTTCCCGAGGAGCGGAATAGGCTACATGGAGACTCTGGAGGGGCAGAGAGCATGTCAAGCTAGAGGAAACCTTAAAAAGGACAGTAAAATTGCTTTCTCTACCTTTTCTGTCTCAGGATTTGTTGTAAAATTTCTTTTTTGTTCTTTCTTTTCTCTTTTTTAAACATTTTATAGAAGATGCTGAGCTCTAGGGAAGAAAAAGGCTAGGAGTCATCCAAGTAGAGCTCCAGAGGCAAGATGTAGCTAATAAGTCCCAGCCTCCATCTCCCACACACCTGGATACAAAGAACGTACACGGGCAGTGTCCTTGGACTGAGAGCAAGCAAGCAGCTGCCCTGCATGAGAGGGCAGATACCAGGCAGCGGACAGGACAGTGTATCAGCATGATTATACTCACTTCCCACCAAGAGCCTAGATAGTTCCCAGCATTTATATTCACACGACTAGAAATTGCTAGGTCTTCCTGAAGTGATGAGTTTTGTCCGTCCACTTGAACACTAAGTTTTAAAGAGCCCCCAAATTGTTACTGCTATATAATAAATTATGAAAGCTATTTTAAAAAGAAAATGAAAGTTCCCCAGTGATTGCTACCCCTGCCCCTGGCTAGCATTACCTAATGTGGCCAGCCAGAAAGACAATTAATCTGAATGAAGTCATGGTATGGAAGCCAAAGAGAGGAACTAAAAAGAAACTAGTGCTTCAAAGGAAGGGAACACACCAGTTATGTAGTGCCTTGGCGTGGTGGAGCATACCAGCTCCACTACCCCACACAGAGCAAGAGACTCTGGCAATGCCCTCCCTGTCTTTCAGTATTCACTAACCATGGGAGATTTTTCTCTGGGACCCCAGCGTTTTCCAGGAAATTATGCAAGTAGGAGCGTTTGTGCTTGCTGTCTTCTGCAATGGTCATCAAGCAGACTGAAAACATCTGTGACCAACTGCAAAGCACTCCACATAAATTTTCCTCACCGCCTTCCCCTTGAAGATCACCTTAATATGTTGAAAGAGATTTTATGACCGAACACAGGTAAAATTTGCATGGTTCATATCCTTGGATAAAATACTCCATTCATATCAAGCAGTGATTAAATATGCAGGGCATGAAATAAGCAGCAAGTTTGGCTTCAGAGCCATCTTGCAAACTGTACGCCATCCAAGTCAGACCATATGCCTTTAAAACTAGATGGATGCGTACGTACGTACCCACGAGAAACCTAACTGCTACTGCTCTAGTGTCTCTACTTCAGATGAGTGGAAACAGATCAGGGTAGCTTGTGATAGATGTGTGCTAAAAGGTATGTCCACGGAGACTCAGCTAGCCACCCTTAACCATCCCTTCTGGGATGACTGTTCTGTTCTGTTCTCAGACAAAAACATTCAAAGTGGCGGCTCGAACCGACGTTACTCCTGAGCGGCACTCTTGTGACAGCTGTGGGAGCCCTAATCTAGGAAGTACTGCCATCATCTTCTTCTGGCTTCTTCAAAGAACCCCTACACCAGGACTTGCCTACCACTGTGCCTCACACTCTAACCCCTGAGCAGAGGGCGCGGCCCAATCATGAATGTGTGACACAGCCAGCCAATCTTCCTGGGGAAGATTCAGACATGAGAGGAAGCCTTCTTCTACCCATGTGGTTGACTGAGACTGAAGACTAGGGCCAGGGGGTAGGTAGGTGGCCACCAGATGGGGAGATCCAGTGGAAGAACAAAGTCAAGCATGGAGAACATAAACAGGGGAGAAGCCAGAGTCCCAAGGGCACAGCTGGAGCCTCCAGTTCTGTTCATATCTCAATAACCTGATGAGCAGAAGATGATCACACTGCACCTGGCAACACAGGTGGGCTAAAGAAATGTTACCAACCATCCATTGCTTTTCCTCCTTGTTTGATGCTAGCTACCTCCAGACCAGAATTACAGTCATCCTTGGCAACACGGCTGCTTCTCCCCTTCTTAGGAAAGCCAGTAAGATAGAAGGGAAATCGAAGGCCTGCTGTCCTGCCTCCAAGCAGAGAGAGTGAGAGCTCCCTGACTCTCGCAGGTACTGCTGCGGCCAGAAGCCGCTTTCCCCGCTGCCCTTCCACACTCATAGAGCGGTCCCACTGTGATCCAGGGAGTATTTTTTAAAATGACGCTTCATTTCCTGGAAGAGAAATGAAAAAAAAAAAAAAAAAAAAGAATCAGCTAAACCCTAAAGTGAAACCCAAGGCAGGAAGTAGGTTACATAAGCAGTTGACAGGCATGTGGTTTTCTGAGGGTATGAAGCGCCAGTCTGTGCTCATTTGGCTGTTAGCCAGTGGCACCACCCTAGGAAGCAGGCAATCTAGAGTGTTAAAAATACAAAATTCATCAACTTGACAGTGTTTAACCTCATGAAAACAAGAGAGCATGGTGGTAATTAGTGCTAAATATTAATTGTGATTTAAAATTCAATTACTATGGGGCAAGTAAAACCACCATTAATGAATAGTGTCTGCAAAATACACATCTTGTCACCTCTACACATTTGAGCAGATTAAACCATTCGCTTGCACAATAAATGCTACTGGTTGATGATCAAATTGGGTTGTTTTTTGTCATACAATCTGTGCAGTACAAAAATCTTAAAGGTAATTCCTAAGACCTTATGTTTGTGATATTTTCAGACTGAATAAGCAATGCCATAAAACTGTACAATTTAGAACTGAAATGGATCTTACAGACAAAAGAAACCAAGGCTCAAAGAGGATTAATGAGCCGGTAAATGGCGAGGCCGGGACCTCACGTCATGTGTCCTTGATTTCATCTGGACATCTTTCTTTTATACCCTATCTCGTAAGCACTAACACAGAACGTTAGTGATCTAGAGGAAAAGGTTCTTGAAGTTTTCTCCTCTAAATTCTTGTTTGCAGGTAGGAAATTGGACTCAGAAAATGAGGTTCTTGCCTAAGGGTAGAAAGGAACCAAACTAAATATATTGATCCCTAAGATAGTGCTTTTGCCTTCCTGCCACAGATAAACATGTTCATCAACACACTGCAGGCAAAAAATATCCTACCATTCAATTTTTTTGTCAGAGTGCAAACAAACTTACAAATACCCCATCGTTCTCGTGAAAATCCTAGGGGACGTTAGTAAGATTTGTGAGAGTCGAGGGGTCTTAGTCAAGCGAGTGCATGGCTAAATACAAAGAGCTGAGCTGAAAACTAGAACCTCCCACATACATTTTTGGGGTTTAGCCCCCCCCCCATACTCACTAGATATAGAGGCTGCAGCTATTTCTGAAAGTAAAATTTGACTGGCTTCAGCAAGAATGTTCTTAAATAGCCTACAGTATCAAATTCCCTTTCTGGTCAAGGCTCTTAAAAATTCTGCTGTGATGCGGTGGGGTTAAACTCTGAGTCTACCTGTGTATCCGCGCTGTTGCTACAATTGCCTGCTACCTGCTTTCCCCTTTCCCAGAGGATATGTGTGACAACATGGAAGATTCTCAAAGTTAGACTCAGCCCTTCCCAGCCCCCTCCCTTTGCCTCCTCTGAAAATTGGAGGAGTTAAGTCATTCCATCTAAGGAAGGGGGGCGGGGAGGTGCGGGGAGACACGGAGTGAGAAGCAAGCCTGAGAGTTGCCTGTCCGCCTACAGGAGAACGCTAACTTTGCCAATCTGCTGGAGGCTGTGCTTCCAAGGGAAGTGGTTTGGTAGAAGTAGAAAATGTTTCAATCCTTTCCTAGACAGGGGGAAGGGCATACTGGTTACTGTTTTGTTTTATCTTGCTTTCATTTGCACTATCTCACAACCTTGTGGTTTGATATTACTAACAACAAAGAACAAACAAATGTCAAATCAGATTAAAGAGGAATTACCAACTGCTTGCTCTCTTCCAAGCATTCTGCTAAACCCCTACAGATGTTCAGAAAATAATACTATCCTTGCCCTTGACGAGTCCATGGACCTCTTAGAACAGGATATGTAATAACAAAAATAATAAAATGCCCCGTGGATATGTTGAATTTGGGTAAGATTCACCCTAAGTTGGGAATGGAAGGAAAGTATTTCTGAGCACCCCAGGAAGAAGGGAGTCTCTTATGAACCCCCTATGATTTTGTTTCACTAACTTGCTTACTTTCACTTCCTAGGACCGTGTCACCTTTGCCCTTCACCCTCATGGAGAGCAAGGTGCCCAGACCTTGCAGGGATTGCATGGTGAGTCCTTTCCTTCATTTCTTGCTCACCACACTGTTGGCCTTGGACAGGGGGAACAAAGAGACTCTGACCAAAGCTTCCTTTGATCCTGATCCTGAGCGATTAGTTTGAGATCAAACCTGAAAGCCCTCCCTCACTCATTCTTGGAGAATGAGATGCGGCTGTGTTGCTCTTCTCCTTATGCTTGTACTCCCCATCCTGGGTACCTCTGACTTTCATACATATAGGTCCCCAACTGGGCCACCTTATTTGTTCTTCAGTTGCATTCTGATTTGCCTGAGTCTTGAGTAAACAAAGCAGGCTGCACACCATCCTTAAACAAAGAGTAGTAGTCAATCACCCCTTTAATCCCTGCTGGGGCGATGGATGTGTCTGCCTGCTCCTTGACAGGCTTTGTTACAGTTACAGGCAAGGAGCTTTCAGGCAGGCCCATGATCCTGTGAGTTCCCAAATAAGGTTTATAACCTTTCAGGAGGATAAAACGGAGTCACACCAGCAAGGTGATAAACCGCTGTGCGTCAGGGAGAGGGAGGGGTGCTTATGGATGCTCATGCAGCGTAGCCTTTTGTCTTCAGCATTATTCGTAATGTTGATTTGCATTCTCACTCTAGTTTCATTTTACGGAACGGATAATGCTGGAGTTCAGAGGACATGCACAGTTCTTCAGCCAGTAGTAGAAGGACAATACCGGATTTGGCCGGCAATATACGTAGACATGTAACAGGCAGACTACAGGACTTCTGATTCAGTTGGCAGCGTCGACAAAGGGTAAAAATGCTAGCAACGCACTGTTAATCCCAAAGATGGGAGGAGAAAGACCAGCGACCCAAGTCATCATGGCCAAACTAATCCAAGCAAGCAATTAGTTAAAGCAAGCTTTTTAATTCGTGTACACAGGCTGCCGCCCCTAAGGTGGGGTTCAAGAGGTCAGCATTGAAATATAAGGCTTTTATTGCTCGGGGGCTGGTGGTTTCCAAATGGGGGATTTGGCAAGCAGAATAGATGGGGTATAGGAGCAAAACGTAAGAAAGCGGTCAAAACAACAGGTAGTTGTCACAACAGGTAGTCATGATCTTTTGGAAACAAAGTTGCAAATGGTTATAAACAACTTTTTGAAACAGAGATTTGATTACCATTCCTGGAAGAGGCAGTACAGAACCATTTGTAGTTGGGGTTACAGGGAGGCACGGCCCAATCCCTGAGAAATAGAGGTTTAATCATAAACATGAGTGAACCTAGTCTGTCTTTACTATAAGATGGCTTTTAAGCCTAAACTGGAAGCAGCTGATTCTTCAGTGCCTGCTACTCCCTGACCTAGCCAATCAGCTAAGCTTTCCTATGTTCTTGGTTGATACTGTCCATGCAGTTTTGTACTTAACTATAGTTTGGATTCATTTGAAAAGCACTAAGGAAATAGAGACACACAAAAAAGAAAACCCCTTCAGAAAGTTACAATCTAGATGAAGTATCAGGAGTTTTTGTTTTGTTGAACTAACACACACACGCACACACACACACACATACACACACACACACACATACACACACACACACACACACACACGGTTTCATGGGACATTTTTACACATTGGTATTGAATCAGAGGAATAGTTAGAAAACAGAAGGCAATGCTGACTTTAGGGCTGATAGCAAAATAGAGAAGAAACTGGATTGCCTGGCTAATCCAGACACTATAGGTGAGGCCTTCCTAAGAGGACAAATGTCCATTATATCACAGAAAAGATGGAAATATGAATATGGGTGTTTAGTAGTATAAACAAGAACCCCTGACACTGCTGATTAGGATTCTAGTACTGCGTGGGGTTGAAATATTGTAGGTCCAGAGGCTAGCTGCCCTATCTAGCTAGCTATAGCCCTCAGAACAGCCATTCCTTGCCCAACTCTGTGTTGGAATTAACATCCTGTGACCAATAGAGAGAAACCTTTAGGGATCTACTAAGCAGACCACTAGCTTCCACCAATCCAAAAGCTAAGAACATCATCAGAAGCATCCTGGACCTATAGAAAATCTTCCCTCATCTTCCTGTATCTATCTCTCTGATAGACCCACCAATGTATTTTAAACTTGCCTTGACTATGGCTTTCTTTGTTCTATAAAACTATAAAAATTTGATGATACTGCTTCCATGTGTGGTAATTTGGGATAACCTAAGTCTGTGTTCCTGGGCTATGGTCATTCAAAATGGCTTCAGAATAAACTATTCTTATTCCCTTCAAGATGAGAGCTGTAGTTTTTGCATTGACAGTGGGCTGAACAGATGTCTCAGTGCTGCTGAGACTGGCTGCTCTTCCAGAAGCCCAGGCTTTGATTCCAGGATACAATTCACTGTAATTCACAACCAAGTGTGAGTTCCAGGGAATTTGACATCCTCCTCTGTCTTCCATGGGTACCAGGCATGCATTTTGTGCACAAACATATATGTAGACAAAGAAAAATCCATGCACATAAAATAATGAAATATGTTTTTAAAAAGAGTAAGATTGTTTAAATTAAATGAAGGTGTTCCATGTGGTAATTGTGAGACCCAATTCATGGAAGAACATCTGTGAAAGCAGTGTCAAAGAAATAGAAATAAAAAGAGAGTAAAACATAAAAGGAACTAGTTATGAAAATGGAATCATTAAGGAAATGAAGCAGAAGGGAAAACCTTGAAAACTTAAAGATAAAATCATTTGTATTCACTACTAGCTTTAGTGTTGATAGTTACCATGACACAGAAATGCCGGTCAAAAAAGAAAAATCTATTCATTGATAGGTTAAAAATGCCACAGAACATTCACGGAATACCCAGATAACAACTAAAACACAGGAAATTTCTGTAAAAATGAACGAGGGCCCTGGGAGATGGCTCAGCATGCAAAGGCACTTGCTGTGCAGGTCTGGTGACCTGTGTGCCATCTCTGAAAGCCACATAAAGGTGGAAGGAGATAGATAGCTTCCCAAAGTTGTCCTCTGACCTCCATACATGTGCTGTCATGCTTGCATGCATACATACAAGCACATGCATGTACTATGCACTTACATATGCATACAATAATAATAAAATGTAGACTTTTCAGAATGGGATAGGTGGGTGCATTTTGCACATGGTGGGGGAGAATTTTTGTTTGTTTTGTTTTTCTGAGTCCTATGGTGGCCTCAAACCCTCGTCTATAGCCAAAGGTGGTCCTGCACCCTGATCCTCCTGCCTCTACCTTCCAAGGGCTAGATTACAAGCATGGCCACCATGTCCAAACTCTAGGGACACTCTTGAATCCTCTTTTAAACTTGAGATAAGCTTGGGTTTATCAAGATTCTCTGGGGACTCGGTGCACACAGGCCAGCTGACATCTTCCTGATAAGCATTCCTAGTTATCAAAAAGAAATTGTGTAATCGTTCACCAAAATAATCCCCTTTCCTAAGTCTTGGCACACTTTCACAGGAAAATGAGAGTATCGGTTAGTTGATTTAGGAGGTTCCCAGCACACGGCTGGGAGCAAGTAGACCCAGAATCTTCACTGGATCAGTGGCACAAGTTAAGGACTGACGAGCTTCGTGTCCTTTCTTTCGTCGAGTGTATCCATCTACTAAAAGGATGAATATTTTAATTGATACCAGTCACCTTTATTAAAAGTACTCTTCAAAATATCTGAAATATTCTTAAACTGAACACTATAAATTGTAATTTCAGGGCAGTGGAATACAAATCAGCTGCTAAAATAACACACACAAGCAAATGTACTTAAATATGTTATGGGAATCATACACATAAGTAGGATATGGATTATATATATATGTATATATGTGTGTGTGTATATATGTGTGTGTGCATATATATATATATTCACGTACATATATACATATGAATACAAGGTCACAGATATGGAGGGATGTTCTGGATAATTGCTAGTTGCAGGAATATAATTATTTAGTATCACAATATACATCATTTGCTATATTTTTAAAGACGAAAACACACATCTATAATCATCTCTGCAAGAGACGCTGAGAGGTGAAAACCATAGGAGTGTGGCTGTGCTTGGGCATATCTGTGCTTTCCGGTTTATGCACTTTCATATCTTTTGAGTTTTTAGATGTGAAAATGCATCACCATAATATCAACCAGTTTAAAGCTGAAACATTCTTAATAAAAACTGCTGTAAATGCAGTTAATAGCAAAAAAATAAAATGCATCAAGGAAAAAATTGAAAGCTTAATCATGGAAAATCATTACTCGGTCCAAAACAGTGAGATAAATAGTTTTTTGATCAAAATAAATTTTACATCACAACTCTAAAATAATACTACCATAAAACAGAAGGCCAAAGAACACATTAAGCACGTCAGCTGCCATGTGCTGACAGTTTAAACCACAAGTGAAGCTGTGAAGCCAGCCGATGATTCTTTTTCACTCGATTTGCTGTGACTATCAAGAATCAAATATATAAATAAAACTTTTCTCAAAGAACTTTTGGAGTTCCCCATGAATATGCATCAAAAAGACAGACGGCCTCCCCCACCCCCACTTCCTCACTACACTCCCATACACACATCCAGCTCTGCCATGCACTTTCAACATATGCTCACTCCTGAAGAGAATTTCATTTCATGACCCACCTAAAATATCAGCGTCTAAATGTAGACATCCTTTTCATTGGCGCTGCAGCCATACCCTTACGAGGTAAAGGAAAAATTCACAGCAAATTTTGTGATAAATCAGATGAAGGGGTTGTGTGTGGCACATGCGTAAAGACACGCTCTGGTGTGTCCCATGCCATCCTAGTGCCATGGCTCAGCTCCGTACCACGGCTCCATACCGCGGCTCGGTACCGCGGCTGGGTACCACTGCTCGGTCCCACGGCTCCGTACCGCGGCTCGGTACCGCGGCTGGGTACCACAGCGCAGTACCGCAGCGCCAGCAAATGTCTGCAATCTTCAGGTGTGCCTGCTGTGTCCTCCTGAACTAGTTCTCAAGGAGAGTCTTGCTATGCCAAACTTTGTACGGACAATAGAAAGGACAAAATGAGAATTCCTGAGTCCAGCATGGAGAATGAATACACAGTATATTAACAAACAACTAAGCCTACTGGCACAAGCTGGGGGGAGAGACTCCTAGCGAGCATGCAACTGATCACCGCTTCAATTTCTCTTCCTTGCAAAGGTGGCCTGACCTCTGTTTCAATAATAAGCACTTAGGATTTAGATACTAGGTCTTTAGCAATTACATTTCTACTGCCTTAGCTACTTCTTTTGCTCCTTCGTGATTGTGCAGATCTAAATTTAAGTGCCTTTAGGCAGGCTGGGGGACTGGTACAAAAACATATCTTCTGTACTTCCTCGCTTTCTCTTTCTCCTGTTCAGGATGAGAAAGATTATACAGACCTTTGGAGAGAAAATATTACTTTACCCTTGAAAAGAGGTTGTTTTGTGGCTATACAGCTCTTGCTTAAAGTCACTGTGGAAGCAACAATTGTACAACGGCAGAGCTGCCGTTTATGCCCGCGGACGTGGACGTTTCTGCCGCCGTACTGAGAGACTGTTGTTTCCAGGATGCCTGGCCCAGAATCCAACGATACCAGGCTGTCTAGTCCAAACAGACTTCTTATGAGATACATCTTATGATGTATTCATTCTAAACGTAAATGTAAGATTCTTGAATCTTAGAAATATGCAACAGATGTTTCAAAATATATGTGAAAATTCAAAACCATGTTTAACTAAAATGCCTCTGGGAAAAAAAAATGAGTCAGAAAAGTACAAATAGGCATAAATGCTATGGTCTCATTTGTGAAAGAAATAAGGGAATAATAACAGAAAGAGAGAGAGAGAGAGAGAGAGAGAGAGAGAGAGAGAGAGGTGTTACACCCTCTATAAAATCCAGACATTGAGGCCCAATCTCTAGTATCCCAAAATGTGACCATATTTGGAGATGTGGCTTTAACATAATTCAGTTTAAATGAAACTGCTAGGCCCTTATAACAGTCTAACTGGATTGAGCCCACTTGAGAGATGAGGCCACAGAAGAGGCACCAGGCGATGTATGTGTGCTCAAACATGTAGATCTGTGAAGAGGCAGCGACACATGGTCTGCTGTGAGGCTGACCTAGAGCTACAAAGGGGTTGAAGCAAGCTGTGAACCCTGGATTTCTCACCCTGGGAGCAGAAGGCATTTGGCTCCTCCTCCTTTCTTACTCTGACAGACCCCAGCTAGCACCAACAGCTAGCAAAGCTCCTCCAGTGCTGCCATGTCTTATGACACACAGCATCTGATAAAACCCTGCCTCGCCAAGGTATGCAGCCTGGTTAATGTTTATCTAACCGCTGTAGCTCAGGACCCTGGGCTGGACTTCCTCTCTCCCTATATGACCTTATAAGGTCTCTTGCCCTGGTTCCTATATAACCTCTGTTTATGCAAAGGAGACTTCCTTAAGACTTTTGGCCCCTGCCAATATCACACCACTACCATATCTGATTGTGAGTCCCCCACATGCAAATAGAACTCTCCTGGTATCACTGCCCTTGCCAATAACTTACCATCACATAAGGAATTTCTCCTTTCCCCCTACCATATGGTATATATGGTATGTATATGTGTGTGTGTGTGTGTGTGTATATATATATATATATATATATATATATAATCAGATATATGTATGTGTATATATGCCTCCTTTTGCTTCAATAAACTGAGCTGTTCTCTGACACTGCCTCCTGGGTGTTTGATCCTGCTCCTCTCAAGTCTCTGCCCAAGACCTGCGCAGATCCCAGAAAGTCCCTGACTGTACTTTTGTCCTGGTTCTCAAGGTTGGGCCAATAGCTTAGCTGTCTTGTGGAGGGAGCCAGGAAGAACAGACCCACAGTCCACCTGCAAGCCAGGAGGCCTCCAGGGAAAACAGGCTACAATGTATTGATCTGAATTCCAGCACCAACAGCTGCAAGAAAATAAATATCTGTCTCTTAATCCATATAGTCTGTGGTGTTTTGTCATGGCCATCTTGGTAGACTAAATTTAAAGGATAAAATATAAAATGATAACTTTGGTTATCCCAATGGAATTGGGGAACAAGGCAGGAAGGTGTACATGGAGGGATTTCATTTCTCTCTTTATACCAATACTGAGATTTAGAAGCATGCTAATGGTTTGCAAATTTAAAATAAGGTCAAAACAACCCAGGTGAGATACAGGGGAAGAAAAACTAAAACAGAAAACAAGCTATAACAAATAAATAAGCAGCATTCTATTCAAAATTTGTCATCACTACACTGAGGGAGGGAGAACGGATTCCAATAACTTACAAACAGTATGCATTTGTCTGTAGGTCCTGAGTCTGGGTTGCAGAATAGAAGAGATAATTACTGAAAAAAATATCCTAAACTGTATTAGGTTTGTTTATTTGTGCTGTAATGATATGGGCAAAGCAGTATCTGGGCTGCATTGGATGCATTATCGAATTAAGCAAATGAAGAATATATGTGTTGTTATTATTAAGAGGTAAGACTGTCTCTACAAAAGAAGAAACCTACAAATACAAAACTAAGAAAGACAATATTGGGGGATGATTTAGAAAAGAACGTACCAATGTAAATCCATGCCTTCTAAAACTGCATGTGTTTGTGTATAAGTATATATAAGTAAACATGTACACACACACACACACACATGCTTATGTATGTAGGAATACTTATATTTTCTAGTCTTGGCCGCCGAAAACACCTGACGATACCAGATGTGAGTTGGATGAGAATGGCCCCCATAGCTCATGTCTTTAATACGTGGTCCCTAGCTGGTGAAATTGTTTGGGAAGGATTAGAAGGTGTGGTCTTGTTGGAAGAGGTATATCACTGTGGGTGAGCTTTGAAGTTTCAAAAGTCCACACAATTCCTAGTAGCTCTCTTTCTTTCTCTCTCTCTCTCTCTTGTTCTCAGCTAGTACTCTGGCACCATGTCTATATGCCTGTTGCCATCTTCCCAGCCATGATGCATGGACTCTACTACCTTCTGGAATCATGTGCCTCAAATAAAATGCTCTGTTTTGTATGTTTCCTTGGTTATGGCGCCTTATCCCAGAAAGTAAAAGGTAACAGAAACACCACAGTAGTAATGAGCACACTTAACCTACATATTTTGGTATCAAATATTTCCTAGAGAGATAGTCGGTGACAAGATTGGAGCAGAATAAATGCAAGATGGGCATATGACGTTTTAATGTGCCAGAAAAAACATGTGCTAAAAAATCCAGACAGACTTGGAGGAGCTGACATTGACCAAATGTCAACGAACAACTTCATTGAACAGCTTCAGTGCCAAAATAACTGAGTATAGCAATAAATGATACAAAATGTAGAGTGAACACATAGTATAACACATGTGAAATAAATTAATATCACTTGTGATGGGCAAATGAGTATCATTTGTTTACAGATATATACACTGAAAAGGGTCCATTGTTTGTACACATCTGTCCAGTAGTATGTAACTTGAATTAAATCCAGAGGAAAAGAGGCTGGGAGATGGCTTTGTCCATTAAGTGCCTGTGATGCAAACCTGTAGACCTGGGTCAGGATGTCCAGAACCCACATAAAAGGTGGTTGATGATAGGGGAAATGGAAAATGTGGGGGGGGAGGGTGGAACTCCTGAGACGAAGCATTCGAATATATGAGCCTAGAAGGACCACTCTATTCCAATCACCACACCTAGGAACATCAGAAGTTATTCCTGAAAGTCTTACCAACATGACTGCCCAAACATTGCTGAATGAGGAGGGCAACGATGAACATGGCAAACTGGGCAGGGAAAGTTCCACAAGACCTCAACCCTGTACGAAGAGCTACAGACAACTGAAGAAAGCTAGGAGCAAGAGAGGTGGCCCGGTGGTCCAGCGCCAAGCAGTCAGCCCTGAAGACATCATACAGTTAACTTATATAGACACAACAAGGTGATATTTGGGAATGCATGTGTATGTACAAACACATGTATGCACTTATTAACAGCTGATTTTTAAAAAGAGGCCATGAATTTGTAGGAGGGAGGAGAGGGGGATATGGGAGGGTTTGGATGGAAGAAAGGAAGGAGAGAAATATTGTAATTAAACTGTAATCTCAAAACTTGTTTTTAAAAGTAAAGTGGTTGGCAGCCTGCTCTTATAACCCCAGCTCTGATGAGGAAGAGAAAGGCAATCCCTGGAGCTCCCTGGACAGCCTGTCTAACCAAATCAATGAGCTTCAGGTTCAGTGAGACTCTGTCTCAAAAATCAGCATGGAGAACAATTGAGGAAGACCTTAGGTGACTTTGGGTCTCTACATGAATTTGCTCATGTAGGCACACATAAAAGATGAGGAAATCAATATTCTCCAAGATGAAGTCAGTGGAAATAGTTCATTGAAAGGTTGTTTTTGGTTCTAGATTAGACACCTAGAATTCTTTTAAAATGCTATAAAGATGTTATGCAACCTGCCCTGGCCTTACTTTGCCTTGCTGGACCTGGGTGGGGGAAAAGGATCTGTCTCTCACAGGTACACAAACTCCACCTCAGGCCTGCCCCCTCCACCCTCAGCTTTGGCCACACAGTAGTCACGCCTACAGGGCATTATGCAGTCGGCCAGCCACCCAGGCGGACACTCTGGCTGCTTCATGTACTGATAGAGTCTCTGCCCCACAGGCCTGCAGGACTGTTACAATAAATAATTCTCTGATGTGTCTTGCAGAGCTGAGGAACTCTAGAGACAGATGAACTGCATGGGCCTCTTGCCACAACCATGGTAAAATTTGTTTCTGGTTAAGAATGGCCCTGTATCTATCTGTTTCACACCCTATAATTATATCACGGAAGTCATTAAGGATACTACCAATGATGCTTTCAGCCAAAGAATGTCCCAGACTGAACCTTCCTGCATCCTTACTGTCCTGGGATGATCAGGAAGATCTGGTAGAACATGGTCCATCATCCCACAGTCTGGATACCAAGTCTGTGGTGCATCAGCTTTATACCGAGATGGCTAGGAGACCTGTCTCACTCAGTGCCCATTCCATAGTGCATCCTGCACCTGGAACCAGTATTTATTTGAAGGGAGTGTGTGTGTGTGTGTGTGTGTGGTGTGTGTGTGTGTGTATGTGTGTGTGTGTCTGTGGTGTGTGTTGGCACAAGTTTCCTTGGGACTCTCTTGCGGATTGGGATGTTGATGAAGGGGACAAGATGAATAGGGTCTTAAGCACTCCACGGCTGATCAGTGAGTGGAGTCTGTGCACTCTCTCAAGTTCAAGATCTTCTATCTAGTGTTAAATGTACAACTTTTGACTCAGACACTTTACCTATACGGTACACCCGGAAGTAAGCCCTGGTATGGGGCAAGAACACTTCTCAGAGAGGAAATGGTCCCTGGGTCAGAACCCAGTTTCCCAGTGTGCTCTTGCCAAAGCTGTCTCCACAGGAAAGCTTGTCTCTCACACTCTCTAGCTGGTGTAGTCTTAGCTGCTTCCCGGAGCCCCTGCCTCCCACTCTGGAAGAGAATTTAGGTTTTTACCTCTGCATGCTCTGTCTAGTGTCACCATTCAGGTTGTCCTTCCTGGCTGGGACCCTGTCCTGGGTGATACCAGCACAAGGAAACAGCCTGTTGGTGGGTCATCAGCCCCATTGCAGGAACATTTCAGGAGCCCTGTTGGAGTGAGCATTCTGAGGTTTGCATAATGTGATGCTGGAAGTTTTGATTAGTAATGTTTTCTTACACCTTCTCCCACACTTAGAATAACTGGGTCTATCTTAAAGGCCTGTATGTACAACCGTATTTGTATGTGTATCTTTGTGTGTGTACTGTTGGTATATATGTGCTCATGTGTGTGTGTGGGCACACACTCGCATGCACACAGGCACACACACACACACATGAGCACATACACACATGTGGAATGTCAGGTGACAATCTGACCATGTCGGTCTTAGACTTCTATCTTGTTTGAGACAGTTTCTCTCTTGTTCACTCATTGTAAAGCCAGGCTAGCTGGCCCAAAAGGTTCTGGAAATTCTCTCATCTCCACCTCCTATTACTAGGTTTACAAGCATATATGCTGCTGCATCTGGCTTTTGTGTAGGTCCTGGGAGCTGAACTCAAGTATTTAGGCTTCCATAATAATCTATTTACCCCCAGAGCCACATCCCCAGTCCCCCAACATATATGTGTTTTGGTGGGGGCCATTTCTAGTTTGGGATTGTCCAAATGCTTATATCTGTAACTGAGGAGGAGGGCTAGCTAAAAGAGATGAGTGGGTCATAGCTTTTTGGTTCTCATTTTCAAACTAGTGATGTAGTAATTTAGATGGCTGAGTCATGGGTACCCACCTAGTAGGATCCCTCTTATATTCTTGTCTGAAAGCACAAAAAGAAGCCGTTACAAAGAACTGACAAGAAGGTTTCCAGGGCTCTGGTGGATGTTAGTCCTTGTATCTTCTGCTGCTTTGCAACTGGGGTTAAAGTGAGCATTGTTTTCCTGTTAGGCGCTTTTCTTACGGCACTGGTTCCCATGTGTCAATCTGTGTTTTAACACTGTGCCTTCCAACGCACTAATCCTTGTGTCTCACACACACCGTCGCCTTTCCCGTCAAGATACACTATCAGGAACTACAACACATCTTCTCCGGGCAGTTAAGGAAAGCTATCTATCAGAAGCTTTCCTCAGTAACAGCCCCAGAAGCTAAAGTTAATACACTTCACTAACATTAATAAGCATGGCTGGCAGCTGGCAGAACAAACCACAAGAGCAGGTCTTTTGCCTGGCCACAGGCATATCGACTGAGGATGGGCTTTTATGTCACACACCCTTGTTCTGGTCAGTGACTGCAGCTGTATTCGAGGGCTGGCTTTTGACCCGTGTACTGCTCTGGAAGCTTTCTTTACCTGTCAGGGAACCGTCCACTCAGATGCCTACAGAACAGTAAAGGCAGGGCCCATTTCATGCAGAACAGTTTTTTCTAATATGTTACTACTTGGAAAGACTCAAGTTATAAGGTTCTCTTTGTCGCTGGAATTTCTGAAAGAAATTATCAAACTTATCTAAAAATTGAGATGGTCTCGGCAGAAGTTAGGAGAGAAGCTTGAGGAAACTGCAAAGGGAGTATCCCTTCCATTGGCGGAGTGGAGAGGCATTTCCTTATGAACTAGACTTCCTGTGTACCTAACAAGGTGACTTCCTAGGAAATGAAGCTTGTCAACTTCTGGCTTTTAAAAGATGAAATTTGAATACATAATTTATCATATCATAATTTATCCAAAGTAAATTATCATGTTAGTGGTAATAGTGACATCATAAAGAGAGCAGACTAGGTAAATAGAGTGGGTCTTATGAAAAATATCTCTAACTGGAAGTATGCATTAAAGGGTTAAAGAATATGAAATGTGCATTTATGTTAATAACAAATCTGTCAAAATTTAAAAACAAAAAACAAAGAACAAAAACATTGCTACAAAGGTTGAGTTGATTTTAAGATTTTAAGCAAGCTTTGAAGACTGGCCAGTAATGATAGATTCCAGCCAGGACCACATGGAGGCCCCACTGGGATTCCTCCAAGATGGCCTGAGCTGTAGTTAGTGGAGATATTTAAATAAGATCCCATAAGGCTATGTGTTTCCTACCAGGTCCAGTCAGAGGCAAGCAGCATTCTGATGTATTTCCTGCCTGGACTTTCCTGCCTACTTGCTTCCTGTCTGGGTATTTTCCACCTTCAGCCTGGATATCTCTCACCCATATCCAACCAGGGCAAGTATATATCCTGTGCCATTAATTAAGTTTGAACTGGATTCACACTTACTCTCGAACTATTCTGGAAAAAGTGCACACATAGAATCCATACAAATCATATGTACAAGTAATAGAATAAATAGGGTAAATTAATTATCAGTGAATCTAGATAAAATTAATATTCTCTGTTAATTAATATTCTGATCATATTTTTGCATGTTTTGTGTAAATTTGGAATTATTCACAAACAAAAAAGCTTGGGGGAGTGCTTTCCTTGAACCTTTGTATGTGTCTTAAATGCCTGCAAAGATTCTCTAAGTAAAGGGTTCTCTTCTGAAGAGACTCCTGGTTGGGAATGGGTTCTATGAGGTCGTTTCCTTCAGAGGACACTGAAGCAGCTCAAGAAGCGGGTTTGGAAAAAGATGTCTGATCCCTACGTTACCGGGTCCTTAAGAATGAACGTCATTTTTGCATGGAGAATTTGGGATCATAAATTGCAACACATTTATACATAACTTTAACGTTAAACGAGCAGCGGTCTGTGTGAGTCAGCGAACGACTTCACTTCCTGTGATGCGGGACAGCATCGTGAGGAGATGAAAAAGCAAAACTCAAAAGGCCCTTAGCAACAATCGCGGTCCTCTTGTCTTCATTTCACCCTGGGTTATCTGAGTGCTAAATTCTGTTCACGGCTCTGTTTGACATGCTGCCTCTCCCCTCAGTGTGGCTCAGAGAGTAGACTGACAGCAGGGACACAGACATTCCCGCCTGCGGAGCGGCTAGATTTAGTTTGTTTAAAAGTTATTTTGGTTGAGTCTTTTTATTTTGGTGTGTGTGTGTGTGTGTGTGTGTCTGTGTGTGTGTTTGTGTCTGTGTGTGTGTTTGTGTGTGTGTGTGTGTGTGTGTTTTGTGTGTGTATGTGTGTTTGTGTGTGTGTGTGTTTGTGTGTGTGTGTGTGTGTGTGTCTGTGTGTGTGTGTGTTTGTGTGTGTGTGTGTTTGTGTGTGTATGTGTGTTTGTGTGTGTGTTTGTGTGTGTGTGTGTGTTTGTGTGTTTGTGTGTGTGTGTGTTTGTGTATGTGTGTGTGTATGTTTGTGTGTGTGTTTGTGTGTGTGTGTGTTTGTGTATGTGTGTGTTTGTGTGTGTGTGTGTGTGTGTCTGTGTGTGTGTGTTTGTGTGTGTGTTTGTGTGTGTGTGTGTGTGTGTGTGTGTTTCTGTGCAGCTGTCTATGTGTGTTTGCATGGGTGTGGATGTGGATGTATGCAGGTGTACATTATGTGTATGTACCTGCCTATGGAGGCTGGAAGTCAATGTCAGGTGTCTTCCTCAATTGCTCTCCACATTTTTTAAAATTTATTTTTGTTTTGTCTTTATTTTTGAGACAGTCTTTCACTGAACCCGAAGCTTACCAATTCTGGGCTGTCTGACCACCGAGCTCATGGGGTCTGCCTGTCTTCACCCCCAGCACTGCATTCCAGGTCAGTTCTGCTGTGCCTGGCATTTTAATTTTCCATGGTTCTGGGGATCTGAACTGGGTCCTCATGCTGCACAGCAAGTGTCTTATTGGCGGAGCCATCTCTATAGGGCCCTGGTTTTGGGGTTAACTATTTAGTCCTTTCTGGTCTCGAAGTTATGGACATCCTCCTGTCTCTGTCTTTGCTTCCCAAGTGCTAGAATTGCAGGTGTGCCATCACTCTGCTATGTTTTGGTTTTGGTTGTGGGAATATTTGGGTTCAGTTACTCTACTAATTTGTAATTTAACAGTCCCAATGCGATGCTGGTTTCTAAGATAATCCTCTTAGGATTTTTAGACAAGTACTCGCAGTTAGAGATATGAAACTACTGAACTGCCAGGAGAGCTCCAAACTTTCCCACCCATCCCAGTGGGTTACTCTAGAAGAAAATGTCAGATGTTCTACCACGGCAGGTGTCCATACAGCAACGGTGTCCCTTCAGGAGCAACACCACATTGGATGTTCTACCACGGCAGGTGTCCATGCAGCAACGGTGTCCCTTCAGGAGCAACACCACATTGTTATACAAAGTAATTTAATGGTAATTTGAATTAAAGGCAATTAAAATTTCAGCTTCAGATAATTGCGGGGTCCCCCCTTTCACTTGTGATATTTCTTCTTGAAGGCATGTGAACTGTGTTCCATGTGACACTTGTCACACGCACACATATTATTTTACACTGTTCTAATTCACCCCCACCAGCCTCCAGCGCATCCCCATTCTCCATCTTTCTCTTTGATCTCTAACCTTCTCTGAACAATAGCGAGGTGCACAAAGGCAGCGGCATAGCTTAAGATGCAGAAACCCCCAGACTCAGAGTAGCCCACAGTTATGCTCATAATTTAAAGCTGCGTAGTCTTAATATCTTAAGGAATACTCTGTGAAAAACAAGGTACAGACAGTAAATTAAATGGATATATTTTAATCAATTGTTTTGCAAGATGAATATTCTTTAAGCTAGCCCTAGGTCGACTCAAATCTCCCCATGTGAATCTACCCAAAGCCACTCCCTTCACCCAAAATACCGCTGACTGGATCCATGGCTGGAATTGCCCCAGGCCTGCACCTGATCTCTGGAATTGCCCCAGGCCTGTATAGCTTCTGGACTTTGTGCTCTAGAGCACAAACCCGGATCCTGCTGTCTTGCTCTTTCATTAGTGTATGTTTTGTAAGGCTGAGCTCATGCTCATTCCAATGCATGCTCACTGCCTTCCTTACCCATTAACAGGAACTGAGTCTGATGACCGTAAGCAGTCTTCCCTTCAATGTATCATTACTATAGCACAATGTGGGCAACCAAACCCACACAAAGGTGAAAAGCAAACAATTTTTCCCAGTGTAAGTAGAAAATTGAACCCAAATACTTTGATCTACATTGACGTAGGGGACACAGAGCCCATTTTCATAATCTCAGCCAATACTGGAAAGCCCACAGTAAGCATTACGTTGTATCTTGACTAACTCTGATGGTCGTGGTAAGGTCTCACCTTAGTTGTCACGACAATATTCTCATCCTCTACAACGTACAGGCAATTATAGAGTAAAAGCTAATTTCTAGACAAAGATGTGGATATAGGATAATCAGTGTGAAACAAAGACTAATATACTTTAAAATATTTTTATGAAAATTTTTTCTCCTATACTTTTATTGATTAGGGGAACAATATGGCTCAGAATGATAGTAGATGACTGAAGAAAACTATAAAAAAAGAGCTTACAAAAATACGAGTTCCCACTTTGCATGTTCTACCTTTGACTGAACTAGTTACACTTGCACGTTATAAAGCAGAGGTTCAGAAACAGCTCAGGCTGCAAAATCACCCCCTTCAGAAACTGTCAGCTGCGGCTTTCTCCAGGAAGACAGGAAATAACTGTAGATATTTGTCTTCACATACGCTTCATAGTCAGACTTAGGTAAGAAGGGAACTGGAAAAGTACGTCCACATTAATATTCACATCTGATGAGGAGGGTTGCGAGGACATTGCTGCTTATCACTGGGTTCTTGTCAAATGGTTTGAATCTTTATGAGAATAGGGACTAGAATTAATTAAGTAATTAAATTTTGCCTTCGAATTTCTTTCTTGGTTTGAATCTAATCCATTAGAAGCAAATCATATGGTATTGATTATCTACTGCTTGTAATACAACACTATTGCAAAAGATGTCTTTCTTTTGGAATTGCTTTATGAAACCTTAGAAAATAATATAGATTTAGAACGTGCTAAAGGTGCTGATAAAATGTGGTATTATTTAATTTATGTTATTCTCATCACTCAACAGAGTGTTAGCAGGAGAAATGATTATGACGCTACTATGCGTTTACACTACCTGTTTCTGGGTTGATTTGTGTTCTCTGTCAATATTACATATGACAATAACATTCAGCTGAAAAAGCCCGTTTGTCTATGAAACTGTGAAGGATTTGTTAAATCAGACTTTAGATTTAGTTCTAAATTACATATTTATCCTTAAAATTTTTTAATTTATTACTTTTTTATTGTGTGTGTGCACGCCTGGGAGGTGTGTATGACACAGTGGAACTGTGGTAGTCAGACAATCGTGCGGCATTCTTCACCTTACACGGGCTATAGGGATCAAACTCAAGACACCAGCTGTGCAATGGCGACCCTGACTCACTGAGCCATCTTATTGGCCTTTTCCTTCAAACTTAAATGATTAGAAATTGTTTATCTATGAGATTCTGGTATTACAATGAAGCTCTCAAAGAACCAAGTAAAGATAAGACCTCTGTCCTAGATGCTAAATTACAGTCCCCTAAGAGGAAAAACACATGACTTCAAGATCTGGCTACTATTTCTCAGCTATCAAAAATGTCTTTCTAGAGGGCGAGAACCATCATATTTCACAATTCGATTCAAGATCGTCTGTCGACAGTCTCAATTTACCTCCCCTTCTTGAGAAATTTTGAACCCGCTGTGGCCCACTCCTATCTTTTGATATGTCACTGTGGGTGCTCTTGGGTCATAGCATAAGAAGACCATTCTTTAAATAAGCTTTGGAAGTAAATATCCAAAAGCATGACAGATGACATTTTTTCTTCCTTCCCCCCAAGAGAGGCCATGGGTATCTCCTCTTAAGGAGTAGATATTCTCTGGCTGTATCTCTCTGTCAAACAGTCTTCCTCATAATGAGG
Source organism: Cricetomys ansorgei (assembly GCA_026225945.1). Taxonomy (NCBI): domain Eukaryota; kingdom Metazoa; phylum Chordata; class Mammalia; order Rodentia; family Nesomyidae; genus Cricetomys; species Cricetomys ansorgei. The sequence continues at coordinate 6,332,163 of JAMJFZ010001360.1, read as the reverse complement.
CAACAACCTTTCTATATACAGAATCTTAAAAGGAATTTTTTGTCCCTATTGTGAAAGAGGTGGTGTCTCTTCCTGGATGTCCATAAAGCCCTGCTTTTGTGTGCTTTCTCCCTACTGTAATGGGATTTAAAGCATCCTTTTACATTGATGTATCAACAGCTGTCTGGATTACGCGGCAGTGGGCAGTTTATTAAAGGGAAGTCTCACAAAAGAGAGCTGCGAGAGCCTATTGTGTGCTTTACATTATGAGCGTAAGGATATCAGATGTCAATGAATTAATTTTTATGCGATCCCAAGTACCTCTTTACTATTGTATGAAATGTAAGCCCAGTGTTCCTTCTCAAAGTTAAAATCCTCCTATCCATACCCAGGAAGGACAAACACACTAGGACATGACCACATTCGCTGTTTAATGTGTCTTTCCACACGTGTCAATAACGCTAACAGTGACAACGTCTCGCTAAGGCGTTCTATTGTATAGACCGCTCTGCTGTCTCCCTCCCCCGCCCCATGCCATTGTCTTCTATCCAGCAGAACAGAAAATTACTTATTCAACCCTCAAAAATATTTATGGAGGACTATGTTTTTGCAAATCACTCCTCTTAGCATTGGAGAATACTCAGCTAGGCTTTAAAAAAAAAAAAAGCCATTGCTTCCAAGACCCTGGGCTTCCATAGAGTCAGTAAGATGTGGCCTAGAAACCCACAATAGAAAGTGGTGTTGTTTGTTTGAGTGGTAAAGGGAAGGGAAATACGTATTGATCATCTAAGTGCATTCACGTGTGATCTCACACAACTCTTCCAGCCAGACTCCCCCAGGACTGCCATTCTCATCCGCTTTCTCTCTCCGATGAAAAATGAAGAAGGCGTGTGCTGAAGGTCACAGGATTTTAAGCGGCTCTGTCTGAGTCTGAAACCCACACTTGTTCTGAGAGAAACACAATATTAAACTCTGAGGAAAAGAAAGGCCATGTCACAGTGAAACGGTCAGGGCTGGCAAGACTAGAAAGAGGGGAGCGATTGACAGCGTTCCAGGGAAAGGCACAGGTGTAAAAGGCAGAACAGCAAGGAACGGTACAGGTTCTGAAAATAAACCTATAACTGGCCACTGTGGCCCCAAGGAATGGGAGCTCCGGTGGACCGTGGAGGCAGAGCTTTATTCTGCAACCCACAGGGCTACTGCGAACTTCTGACTGAGGTCAGGGGACAGTCAAGCTCTCAAAACCATAGTCTGCCAGAAGAGTATAAAAGACATGGCAGAGGGTAGGGATATAGACCTCTAACTTTCTTAAGAGCCATGTTCCTGGTTTCCTCCTTGGCCTGGGAAGCAGCCAATCCTGCTCTTTGTGGTTTGTGGTAGACAGGTTCATTCCTGCCTGTGTGAGACTCACATCTCTTTAATTGTAATTATGTCATGTAGAAATGTTTCTATGTCCAATGGGAAAAAGTAGCCAAGGCAAAAATGAAGGAGATTAAAGTTCAGTATACTATAATTAAAATAACAAATTGACTCCCTAAGTAAGCTCAACGATTTATTTCTGAAAATCTTATAATAAAGCAAATGTACATTCGGGTTAGGGATGCAGAGTGTTGGGGGAAGAAGGTCCAGCGTCACTCCTGTGTCACACAAATGCCCTCTGCAGATGTGGATTTCAAACTCGTGCCTTCTAAGTTCTAGAAGGTCTGGGTGGAAAAGAACATCCTTGCCAGCTGTTCACAAGAGAATGACAATGCTGCAGCTGTTGTCCAGTATGCTCTTAGAGCTTGAGGTAGGGTCCAGTGTCAGACAACACGAATGCACACAGATGCTGCAGAAGTGCCAAGCCATGCACACTATGATCTTCCATTTTTGTGGCTCTCTGGGCTGGTTTCCTATCAGAATCATTGAATATATATGTGTGTGTGTGTATATATATAAATATATATATATATATATATATATATATATATGAATATATGAGAGAGAGAGGGGGTGGGGTGGGGATAAAGTAGGGATGGAGGGAGAGAGGAGGGGAGAGAGAGAGAGCCCTATCCCAGTTTTCATGACTCTCCACACACAAAGAAATCCCAAAAACTTGATCTGGGGACACTGGCTCTTCTTTTTAAAATGAGATCTTGTTTATAGAGACTAATAGACACAGGATTTTAGCCGGCAATTTGATGAATTAATCAAGTTTCTGAAGCTAAGATGCCAACAGATTCAGGGGTACACATTCTTGGGCCTTCAAGCAGTAAGTTGAGCATCTGTGGCAGTAGAGGAAAATCAGAGCAAGTGAAGAGGCCTGGCAGAACAGGAAGATCACTAAACGTCCCTTAAAGTACATTTTGGACAGTGTTCACTCAGTAGGTATATTTGGCAAGGGCGCATGTTCAAACACTGAATTCACAAAAGCACAATGAACTCTGGAAAGACCGTGTATCTGAGTCTTACCCTTCGAGAAGCATCCTGCCTATATGCTCAGGTTTACTGCAGAGGAGCCTGAGCCCAGACGGTTGCTCCTGGCTCTATGGTTACTCATGGAGGAAAGGGAGGGACCAACAGGTAATCCTGCAAGGATCATCAGGTCAAAAGGCAAAAGCCTGGCCTTGGTCCATGCATCCAAACTAAGGAGCCCATGAAAGCAAGAATTCCAGAAAATACCAAGGGCTCAAACCTAGAAGATCATGAATGTGTGGAAACTGGAACCAAGGATGTAAGACTTCTCCTGATCACAATGCAAGCTGCTTCAGACACACTGATGAGAGAGACCAGGAGTTGAACTGGTGTGAGAAGTGACTTGGGTAACCGTATAAGCAATTAAACATGCAAGATATAACTTTATTGTTGATGTTCATTTCTGGTATTCTTTCCAGGAGAACTGATGACACTCTAAAACTTAATTTCTGGAACCAGTTTTTGGAAGCTCAGAGTCTCAGTTCTTATTGGTTAGTGATAATGAGCAAACAAACTCAGCCACACAGTGAAACTACACATGATCTCCATTCTAACGAACATCAGGCCTAGAAAAACACCAGTATGATTTTAACATTCTAATTTCAGAGCAATGTTAAAAATGAAGGAATCAATGTAAATTATTTGGCTGAAAAGAAGATTCAGTGTTTGGAAATGTAGACATACCAATGAAACGTGTGTAGATTATTTGTAGATGTTTTATATAGACATAACATTACATATAGACATACCAACAAAACATCATAGAAGCGTCATTTCCCCCTCAGGGCATTTATGTGTAAAAACTCAGGAAATAACTCCTGAAAGCTGATCACGTTCCAGGCCAAGACTTAAAAAGCAGTTCATTGTAAAGATCATCCCACTTAATACAGCGTTCTTCTGAGGTTGGTTTGTCATTACCATTCCCTTTTCACATATGAAAACGCTGAGAAGGTAATTTCCCGATGGCCACCACCTTGTTGGGGCAGACGCAAGACCAGCCCCCAGGCAGTGTGAAGCCGGACCCAGGGAGAAATCAGAGTTGCAATGTCAAGGCCTCAGAATAATGTTCATTGAGCAGCATGAGAAGCACACTGCAGCTCTGCTGGAGTTGTCCAGAAGCAGAACAGGGGAGGCAAGTGGCTGGCATCTAGCCAGACATGCTCCGTCCTGACAAGACACAGGAAACAGTCTGTGGGTTGTTTTACTTGCTTCTCCAGTCTCTCTCTTACCTTCAGGCATCAGCTTCCAAGTGATGAGAAGGGTGGTCATGATTGCAGGCTGGGGCAGCTCCCTTCTGCAGACCAGGTTGTGGAATTCTGTCAGCCGCAGGAGTTAGGTAGGCTGTTGGCCTCAGCCTGCGTCTGCGCACGGAGGAGGCCTCTGTGTCTGTCTCTCTGCTGTACTTTTTAACTCTGCCCTTAAATCAAACTCTCCAATCTTTCTTCTAAAGGAATGTTTCTGGAGAAACAGTGGTGATTAAGCCTCACAGAATACCAACCAAGTACAGGTGCTGTACTAATTACTGACACACAACTCCTTCCATCCTGATTCCTAGTCCGCTTTAGATAGGTGCAGATACAGAGGAAAGTTCACGGAGGCCTACAGACAGTGCCTACTCAGGATAAGGTTAGCAATTAAGGAGACAGCACATAAGGATAAATGACCTGACCCTGGAGCCTGTCCACTCAGCCAAGAGGATCAGAATGGTTCTATCCTGAGAATACAGGCACCTTAAGGACAGACTAAAAACGATGATATCATCCCAGATATTGGAGTCGTGGAACTGATTATTGTAAACTATTTATCAGTCTTTCTGTTCACATAATTTCATTGAACTCCTAAAAGCCCTGGATGCTAGGTACTATTATTCCCTATCTGTGAATGAAGAAACAGAAGCCTGGGGAAAGGTAGAAGTCTTGCTTCACATAATTTCATTGAACTCCTAAAAGCCCTGGATGCTAGGTACTATTATTCCCTATCTGTGAATGAAGAAACAGAAGCCTGGGGAAAGGTAGAAGTCTTGCTTCAGGCTACGGAGCCGGATTTCAATTTTGACTCCTACAGTTTTGAAGGAGATTTATGGTCCTCTGCAGATCACAAGGCCCTGGCACGTGCACTGGTTCCTTTGATCCTGGGAGCCCACTGGGATAGATGTAGCAGTGATGACAGTCTCATTCATAAAGACACTGAGGTTCTGGGAGGCTGTGTGTTTTTGAGATCGCACAGTATCCATGAGCCCTACATAATCCATGGCAGAGAGAGAGAGAGAGGAGCAGAAGGTAGGGCTAAGGTAAACGGTACTGCTGGGAGTTAACCCCTGACAGAATGAGTAGGCAAAGAGGAATCCAGCACAGGAGCTGTCAGCAGGCACACTGGAGCCATGAGGAGCCTGCTTAGACATTTCAGCAAAGACCAGAATTAACAGTGCATTGTGTTTCAAATCCATCCATCCACTCATTCAGCAAGTGGACCTTAGACACGTGCCAAGCAAGAGGGTACACAAGAATGATACCACAGGCACAGACAGTAGCACATGCTGAGATGCTAGTGGAGGGGAGCCGTCTCCTCGGAGTGTGATTCATGTCAATCCTAGCTCTTGCACTCTGATGCACTCTTCCTTGGGACCAATTGCACGTCACCCAGGTGGCTCACAAAATTCCCCCAAACAAAATGTATGACCTCCACACTTAGGATGCCACTGAAACCGTCTACCACTTACCTACCCCACCCATACATAGTTCATAGTAAGCCATGTCCTTTCAAAATTCTAGAGGGGCTGGGGAACTGTTTCCAGAGTAGGAGAGTAGCATCAAAGTTGGGAAACGGTAGTGATTTGAGTTTTAATCCAGTGACTGAAGTGGGAGGTCAGGAGAATCCAAAGCATACCTAGAGACTCCTCAACACAGTGCTAAGGGAAATACCCCAGGCCACTTAAACTTAAGAGCATTTGAACAAAGACACAAAAATAATTCAAGAACCAGGCATCTGCCGGGATCAGAGCACATCTGAAAACTCCCACCCTCAGCAAGTTCAGACCTCATTTATAGGAAAATGGAGGCAAGCCAGAGGTTCATCAACTGCCTACAGTGTAGCCAACCAGCCAGTTGATGTTATAGTTTAACTAGTTAACTGCTTAAAGCTGAGACAATTGTCTACAGGGCTTCCTACATCCAGTCAAAGCTCAGTAACTGTGACTATTCTGTATTGTTTGGGCCAGGGCCTTCCTGGTTCTCATTTAACAGGGGAAGGGCTACATGATCTCTCAGAGCCTGAGAATTGGGACTCTTGCTTCCTGACTCAGGAGATGGACAACTTCAGTGAGTCTGACTCTTCCGCCATCTCTTCTGCTCTCTTTCAGGTCCATTTCATCAGGCAAGGTGAAACTCGGTGGTGTGTGACTCTAGATGAGTGGACCCCACTGGTCTGAATTTCACTGCAGATACATCCTTGAGTGGTTAATAAGTGGATTGGACAGACACAGGAAGTGGAGTTCGGGAGGTGAGAAGCTTGCTGAGACAGAAGGCAGACAAATGCCTGGAAAGCAGAGTAGAGGAGCAACAAGCCCCTTGGATCCAACTTTATCTAATTCTGCCCAGGGCTGGTGAAATCTGAGCATTCTGAGCTGTCAACAGATATAAGCGCTAATGAGAATGGAATCGGGTCAGAAAAATAAGGTGAGATACATCGGAAGGATTTCTTGCTGCCTATCTTCTCTAATAACCGTGCAAAAGGCATTTGACAGCAAATAAGAGCTTACAGCTGTTGTGGCTTCCCATAGCGATTAAAGGCGAGTCTTGGCGGTACTCTGCAGCACTTAGCAGCATGTGTGAAATTACTCATGGAAATGCTTCTCATTTTGGGCATTTTATTCATTTTTATTTTTTTAACCTCGGTATGAGACCGAAATTTTTGTAGTTGCAGAAAAATGAACCACCAGATTGATTTTCAGTGATAGTTCAAAAAAAAATTCCTGTCTACCTAAGAAAGAAAGAAAAAAAAAAAAGTTACAAGAGGTGTTTGGTTCTACATGAAGGTTTCTGAAGGTCTGCCATAGTGGGAGTGACTCAAGGCAGTTGATAATCAGAAAATGCTCCAAATTCATGAGAAATTAGCCATGTGACTGGGTGATGACAATGTAGTAGGTGACCTCATTAATACAGGTCGCGTGACCAAAACTCAGCAAAGTCTTTGGGATTTGATAAATATATAACAAAGAAACAGAAAGCAACAAGAAAGAAAAATTCTAGAAGCAAACACTAGTTGCCAAGAAAGAATACCATCGGAGTCATGATAATCCATGACAGAGCAGAGCGTTGAAGGACAAGCTAAAACGATGCTGGTGGATCCTGATGCCATTGTCAGACTTGAGGCTCTAACATCCTGCCGGGGCCAGGCCCACACGTGCTGAAGCAGCTGATCACCTTCTATTTTGTGTGTGACTGTTGAGTGCTCCAACTACGTCCTCAATGAAACAATATGCATTAGCAAATTTACAGCGACCCACGAGGATGTCTGAAACAAACTTGCCAGTTTTTGTTGTTGTTTGTTTTTCGAGACAGGGTTTCTCTGTTGTAGCTCTGGCTGTCCTGGAACTCACTCTGTAGACCAGGCTGGCCTCGAACTCACAGAGATCCACCTGCCTCTGCCTCCTGAGTGCTGGGATTAAAGGTGTGTGCCACCACTGCCAGGCTCCAAATTTCTGGTCAATAAATATATTTTATGTAAACAACTTTCAGTGCATAGTTCTACTTTTAAATTCTTGCTTGTTGGGCCTACTTAGTTCCACCCCCCCCAATCATTGGAACTACTATTTGACCAAGTAGCAGATAGACACCAATGGTTAGCAGTGCTACTTTCAGAAGCCAGGTTTGTTTTTTCTATAGCCTTGTCAATACACCATCGCCAACCCTTATCCCAAATAACATCACGTTTCAACACTCAGGGAGCCTGAATTACTAATTTAAGTTGGAGTGGAAAATCCCAACATCAAAGAATTACAAGTCTACAAAAAATATATTGCCTCTAGAACCTAATTTGGCTACTTTCTTGTTTCCAGACATCAAAGACACTTTCGGGGGGAAAAAAGTGTTCAGAATAACCATATGATTTTTTTTCAGTTCATTTGTTAGTGTATTCTTCAGAGTTGTATATTATATTTTTCCATAGGCACAACTGTGGCAATACTAGGATTTCTATTATTTGATCTTATGAATCTATTTTAGTGGTTATTTCCTTTTTTGTTGAATATGGTAAGTACGTAAAACAATGCCTGGAGCATAATGTTTTAATAAAGAGTAGCAGGGATGGACCCAACACTCTTGAAAAGACAGGTTATGTTTTACGCTAACCTGAAAATTCCTGGGTGCTCTCACTCTTCCCTTTGTGCTTTTGCCGAGCCATTTCTAGTCTCTTCTGTGGTGGGATGCAGAAGCCTCAAAACTGACAAGCACTTCGGGTTCTGCCATTATAGTGCTGGCTCGTTATGGGAGGCTTTGCCTGTCACTGATCGTCATGGCTCCACAGTGACAAGGAGAACACATTCTTCCTCCTTAACTAGGATTTGCTCTCCTTCAATAATGAGACCGAGAGTTCCATCCTGGACTGTTGGAGGAGTGGGGGAAAACAGAAGCTGCCGAGGTGGATTTCAGGAGGTGGTGGGGACTGTGATGAATTCATCCCACTCAGATGTGACCTAGCATGGGAAAGTGAAGCGAGGCTTCGCTCGGATTGTGGTTCAGTAAGTGTTCCCAGTGCCTGCATGGGGAGTCTTGGAGTCCAGGGAGTTAAAGAGGTGTAGACTAGTGGAGTGTTCATAGGTAATTGAGGATGTGCCTTTTAAGGGTTTGGGGCTTTAGCTACCCCCCCTTCTTTCTGTAGCCTTCCTGGCTTGTGCTGCGACCACTCAGGCTGATGTGTGCTTTGACCATGTCAGTTGCCACCCTCACCAGTGACTCATTTTGTAGTTGAGCCTCTAAACAGTGATCCAGACACACCTTTGCTTCTTATCATTGAAACAAACACCCCAGGTGCTTCACTGTGGTGCTAGGAACCTAACACAACCTGACAGGGCCACATTTTCTCAGAGCCAACGTGGTTCTCTCCTTGGGTGATCTGTGGAGAATGCATACATTCTGTTCTACTGAGGCGCAAAGTGTCAAATATCTTAGAACCCTGGGCACAAGTACAATCTTGGGTAAATTCCTGCCTTGCCTGATGTGTCAGATGCCATATTATAGATCTAACCAAAGCAATGTAATCTTTCTTAGCTTTTTAATGGGAAGACTCCAGACTTTAGACTGAAGTAGATCTTGGTTTAAATTCTGACTCTGGCACATAATACATGAGTTGTATGCTTTATGTCAAATGACCTCAGTGTCCCATTGTGGAAAACAGGGAAAGAATAGCAACATTTTCGAGGCTTGTGTGTACTAAATAAGACAAGAGATGTGAGAACTGGAAGTAGCATTAATAACACAAGTAGACACTCAACCTGAGGCTTCCCCTGCCTTTAGACCCTCCAGGGACTTAGTTAAGGCTCAAGAACAATATAGATCCTTCTGTGCAGCCCTTTGTAGGAGCAGAGATACTGGCCTTCTAGTTGGAAGATAGTCACAGAAAACACAAGTCTGTCTATTTCAAAAGGTTAAAAGGTTTTCTGGAAGTCCCTAGCCCTGTCACTCTGATTACTTACAATCAAGTTTGGAGACAACCATCTTGCACTGTGCATGCAGCAGATCTAACCGGACACTGGGATCCAACAGGAGACAGACACAGGCCTTATGCAGAATCTCACACAGGGCAGGACGGCGTGTTTCCACTGACAGAATTCACCACTAGGCAGAAATGAGTCAAGGCTCACAAGACAAATGCAACCGACTCATTAGGATGAAATCAGCAAGCTGGCGCCTCGCAGACAAAATGGGCTCCCTCGAAACATGTTTCTTTGCAGATTCTTATTTCAGATTCTGATATTTCCCTGCAGTTTGTTTGAAAGTTCCCTAAAGTAACTGAAGAGTAATTGTACATTTTGGCAACATAGAATCCCTTGGAGCCCAGGAAGAGGAGACTTTGTTTGATTATAGATATTCTACCAGAGATTTAAATGTACTTTTGTACCCTGGAGAAATACAACTGACTTATTTGACTCTCCACGAATCATACCCTTCACTGCCTTCAACAGAAGATGCAGGTAATTTGCCCGCCTACCAAAAACTCTTCTCCAGCAAACTCTTCTCACAATAAATAATATGAGGCTTTGAGAAAATAAGTAATAATAAATAGTAAAATTGGGGATTTAAGGACTAGATGGAAGGATAAAACTGGGTTGACAGCCTTCGGGTGTTTGTCAGGGTGGCCCAGACATCACAGAGACAGAAAGCTAAGCTTATTCAGTTTGTCCCTCCCCTAACCTTGCTCATTTAGTAGTTTTGTTTGCTTGTATTAAGTTTTCCAATGAAACTCTTAACCATCTTTAACTGCCTATGAGTTTTTAATTACACAGTGATGCACAAATATCTTTTCCTTAAGAAATAGGAACTTTATTTTTTTTTTAAATGGACCACCACCCTCAGATTCTGTGTTTTCTCCCTCTGCACTGACAAATGGAGCGTCTCCTTTCACACACAGATCATACTACTTTTTTAGAGTTAGGTTTTATATAAATAAAACTATATAATAGGCATCATTTTCTACTTTGACTTATTTACTCAATAATATTTCAAATAAATTTTATCTCATCAAATTTAGATTTTACTCCGTAACATGAATATGGAAATTTAAGTAACCATTCCACTTCATGTAAGTATTTATGTTCTCAATTTGCTCTTTTTAACTTAAATTTTTTAATTTTTTTTTTTTTTAGAATTTTTATGCCTAAGTATTGTATTCCAATTTGCTTTTATAAATGATGTTGCAATTAGCATCTTTATATTCTTCCTTATATACTAGTGGGTTTTTTTCTCCAAACCAGAAGTAATATGAGCTTATGAAAATTTAAAATTTGTAGACTGCCCTCTGAAGAGATTGTCACAACTGACTGTGTGATACTGAGAGAGCTCCCTTCCGTGTTTCCGCGTCTCTAAACTGCAGGTGGAAATAGCACCGACTTCGCTGAGCTTTTCTGGGAGTGGTGATCATAAAAATGGACAAAGTGCTTAAATCTGTGCCTGGTACAACACGATTCAACGCATTGTCTCTTTACAGGCTATGCTTCCATTACCCACACATGCGAGGGCAGGGCTCTGCTCTCTCCAGAAGAGTTGCTTATTCTCTCAGCATATAGGTGAAATGTTTGTCTCCTCGGATCAGTTCCTGCCAGGTGTGAACGGAGAGCAGGTCCCTCGCCCAGCATCCCTGGAAGTCTCCAGGAGAGGCAGGCAGTAGGCTTGGCAACTAGCATCCTGGCAGCTGATGTGGGATTCCTTATCACGTCTACGCTGCTCTGCAGGACACTCATTAGCCATATTGCTGGGCTGCAGTGGTCCAGATGGTTGCCATAGAGCTGGTGGGTTAGGGAAGCACTGCGGAAGGTGTAGCAGAGGCTAGAGTGTGCTACAGGCCCATGGGGTGTGGTATAGAACACGAAAGGGAGGCTCGGTGACGGAATGTACGGCCTCCAGCCTGTAGGACAAGCATGCGTGCAGAGCTTGTTCACCTCCTTTACCTGCTCAAGGCAAATTGATGAAGACAGGATACCCTGCCTTGAGGCATGCAGCCGTCCGTCCTGTTCCTCATCTGTCCCCAGAGTAAGATGAAACTCATTTGCAAAGCATTACCTACTGAGTTTTATGCAATAAAATATGCTTTCTTTTCTATTTGTGTGGATCACTACGTTCTTGGTTCCTGATATTATGTCAAGCTCTTATTTTTACTTTTTGCATTCTCTCTTACTATGAGATTGACTAGGCACAACCCAGCACCTATTTCCTCAGCTTGACCATAAACTGTTTTCTTTCCCATGCTGTATAAGTACATTTGCAGAATCACTTTAGCATCATTAATTTTCCAACAAATACTAAATACCTACTTCGTCTCAGACATCATCTAGTCTAAAAGCAATAAGGAAAAATGTCTCAGTCCTCAAGTTGTTTATAGTCTAGGATTTTTCTCAAAGCTGCAGAGAAAATATGTTCCCGAAACTGCTGTACACACACACACACACACACACACACACACACACACCACATCCTCACGCACACACATACGAAATGAGAGAGACAGACATACATACACACAAACACACACAGAGGTGGGGGGCAGAGAGACTCTCCACACACACAGTCCACGATCACAGTATTCAGGAAATGCTATGCCTAGCATATACCAACAAATCAGAGGCTCTGAAGTCTGGAAATAATCATTTTATTCTGCCCAGATAAGTTTAGATATACCTTTTCTGTAACATGAATCCACAGGCCAAGAAACCAGCATTTCCCAAACAAAGAGTGGGAAATGCTTTCTGGAGGAAGAATTTGAGAAAAACACTGGATCCTAGATTTCCCCTGCAAGTTTGTTGAATTTGTGGCATTTGAAAGAAATGTGCTACATCTTTGCAGATGGTGCGTGTCAGTTCAAGTTCCACATTATCTGTATTATCCTCTGTAGTTGCATTTGGAGTCCTTAGCCTGTCTGAAGAAGCATAAAGTGTCTTCACATCAGCCCACCTTTCCCTGACACCGCGACCCGGCAGCTTCCACCAAACTGTGTTATTGCTAAGCATCTGAGCTTAGAAGCGTCTGAGCTTTTGTCTTCGTTTTCGCTGTTGTAATTAGCAAGATCCCAGAAATATCATATGCTTAGCTGTCTGGCAGGAGTTAGAAACAGGAGTTCTGATCCTTTTGGGGAGCCCTGACCTCATTGGGGGATTCCCGGTAGCATATGGCTCTGTCACTTTCCTGCTTGAAATACTCTGGAGCAGCTGCCCCTCGCAGCAGGGTGGCTGTCAGCGATGGCCCGGGATCCCTGTTGCAAATGACAGCTGCAGGGTGATTTTGGTCATAGCTGCCAAGAGACAGAAGTTGAGTGAAAACATTATAGAATTTTCATTATTCACTGTGGCAGTGTGAGCTGTGGCCAAACAAAGAGGGCACCAGCAGAATGCAGAGCAGAAACACATCGGGTCTGTTTCCTTCACGAAGGCTTCACTAATGGATGCCCTTCCATGGCAGGAAGGTGGAAGAAAGAAATACGTCTGAAGATATATAAATATTTCAACCCGATCCTTGGCCTGAGAAACTAGATTAAGTCCTACATGCTCAGAGGTCCCTACCCACCAGGCTCCATTCTTTATAACCGTTGTCGGAGTTTCTCCCCTAACATCCATGTGAAGTAACTGCTATTATACAGCTATACAAGTTTTAAGTTTAGGGAAATGTATGACTTGCCCAGATTTGCTGCATAGCTGCTTGTAAGACAGAGACTTGAACCGAGACCAACTCGAGCAGAGACATCCTTGGAAGGATGACAGAGACACCCATGCCTTTGACTCAAGATTGGATGAGTTTCTGAAGTTCACTGATGGTGACTGCTATTTAAGATGGCTTTCCCAGGGCTGTATCGATCACAGCAGTAAAGCAAGAAGGCTTAGCCAAGCAGACGTGAGTGACAGGAAACGAGTCCAGTGAGTGAATTCCATTTTTGGCTTCTAAATTTCAGTGTCGTCTGTGCCTGCTTTCCTCTTCAGTAAGTACAGCTGAAGATACTAAGCAACTGCTTTTGACATGAAAATGACTATGTACGGTAGCTCTAACTTCCTTGTTGCCTCTAAAATTAAGGTGACTTGATTATTGTTTGTTTTATATCCTGAGCGCCCACTTGTCACCAGATGGTATGGACTGAAATAAGGATCACTAGGTGTCTAGTTCCCTGCTGAGATGGCTGGGTAGGGAACAGAATATATATGTGTAAACAGGGCCTGAAGATGTGGAATGTACTTACTATGGAAGGCCAGGGTCAGAATTGTCACGATTCCTGTGGAAATGGGAACTACTGTGAGGGAAATGTAATTCAGGCCCCTCTATGCTGAGACACTGAATTAATGGCAAGGGGGAAACGTTTGTTCTTCTTTCTGAATTCTTCTTGGGAGTTTCTTTGTGGCAAGCCCAAAGATACTGTTTTCTTTCTCTCAAAGTAGTGGTTCTCACTCTGTGCGTCACGACCCCTTTGGGGATCAAACGACCCTTTCACAGAGGTCACCTAAGATCATCTGCATGTCAGATATTTACATTATGATTCAAAACAATAGCAAGGTTACGGTTATGAAGTAGCAATGAAAATAAATTTATAGTTGGGGGTCACCACAACATGAGGAACTGTATTAAAGGGTTGCATCATTAGGAAGGCTGTTTTAGAGACTAGAAAGGGAATCCATTTTTAAAGAACCTGCTTCCCATGTGAGAACAGCAGTATGTGTACCCTCATTCTCTCCCATATGCTTCCCAGGGAAAAGGGAGACTGTGGGTCTTTGAGCTTATTTTTCGGCCTCCGTGGGTGGCTTGATGGAGTTATCAGGAGGCCGTCAGAAGACTTTGTGACTGAGAGCTCAGATATTGGTTCTCTGGAATTGTGAGGTGAAGGACTCTGTCCAGATGTAATTGTGTTTTTCTCATCCTCCCCCGTCTCACAATTCATCCTGATTTCTTCATCACCAAGTTTTGACACAGGAACGTCTTTTCCGATAAGCCTGAATGCTTGGGGCTGCTGCTTAGCCGTCTCCTGTAGCCAGCGCTAAAAGATTGGTCAGTATTTGAGATAAACTTTTATTAGAGTGTTTCCATTAAGATGCCTCAAGGCCATTACGTCAAGGAATGAGACACATCTATCTTGCCCTGGTTTAATTGCAGAGCGGAAGGTTGGTTTATATGCTATAAAGCTGCTTTCAGGGGAGACAGAACTCTGTGTCTCCAGTTACAGGGGTTCATTTTGTTGAAACCTTCAGTTTCTCTTAACACCACTGAAATTATAACGCGGTCTCACTTTATGAGACTCCGGAAGCGGTGGCGCTAGTCCCTGCCTGCGTGGTCGTATTGACAATGACTTGTGCAGTGTGAAGTGCCAGAGTCAGCTTGGCCGGAGCCTCCGCAGCGGCCTCTAGATTTGCACGTTGGCTCTGTGACCATCTGCTTTTCCCCTTGAAGGTGGATCCCTGGCTCCCCCACGGCCCCTGCCCCGCACATTGGTGCTAAGCCCTGGGCTGTGGTGTTCCGGCGAACTCTTCTTTCTTTTTTAAGTTCTCTGATCTCTAAGTTCTGGTCAGCTTTGTGTTGTCCACACGGGCTCCCTGAGGTGTCTGAGCCTAGGCAGCCTCAGTTCCTTCTACCGTGATGGTAGCTCCTCCCGAACACCGTTTTCTTCTGAGGATACTGGAGCGAAGGCAAGCTCTCCCAGATCTGTGGCATCACTAAAGCAAAACTGCTATTTTTGTTTTCTCAAATGAAATTTTTCACTTGACGAACAAACCTGGTCTTGGCCCTTTCCCTGTCAGAATTAATGCTTTCAGTTGGACTAGGCTTAGAATTTCTTTGGGTTAAAAGAAGAAACGATTGACGTGTCTCAAGCTAATTAGTTCTATTTACTTCTTTAGTCTGTCTTAGTGTATTCCTGATGTGGATACAGAAATCCCTTCCCAAATCCATCGCTAATACTACAATGATAAAATTATACATCTTATAAATGTATTCAGATATGATTCGAACCTAACATTTAAAAAGGGGGTCCTTCTCTATCACTGCCCCCAAATGAACGCCCCATCACCTTTTAGGGTAGCAGTGGGGAAGGTGTCAGAGGACATGCGTTAATAACGCCTTCAAATGCTAACGCATCCATCGCACCAATGGAAATCCCCCCTCTTTCAGATAATTTTCCTTGGTATCAAGTTCGACTCTACCCTCCGTGTACCGTTCTCCAGTGAATTTGTCCAAATAATGGAAGGGCTTCCAGGGTCATCTTTCTGTAAATAGTTGGCTAGCCCCGCCGTGCATTCCACTCGTGTAGTCATATATGATATCCCACTCCTCGAAGGCAAAGGCTTCTGAAAAAGGGATGTAGCAGGCAAGTATGCGATCACATAAGCAACATGAATAGTAACCTCATAGAATTCCAGAATTGGAGTTACTGCCAGGGTCATGCTTGAAATAAATACATCAAAATGAGTTATTTCATTGTATGCACAATCGATTACCTCTGATAAGTGAAGACATTTAGAGAAGTATCGTTTGGAAAGGAAATATAAAAAGGACTACTTCTCAAGTCACCAGGTGAGGAACTCTTCTCTTAGAAGATTTCACGCTCTCTATCATTTCATTGCAAATATGAGCTGCTGTTTTGGGGTTAGATGTAGGCTGTCTGGTGTGGGATGCCTATTGCAAGCATCTTGCTACATTTGTGTGCTCACGTAAGTACCACGTCTTACACATCAGAAATCAGTGACTTTCCACTACCAGTGCTTCCCAGCCCTCCTGATGCTGTGACCCTTTAATACAGTTCCTCGTGTTGTGCTGACCCCCAAACCACAAAATTATTTTTGTTGCTACTTCATAACAGCAATTTTGCTACTGTTACAAATCGTAATGTAATATCTGATATGGAGATGGTCTTAGGAGACCCCTGCCAATGACCTCCACAGGGGTCATGACCCACAGGCTGAGAACCTCTGCTCTGCATGGATAGACATGGGAGGGTGGTGTGCTGTGGAACAGTAGTGGGAAGGATGCTGACAGAACGGCCTTTACAGATATGCCGTCTGTGTCCACGTTGGCTTATGCAGCTTTTCTACATGACAAGGCTTCTTTGCTTACTATTCTGTTATCCGTGTATCCTTGGTGGTGTCTGTTTGCAGGGTGGATCCTGTAAAAATGTATGAGTACTATAAGGGTGAATCCTATAAAAATTTATGAGCACTATATTTAATTTTTGATCTAATAAAGGCAGATGGTGGAACCAATCCAGACATTATGTGTCTGTTCCTTTCTCTGTCTCTCTCCTTTTGTTCTCTCCTTCTCTCCATTCTCTCCCCACACCTATCTTTTTGCACAGCTTCTCCCACACTGATTCTACTTCTTTGTACAGAGACAGACATCAAAGAGACGAGAAAGACAATAGGTGAAAACATGTGTGGGGCCGCATGGAATTCGCAGCACAGTTACGGGTCATACCTTTATTTTCTGTAAACTTCAATTTCCATTTCACAGGATAAATTCTGGGGTTTTTGTTTGTTTTTGGAGAAAAGTACATTTTCATGGGGGTTTTCTAGTTGTGTGGTGAGCTGCAGCAAAATAACAAACCATCGCAGGATGTTCAATACGTTCCTGTGCAGTTCCCGTGGAGTTAAAGACTTAATGGCTTCTTTACACTCACAACATACTTTATGAAGTAGCTCTATTCCCATCAACATGCAGCCCAGGAAGTACCCAAAGCTGTGAAGATGAGGTCTTTATCCTCAGCAAGGTCTTAGATGAGAGCATGAAGACAAAACATGGTCCTGCAGAACTAAACTAAACAAAAAGAAGCCAAGGTCATGTGGAAAGTCATCGTGAGTCTCACTCTCTAGTGTTTCGGAGTGAGCAAGACTCAGGGGGAGGAATAAGCAGCAAGAGGGAGAGAGACAGAGACACAGAGAGAGACACAGAGAATGACACACAGAAACAGAGAGAGAGAGAGAGAGAGAGAGAGACAGTTGCTGTCCTTAATGCCATTTCAAGTTAAAGTCATTACTAACCTGTTGTTGGCCGCACA
>JAMJFZ010001360.1:6107500-6310000 GCA_026225945.1 Cricetomys ansorgei | reverse complement strand
TTTCCTTTAATATTATTTTTAGGGGGAGGGGTTTAATTTTGCTGAAATGGAAGATGAATTTCAAAGGGTTGTATAGAAAGAAAGCAAGATTCTTCTAAAGAAATGGATACAATTCAAACTGCATAGTGATCACATTGCACTAGATCAACAGCCAATAAGGTCAGGAACTAAATCAGCATTAGAGTTTAAAGAAATATGGTCTGCACCTTTGCTAGACATAGCTTGCCTGATCACTATTGATTAGTCAGGGTTCTCTAGGGATCAGAACTGGTGGAGTAAACTGATGTCCCGGAGAGCTGTGAGTTTTCAGTCCCTGTTAGAATCTCAAAAAAGTAGGTTCTAATACCAGTGCAGGATGGCTTGAGACGAGGAGCTTGCCAGTGAGAATGAGGGCAAGCAGACAAGAAGCACAGGCCTCTTTCTTCTGTGGAATGCCACCAGAATTTGTGGCCCAGATTTAGGGTGGATCTCCTGACTTCAAATGATCCAGATTTATGGTGGGTGTCCCACCTCAAATGTTCCAAGCAAGAAAAGTCCCTCCCCAGGTGTGTCCAGCTGCTTAGGTTTTATTACTTCCAGATGTAGTCAAGTTGACAACCAGGATTAGCCATCCCAACCGTTGATCCTGACATTGACCACAATGGGCACCAGAGCACATTCAGACAAAACAGAGACATCAGCCTTTCCAGCCCCACCAAGACGTGGGGTTTTTGAATGATGACCTGACTTCCGCATCATCCAGCCCTGGCAGCAACCATGTGAGGCTTCTGAGCATCCAACTGAATGATTTTCATTTTCTGTGCCAGCTTTTGAGTGCCAATTCCTCCCAGACCTTAGGCTTAATATATTTCTCTCTTTGTTTGCTGCCTTTCCTACCCTCTACTGTATGCCAATTTAGGAGCTTTTGGGATTACTACCCTTGGTGGCAATCAGTCACATCCTCATTGAAATTCTCAGTGTAAAAAAGAGTTCCAGTTCTAAAAAGCAAGCAGCACACTTGTCAACAACTAACAAGAGACAAAGATAGCGAGACCAAGAATGATCAAATATCGAAACGCCCTAAAAAACAAACTGGACAGACAGAGGAAGAAAAAGCAGAGGCTTGGCTGTGCCTAGAAAGAGGCATCAGACCTAATTGTCCGCAATTTTCTCTGCATTCAATAGGCTCATTCACAAGTGCAATATTGTTTTGATGCCATTGTTCCGTAGATGGCCTTGTTTTTATTTTTTTTAATGCAGGAAAAGGACCCCCCAAAAATGCCATCATTGGCTCACGGTTGAGCTGTCCTCTTTTTGGAGGAAGTCGGTTATTGAATCTATATTCAGCGGGGCATTCATTATGTGCAATCTCCCTAAAGCTAGAGAGCTGCAGTCCAGAGAGTGGCTTAAGTCCCCTTGTCCTCAGTGTTGGCAGAGGGGTCACATCTGTGGTTTGTGTTGGGCCACAGCCCCTTGGCAACAGTGTTTCCACGATGAAAGGAAAGCACACAGCTGACCGGGATTTAGAGATTTGTTCAAGGTCAAAAGTAGCACTCACTGCCTTGCAACCAGCTCCTTGTGAAAGGCCCAGGGCGCTGGTGGAGGCACAGCTATTTGTTAAGGCGCAGCAGGCAGTCCAAGAGCACCCATTAAGCTCTGTTTGTAGAGAATTTAGGGAATTAAAATGAAATAGAAGATGTAGGTCCTTCCTTTTAGGAGTGTGGAGTCTAATGGAGGGAATAAAATACACAGGCAAGAAAATGGGACAGTTACAAATGAAAATAGATAGGAACATTTACAGGAGAGCAGCAGAAACATGCAAAGATGTTCAGCACTAATTGGACACGCACAGAGATATATACGCTTGTGCCAAAGCATCCCGGGAGTGTGGGAGGAAGAGTCTGAAAAGTTTCACCTTCACAGTGTAAGGGGAAAAGAAATTTAGAATGGTACTCCAACCTTTGACCAGATCGCTGATTCTTACTTCTGCAAGCTTCATCTCATATGCTGCCCTCCGTCCTCAGTCTTGCATATGGAATGACTCTCAACAGCAAAGAACACGCTAAGGAGGACAGTGTTGGGGTGCAGAAGGGTCAAGAGAGCATGGAGTCCAACCATGGTAGAACACCCCTACCATTCCAGCTCTAGCGATGCAGAATACCACACTCGGTTCAATCCCTGCCATCCCCTATCCCTGCTCTGCAGGCATGCTTAGTTCTAGTAGGCTGTGGGATAGACGTCACCACAGAGTAATTCACAGAGAGCCAACCAACTCACTGTCCAGCAAGGAAGACCATCAACTATTCTATCTGCTTTCTTCCTTGGTATGTGACAGAGATACAGGTGTGTGTGTGTGTGTGTGTGTGTATGTAAAGAGAAAGAGAGAGAAGGGTGTGACAGAGAGCAGTTACCCTGACCACAGAAATCAGACAGCTTGACTTCATGAATTTACTTTTTAAAAAATGGTGCTCAGGGCCTGTACCTACTAAGTGCAGAGACTATCACTGAGCAACCCTGCCAGCCCCAGGAAGTTCACTCTTGGCTAACTTTCCTAAGTATGGCTCCAAAGACTTTCAGAAACAGCTCACAAAACAAACTGGCTCTCAGGGAAGAGAAGTACATGATAGAAGCACATGACCATTTCAGGCTTGCATTAGGAATGCACCCTAAACATGATGTGCTGTTCAGTATGCAACCTCTAGCTGTAAAGGGCAAGGGAGGGGAAGGGCATAGGGTTCATTGGATGGTGGTCTTCCTCTTCCTGGGGCTTCACTGCGAAGTGACTTTTCTTTAAACCTAAATTCTTTTATAAATATATTTTTATTTAATTTTGTTTTGTTGCATTGGTGTTTTGCCTGAATTCATGTCTGTGTGAGGGTATTGGATCCTTCAGAACTGGAGTTACAGACAGTTGGGAGCTGTCATGTGAGTGCTGGGAATTGAACCCGGGTCCTCTGGAAGAGCAGCCAGTGCTCTTAACCGTTGAGATATCTCTCCAGCCCCTAACCTAAATTCTATATAAGACAATAATGTGAAGTATCTTATCTCATGAACCCATTTCAAAAGTTCCTGTATGGATTCTGCTAAGCTTCACCGGTGTCTGCTGAACTTTCAGAAATTGGATTATGGTAATTAAAATGGTATTGTCCAATGTGTCTCCAAGTCAATGTTCCTAAGAGACTGCATAGTTCTTCCTTTCCTGATGCTCTTTCATACAAACTCAATTATTTTAAACTACAAGCAGACAAATAATTAGAATTCGAAGAAGATATGCGGAAATAACTGCTTTAAATTTCTTGAAACGTGGTGCCTCTCCGTGTTCTTCTTCAAAGGTTTTTACTTTAAAAATTATGTCTGTGTTTTCTTTCATGATGTTTGTGTTTCAGAATAGGACTTTCTACTCAGTGATCTTTTCTTCCTTGGGGACAGCAGGAGGTAAAAAAATCTGTCCACAATGAATGAGTGTTTGGCAGCTTGTACTTTTACAGAAATGAAAGATTACATTTGACATTAGAATAATGAATTACAAAGCAATAGTGGTGGGAATCCTGGAGATCATTCATAAAAGGATTAGAATTCATGTAGACCCCCATTCATGTCATTAGCATCCTCCAATGAGGTAGCCGAGAGCCTTGAGATCAAGTCAGAGCTGTTCATCGCCGTTCAAGGACCTCCTCTGTAGAACTGGGATCAGGAAGTAGCCCTGAGTCCATATAATTTCCTTCACAATTAATTTTTTGAGTGAACAGTTTATAAGTGGATTCATGAGATGTTAATTCTACAGAGAGAAGGGGGAAATAACTATTAAAAACAGGACAATCACAATTCACCACAGGAGCATTTGCCAACATAACATTTTGGCCCAAGGTAATAATATTGAGCTGTGGATTACAGCTTTTTAGCATGACTATGGCTATCTGCTATTAATTTAAAGGAAATTATTTCCTAATTAGGATTGCCACCCATCTAGAGCCTGGGGTTAAAAAGTAGGAAAGAATAAAAAAGAAAAATTCTGTGCACCAATTTCATCGTCGTTTCTATTTTTAGTGTTCAGTGAGCTTAAACAGCTGTAAGAAAATGAGATCAGCAAGCTTAAAATTTAAATATGGCAGTGATTTATTTAAAATTTGATTATTGATTCTGTAATCACTCAGGTGTTAGTCAGCATGCCCCCCTGGCTGAGTCTTATACACTGTGTAGACAATCACAAAGTCAGGAAGGACTGAGCTTTGATCCAGGACTGAGCTTTGCCCTTTGGAGTCTGCACTCCCTGTGCCTGCTTCTCCAGGGAGAGGGAGAGGACACTGTGGAAGATCATATACCCTGGTGCAGGACATCCAGGATCCATATCTATCCCTAACTAACTGTAGACTCTCTGGTGATCTCCTGAAGCCTTGGCTTCCGTCCTCATGCAAAACATGCAGTTGAGATCAGTGTTGTCTCTCTTGAAAGGTTATAAAGCATCGATGGCAGTGTATGAGGAAAGCGATACAGAGGGCCTGATGGCGAAGCTACTGCTAGGGTCCACGAAACAGCTCAAGCAGACACCGAGAGAAACATGTGGCCGACTTAAAGTTTAAGCAGTTGATTTCCCACGGGATACATAGTGACATGCCAGGACTGGCCAATTAAAAAAACATGGCAGTCGGGAAAGCTGGCCATGCGGGGCCTTTTAAAACAAACAGTGTCTAAGGGGTCTCTCTTATTGGTCAGGACCTGAATACTGGATTGGCTTCTTATATCCTGTGAGGGAGCAAGGGCTTCTGGGAAAGCTAGTCTTTACAGTAACCAGAGAGGCGAGGTCAGTGCCGCCCACCATTAGGGGGCGCTAGTCCTCTCAACTACTTTTCTTGTTGTCATGCTCTAACGCCTGACAGGAAGGGGGTTTGTTCTGAATCACATTTTAAGTGGATACACTCTCTCATGGCAATGATGGCATGACAGCAGGTGCAAGCGGCAGCTGGTCTCGCTGTTTCAAGTCAGGAAGCAGAGAACAGATGGGAAGTGGGGCCAGGCCCTAAAATCTCAAGGCCTACCCTAGTGGTACACTTCTCTCTTTTTTATCTATTCTTCTCTTGTACGATACATCCTGACTGCAATTCCGCCTCCCTCCATCTCCTCCAGTTCCTTCCCCTTTTCCCTTCTCACCCAGTCCACTCCTCCTCCAAACATGGAACAAAAATACAATAAAACTGGGCACAAACCCTCATATCAAGGCTGGACTCAGCAACTCAGTAGGAAGGAAAGGGTTCCAAGAGCAGGCAAAAGGGTCAGACACACCTCTCCTATTGTTAGGAGTCCAATAAAAACACCAAGCTAAAAAACATGACATACATTCAGAGGACCTAGTGCAGAACTACGCAGGCTCCATGATTGCTGAGTGGCACACTTCTTAAAGGGCCCACAACTTTACAAAGAAGTACTCCTAGCTTGAGACCAAATGTTCTATGGGAAGGATATTTCACATTCAAAGCACAAGTTACTCAGTTGCTGATATCTGGGCAATACTAGACAGGTACTCAAAAAGATGTTTGTTCCCTTGAAACCAAGCAGCAGCAAGACAGCTGGGAATCTTTTCACGCCAGGGATATGGTGGGGACGAGATATATCCAAAGACCCCATTGAAATAGTGCCATCTGCCCTGACTCACTTCCTAAAGTTTCCCAATAGTCCGTAGTGCCTTGCACAAGAATGCATTCCTTGCCTCCCAGCTCTGGAAGGCTAGTGAGAAGGCTGAGTATTACTTAATTCACCCAACCACGTCATGTCCTTAGGCTTTTCATTCCCCGGATTTTCGGGCACCACTGCACTCCGTGGAGACTTCAGCATCAGGCTGGCTTCAGCTGTCACTGTGCAAGATGCTCGCTTCTATATGCTACTATTTTTTCCTATGGGGTAAGTATAATGACAAGCACAGCAGTTGCTGTGTGTTGACCTCCGCTCCAGGCGGCTGTCTAAGATACGTGCATGTGCACATGTGTGCTTCCAGCCATGGTCTCATCTGTCCATTTTCAGAGCAAGAAAGAGAGACTACGGAGCACCCTGACTCTCCTTTACCTAGATACTTAGGTGGACTGGAGTTGGACTCATAGCTTCTTCATTGAGTCCTTCCGAGAAGTCCCTGCTAAGAATAGATCTGACTGGGTCAATTGTTTATCCCCAACTAGTCACCATTAGCCACTGATGACATAAAGTGTGTGGGGGCAGGGGGTTAAAGTTAATGAGAACACCTCGGGAATGTGGGCTGTGATCAGCCGATTGAGAGCACGCAGCTCAGAATGGAAGAGGGGCACTTACCAAAAGGGAGGGGTAAGAAGAAAGGACACGAGCCAGCAAACCAGCAAACCCTCTTTGAAAAGGAGACCTACAATCAAGAAGCACATAAGGGGCATAATAGGGGCTCAACATTACTTATGTCATCTTAACAGGTTGCTCAATGTCTACTCGCAGGATGCTTGTGGGTGGCCTCGGCCCAGTTCCTTGCTACCTTCCGTCACAAATAGCTCTTATATATTTTTGTATATCTATTTCATCATCCACTGGTCGGTCCATCCATTTGACCAGACACTAGCACACCTACTTGTACCAGCACATGCGTTTGGAAGAGAGGGTGGACTTGTTTTCCAGGAGTGGACGACCAGTGATGACGGATGAGGTCCAAGGAAGATGATTTCATGTCCTACTTCAGGACATTCGCCCCCACTGTTCTCTAGTCTGAGTGTTCTCCCCAGTGATCTCTGTACGATCGGTTTCTCCTCTCCTTTAACCCCTCTAAAGTCCCGCCTTGAGCAGCTTATTAAGGAAGTCCCACCTCCCCTCGGTAATTCACTAACTTATTACCACATTTTCACTTATAATGCTAATGCCTAAATGGGAGCTAAGCAAGGATGACACCCATGAACACGCCGGTCTGGATGGAGAAAAGCGCACGAGGCCTCCCCCAGCTGTACATGAGAATTATAGGCAACCAAGGAAAGCTGGGCATGCGAGCCGTGGCCTCCTCCAGGGAAGAGAACACCAGTTGGTTGTCTGGTGCCAAATACACAGATAGCTAGAATTATGTAGACTGAGCAGGTTATATTTAGGATTATATATGCGTATACATATATTTATGTGCATGTAGTAACCATTTTAAAGAGGCTGTGAATTTGAAGGAGCAGGAGAAGCTTGTTTGGAAGGGTTTGGAGAGAGGAAAGGGAAGGGAGAAATTTTTCAATCAAATTATAATCTCAAAAACAAACAAAAACAAAGGAATGGATGAGGAAGGGGAGAGGGAGAGGGAGAAAAAGAGGGAAGGGAGGAGGGAGGAAAAAGCTAGCTGTGACTTCAAAGCATTTGTAGATGGTCACTTCTCCATAGAGCATGCCACCTGTCCTGTGTGGGGAGCACCCAGTGTACTTCATGGATCACCCGCAGGCTGCACCGCATTGGCTTTCCTGGAATCTGCAACCTATTTCCGTGTAAATTGTTGCACTGTTCGAAGGCTCTTGTCAGTTTTAAAACCATTTGCTTCTTAATTCTTTTCTATATGTGACTTCTTCCCTTTGGCATCTGACACCTTATGTTTGGAACCTAGTTTAAAACTAATAGACATTACTTAACACACCAGGAATGGAGCCTTGTAAATCACAGCCGTAATAACAATCCATGGTAGCTATGATTTACACCAACCTCACGGACATTACATGGTTTGTGTAGATCTATTATCTAAGATAAAAGAAAGAAGATAAAGACTTTTCTTTTAAAAGTTGTAGATTACATGTCTATTCTTCTCTGGAATATATCGCTGTATCTATTGCTGTTGTTGCATTTTTTTTCCTTAAAGTGAAAGTATAATCTCGATTCAAAACTAAATATTATAGCATAAAATTACATTGATTTAAAACCAAGAAGTCTTACAGCTTACAGCTTCCCTCAGGTTCTTCTATTATAGACCTGTTGAGATCTGTTGATCTTCAGTTGATTACCTCCTGCTAAAGGGATCTCATTACCTTTGACAGATCCCATTCAAGCCATCCCCCTAAATGTACAGTTTGTATACATCCCAAGTCCCACTATTAATTTTTAAAAATTATTATTTTGTGTGTATTATTTTGCCTGTGTATATAAAGCCTTGTGTCATATACATGCAGTGCCCTTGAAGGCCAGAAAAGGGCATTGTATTTCCTGGAACTAGATTAAGTTACACAATCATGAGCAACCCGTGCTCTTAATGGTTGAGCCATTGCTCCAGCTAGCCCATTATTAAATTTTGATGCTTATCCACTCCTTTGGCAGTACTGACAAGAAAAAAAAAAACCTTACGTTTTTCTACCATTCAACTCTGTAAAACATAAGACAGTAACTGTCGGTTTGAGGTAGGAAATATACATGAAGAAAGGGAGGATCATGTCTGTGCAAATGGATACTCACTGCCCGGCTGTGTTAGAGTCCTGGAATACGTTGGTAGGTTGCCAAGAAACAGTAAAGAGAAAAAAAACCAAACAAACCAGGAAGTGATGTTCGAGATACAAAGTTTACTGAAGACAAAGTTTACTGATACTTACTAACAGGGAGATAAATTTCCTAATAGGGGAGGCCCACAGGGAGAGCAGAAAGACAAGCCGCTGGACTGGAGGCGTTTGTCCTCTTGTCGGAGCTTGTGCCACAAAAGATTGACTGTTGCCATGGGGGCGCGTGAGAAGGGAACTCCCATGGTCCGGTGGCAGTTACTGGATTGTTTCCTCCACCGTGTTCCCTCTTTACTGCTTACCTCAGAGGGCTTTCATAGGTTAGAGGGCATGAACAGTGACGTTAGCTTAGCTGGCTTGGTTCTTGCCTGGCCACATTCCAAGGAATAGCTGATCTAGGTCTGGACAGGATGCAGGTGCCCTCTGCAAATAGTGCTGGTTTGTCCAGTCCCACACACACAGATGCAGAGATAACCTTATCGAGACATTCTGGTACCTTGGCCTGCTCTCAGGTTTGGCCTGAGCCTTAAGCGTGGGATAGAGAGCATTTCAGAGACATGGTTAGCTGATGCTCGTGCACACCCCCCCACAAGGATCATACACCAAGAAACCATTAACTGGAGAAATTGATATGTAATATTGAATCATTCCTTCTGGAAATTCCTTGTTTTAGGCTGAAGCCTAATGGCTTTGTCTTTTCCTCTAAACCTGTCAGTAGAGAAAGTTCAGCCTGGCCTCTTTTCTCTCTGACAGCTTAGAGCAATGGCTATGATTCTCCACTGGCCAGTGTTGCCCTGCACCTGTGGCTCCCACAATTCAGGAAGAAAGTGAGCAGAGACCAGAGGGAGGAGAGCCCAGGCCTTCCGTGGGAAGACGGTAGGCTCTAAGGAGGTATTGTTTGCTTCTAGGCCACAGTATCTACAGCAGCCCTTTCCCTCTGCAGGTATGGGGAAGGCATTTTATTGAGATATTTTCTGTAAGTCTCTAGTTAACAGATTTCCCTATCTATGCAAGATCTCTTTACCTAAGAAGTAAGTTTGCATCAGAGTGCGAATGGGTGCCCATTCTTTGTACTCCCCACCCCCTTCCCTGATTCCTGCCTGGGAGTCAGAAAGCCTGTGAAACTGTGAAAGTCCTGTTGTGAAACCTCCCTCAGCCTCAGAAAGGTATGAGACTCCTACTTCTGCTAAACTGGCCCTGAGTTCCTCTGTAACAGTGGTTCTCAACTTTCCTGATGGTGTTACCCCTTAGTAAAGTTCCTCTTGCTGTGGTGACCCCTTCAACCATAAAATTATTTTTGTTGCTACTTCATAACTGAAATTTTGCTACTGTTAAGAATCATAATGTGAATATCGGATATGCCAATGGTCTTAGGTAACCCCCGTGAAAGGGTAGTTCGTCCCCCAAAGGGGTTGTGACCCACAGGTTGGGAACTGAGCCCCTAGCATGCTGTCTGACCCTTGTGCTAGGGCCCTGAACTCTCCTCAGGGCCCCTGCCATGCTGTTGCCTGTCTTTCTGCCATTGTATTAATAACTTTTCTAATAAATTCCTTTCCCCCACGGATCCATCTCAGCAACCCTCTTGAATGCCCCCAGCTGTTTTCAGAGGGCTGTTCTAACCCTCGGGCTGTTCTGCTAGCCATCAGGGTGCCTGACAACGGCCCATTCTGTTGCATTCACTTGACACTGTTTGTCACCAATAAGTAAACATTTTAAGGAGTCTGTGACTAAACAAAAGAGTGTCTTTTTTTTACAGTACAGAGTAACTGGCCTATGTCCAATCACATCCTCCCTCTCTTCCATGAGATAAACAAAGAGCATGGGTCTAGAGTGGGAATGCCCACAGTGGGTCCTGTGCACCATTTACCAAAGGGGTTCTTTAACCTCTAACTGCATCTCAGTTCCTCTTTAAATGAGACTAGTCATGCCATATGCTGCACAGGGTCAGTGTGTGGGTAACATGTGCCATTGTGCTTCAGATTCTCAGAACAGTGCCTGGCTCCTGTAAAGAACTAAGTAGCCAGTACCTAACACACACACACACACACACACACACACACACATACACATACCACACAGCCACAAAGTCAAGCTTATGAGTAAGCTTGAGGTGAAGAGACAAGTTTGGTATTGCGATTTTTTAACTTCAAGAAATAAGGAAGGAAGGAACGACCATCAACATGATTAGCACCGGCTGTGATACACACATGCTGCGTTCCAGCAGCTGGAACAGAGACTGTGTGTCACCCTGTGCCTACAGAGATGGGTCTGTACTCAGACACAAGCAAGGCAACTGGATCAGCTGGGCAAAGGCTGAGTGGCAAGGGTCGCCATTGCCTGCTCCCTGACGGTAGCTGGCAGTACGAACTAGAAGGGCTTGTAGTGGCAGGGTGCCGAGTGGGAAGCCTGGAAACTAGTATCAAGTTTGGTAATGACAGATTCTCCAGGGCAGGAGGTGGAGGATTCTGCATCATCCCCTCTGCATGCTGTTGAGACCATGGTCAATACCGTACTCTCTGAGCTTTGAGAGCCAAGCTCCTTCTCCAAGGAGTCACTGATTCTGCTCTGGGCAATTAATGCGTTATTCCAATTATGGTTGTTTTTCTGGAAAGCCACTAAATGGCACCCTGATGACTACAGAGTAATGTTCATCCCTACGCACCAAGCTTCCTCTTAGAAAACCACTTAGATGCCAGAGACAATTTGGCTCATTAATAAATTAGTTCATTTCAGTTTCCTAATCCACAAGTAGCTCACCCCATACACTCACTGTCTTTGGATTTATA
The DNA here is from genome assembly GCA_026225945.1 of Cricetomys ansorgei. Classification (NCBI taxonomy): domain Eukaryota; kingdom Metazoa; phylum Chordata; class Mammalia; order Rodentia; family Nesomyidae; genus Cricetomys; species Cricetomys ansorgei. The sequence goes on along the minus strand of JAMJFZ010001360.1, from coordinate 6,298,785 downwards.
ATACATGCCACTTCCTGTTTCTACATCTCTTCTTTTTTATTAACAGCTTGATTGTGGTGTAAATGGCATGCAATGAACTACATATGTTTTAAATGGACAATTTGACAAGTTTGTCATCCCTCCACCTCTATACAACCATCACCACAATCAAGTTAATGATCCTGCCGTGTCCATCACTCCACAGGAGTTCCCCATGCTTCCTTGCAGTCTTTCTGATATCTCCCTGTCCTTGGAACAATCCTGGCCGATCACTGGCCATCGCTGGTCTGCTTTCTGGCACTGTGGATTACTTTGCATTTCTCAGAACTTTGTATAAATAGAACCATACAAGATATTGAAATTTTCTTCCCTCTCCTCTTCTCTGCTCCCCTCTGCCCCCATCTTTTTTTTTTTCTTGTCTTTTACTGCCCTGGCTAAGATCTCTGAAATGATGCTGGGGTGGGGAGAGTAGAAATCCTTTTTATTTCCTGCTTGGGGAGAAAATATTTAGTGTTTTACTCATGGCAGGGCATTTTTCATTATTCCTTTTAGGAAATTGCTTTTCACTCCTTGTTTCTTGGGAATGTTTTCTTCTCAGGAATATAACCTAATCTCCCTTTCGATTTTTTTCTTTTTACCTAGATGTAGAAATAACTCGTTCAATTTGTAAGTGTTTTCGGGAAGTCTCTAAGATACCTCTGTTGTTTTCTGATTTCATTACATTGCTGTACCTGAACATACTTCAAATCTGAGTGCTTTCTAACTCTGCTGATATCTATTTTATGGCCTAAGATAAGGTGGATACTTTCCTCCCTGCCCTTGGAAGACTGTTGGTAACCACACCAGGTGAGTGAAGACCACTACCACAGAGTTTGAGCTAAATGTGAAGTATGCTTTAATTAAATACTGGCCAGGGCCATTCCGGGGTTCCCAGGAAACGGCACTGAAATACATTAGTCTATGCTCATAAAAGCAAAACCCATAAGACGACATACTTCCCACCTTCCACCAATCAGAGGCAAGCATGAATCCTGATGTTTGCTGCCTATGAGCTTCCAGCCTACGTGTAATCAAGCATATCCTGTGCACTAGCGTCAACCAAGCTTGTTTCTTGAAAGGAAAACGCACGGGTTGTTATCTTACATGAACAACAGCTCCAGGCATTCCGGGAGGTGTCTGTCCTTGGGCCAGTGGGGCCCGCAGGCTAGAGGAGTTTCTGCTTCTCAGATCGCTCAGGCGCAGTAATTAGAACTTGAAACGCTACTTTAGCTCTCCCACTGTGCATGCTGTTGTTCTAACCGCGCCCATCGAGTCAAGCTGGCTTATACTGCTTTCCAACTTGAACTACTGCTAAACGCTTTTGTTGTTCTTGTTTTGCTTGTTTACTGAAAGGTGTTTACATCTTCACCATAAAGGTGAATTTGTATTTTACCTTGCTGCTCTTCCAACTTTTTTCCGTGTACTTCTCTGTTTTCCAGAATTAATTAATTAATTTTCTCAGTTTTGCCGATGAATTAATGTTTGAAATGACATGGTCATGGGTGATTACATCATCTCGACCAACTGATCCCTTCACTCTTATAAAGTATTTTCTTTATCTATGAGAGTATTTTATTGTTCTGAAATGCCAAACTTAACCCAAGTCTATATTTATGTTTAAAGTTTCTGATATAAAAAACTTACTTATGGCTAACAGACAATTTTTTTTTTGCTCTTTAATGGGAATATGTAGACCATTTGTGGCTAATGTGATTGCTGGGATGGTCAGATTACACGCTATGATGTCACCTTATTTGCACTGCGTTAGGACTTACAGGGTACGACTTTGCCGCACCACAGCTGCCTTAGTCCATCTAGGCGCGATAGCAAATGTCTTAGATTAGGTGACTTATGAACAGCAGATACAGGGTTTTCCCAGCTTTGACAGCTGAGAAGTATAACAGTAAAGTGTTACTGGGCTCTCCCCATTGCCTCTCCTCAGTCCCCTAGGAGAAAGTTCAGATGAGACACACAGTTGTGTGAAGAAGGGAGGCAAAGTTTCTTACAGAATAAACAGAGGAACTCTCAAAGGTGAGACTGGACAATGGCCAAAGGGACCAGTGAGAAGAAAAATGCTCTATCAGGGTCAGAGGCGACAACAGCCCAAGTGTGCTGACTTACAGCTTTAGACAGGTTTAAAGCTATTCTTTGGAACAGATGACGTTCCTGGGGAGCCAGGTGACAATGGTATATAAAGCCTCCTGTTAGTTATCTTATGGGCTTCTGGGAAGTTCAAAATGTCCTCTTTCCACCAGGACCGTAATTATGACTGAGTCCATTTTTTTGATCACTAATCACATGACAGAGAGAATTCAAAATAATTTTTAAAAAAAGACAAAAATGAACTTACAGAATTCATCATCCAAACCAGTAATAAATGGCCCAGCAGTTAAAGGTTCTTGCTGCATGAGCCCAGTGATCTGAACGGGTCCCCAAATCCCCTGTAAACGTGAGAGAGGAACAGCTCTTTCCAGTTGTCTTCTGACCTCCAGATACATGTCTCAGGAGGTTCACCACAACACTTTCCTACTTCCCCGTTTCCTTATTAGCCACAGCTAGTCAGGAACATGGGAGGTAGGACCCTGAAGCTGACTTTAAAGGAAAAGATAGTAAGTCTTTGCTCTACAGATTTGTTCGTCAAAGAAGTCGAAGACCCCTGTCTTGGGACAACAAACCTGGTGAGCAGGGAAATCTCCTCATAGAAGCCCAGAAGCTTAGCTTTCATGGAAAATGGGTATGCTCTTTAAGATGGACCTTCCTAAGGAGCTCCTAATGGGGAGCCCATTCTTTCACTAGTCTGACAGCCAAAGATGGGAACACCAGTATCTCTGTTGTTTTTCCCACTTGGGCCATTACATCTAAGGACCAGGATACGTCTTGGTCCTGCCAGTGGGCTCAGTCTTTACTCTACTTCCCCAAACCTGGGAACTGAATAAAACTGCTTCCTCCTCTAAGGTCTGTCTCAGTCTGTCTCCAAAGAGGTGGTGGGTAGTAGGACCTTCAGTAGTGAGCAGAGCCCCACAGTCTGAGTTCTTGGTTTAAACTCCGTTACTAACAAGGGAAGGTTCATCCTCGCTGACCTTCAACCCTGCTGGTACCTGATTAGTGTACCTAGCAATGGTGCTAACAAGGACTCACTTCCTGGTTCTTAGATGCCACAGTAACAGCCCACCTGGCAAGAGCAATGGATTGTAGAGACATGAATGCTCTCCTCTTTGACTATCAGACTAGTGAAAGAATGGAGCACATACACACACACACACAATTAGAAGCTCCTTTGGAATGTCCTCCAGGGGGAAGAAATGGCTAAAGACCTGGGGGAGCTCAGATGAAGAACTTGTCTCCTGGAGAAAGTTCTGAAACTTGTCAAATGACCTATCAGGAGAGTCTTGTAGCCAAGACAGAAGTGGTCAGGAGCCACACCTTGACTGGACTGCTTAGTTATGCATGTCTTCTGTCTTCTATTAAAAGCTACCCTTGGCTGGAATGATGGCAGCGTCCGTGTCTTTAATCCCAGCACTCCGGTGCCAGAGGTGGATAGATCTTTGTGTTTGAGCCCAGCCTGGTCTACAGAGTAAGATCCAGGACAGCCAGGGCCACACAGAGAAACCCTGTCTCAAAACACCAAAGAAAACAAGAACAAAACCTTATCCTCGTGTCAAGACCATAGGATGAATGAGGTGGGGTGGGGAATCACTAGATCCCCTTGTCCTTCTTTCCGATGTGTCCACAGTGCATAGGTCTCCCTTTCTTATCCTTTCACTATTAATTTTACTCATTTTAGTTCACTTCATGAGGATAGGTGGTGGAACCTGGCTTGGGGCTCAGGCTGTGACAGTCCTGTAACAGTACCTTCTTGCTGACTGTAATAAGAGAGGAACAGATGACAGAACTGGTCAGTCCACAGAAGAAGCTAGCCTGATTCCCTTCAATGAAGTTCATTGGAATGAGAGAGCTCAAGGCTGTGGTTCAGTCTCAAGGTGGGAGGGAGAGAATTAGACAGAGCAATGCAAGACATGGAGATCCAAACATGTTGGAGATTTAAAGGGAAGGAGAGGCTTCCCTTTCAAGCCTAGAGGGGAGTGCCTACGGGTAAGAATGAGGCTCAGAATTTAAGAGCTCTTGTTGCTCTTATAGAAGACAGAGATTTGGCTCCAGCATCCACTTGGCAGCTCACAACCAAGGGATCCGCTGCTCTCTACTGACCTCTGTGGGCACCAGGCTTATAGGAACTGTGCATAAACACATGTAGGCAAAACACTCATGCAGATAAATAAATCAATCTAAAAAAGGAATTAAAATAGGAGAAGGAGAGCAGGAGGGCAGGAGGGTGAGATCCTCACTGAGAAACTGAGAGAGAGCTACCATGAAAGAGATGGTGGAGGAGGCCAGAAGGACTCTCTTCAGAAGGCAGACTCTCTTCCAAACACCTCGGGCCAATATCCAGAGCAAAGGCCTGACTTTTTATAACCTTTAGAGTACCGAGAGCTTTCAGACTGTAAATGGGGGCACAGTGAAATCATCAAACTGGACTACTACGTGGGTAGAAAGAAAGGTTTATGGGGATCATATTGCCAAGGCTATCTGTGAAAGGGGGGGGTGTAAAATGGTGGACAAGCAGGTGGATTTTATATGACTGGCAGCAGGGTGGGGTCTTTGAGCTGGTACAGGCTGTTTTGATTGACATGGAACCAAATGCCCTTACCCAGGGTAGTTGACCTTATGGAGAGGGATAAAGGGAGGTTCCTGGCAAACGGAAACCTGGCTTTAGGCCTCTGTTTGCCCATAACAATCCCTTAACCGTGCCAAAGTCCTTCTGTTTAGGACATTGTCACCAGCACTGCCATGGGGAGAGGGGATGGGGATTTTGGGGGGAGGGCTGCTCTGGACCTAACACATACTACATGGCCATAAATCAGGAGCTGCTGTTAGGCTACACTACAGACAGCTGTAGAGAGGTGTAGCTCTGTCTCCACAGATTTGGGGATCTTGCCTAAAGGCATAGGCCAATGTTCTCACAGTTTTCATTGACGAAAGAGAAGTGGTATTTCTCTGAGGCGTCATATAAAAACATGAATCATCATCATGAGACAAAGCCTCCTTGATCTTTTGGTCTCTCTCAAAGCTCCACCTTCTAAGAACATAAAACTTAGGAATGAATAGTCAAGTAAACACACACACACACACACACACAGACACAGGAGTTTTACTCAGCTTCCATGAAGAATGAAATTATGTAATTTACTGGAAAATGGATGCAACTGGGGATCATCATGCTAAATGAAATAAACAGACTCATAAAGACAGTATCACATTTTCTTTTAGCTACGTAAGCCTGAAAGAAAATAAACGCATGGCTGCTCCAAGGTACAGTTAGGGAAAAGGTGTTTGTTGTGTATATGAAGGAGAGTACATCCAGAAGCATCTGGAAGGGTCTAGGCTGAAACAGGCCATGAGAAGAAAGAGAGGGAGAGAGAGAGGAGGGGGCTGGGGGAGGTGGAGAGGGAGCAGAGGGGAGGATAACTGCGAACTGGCCAAAATACCCAGTTTATATAGGAATGAGAAGCAAGCCCTTGGGCTGGAGAAGTTAGGTGTGGGCGTGGTGAGACAGGCTGGGAGGAGCCACAGGCTCTGAGTGAGGCTTGTCCTGAATTTCTTTGGATCTGACAAAGTCATAATACAATATATAATATATACGTATGGTGTTTTGAATGAGATGTTCCCCATATTCTCATAATCTTTTTTCTCTTATTAAAAGTAGGTTTTTTTCTCATGTAATATATCCTGATTAGAGTTTCCCTTTTCTCTACTCCTCCCAGTTCCCTCTACCTCCCCTCCCATCAAGATCCACTCCCTTTCTATCTCTCATTAAGAAACAAACAGGCTTCTAAGTAATAATTAAATTAAATTAAAACATAATAAAATAAAATATAAGAATAGACAAAAACTAACACACTGGAATTGGATAAGACAAACAATCAGAAGTAAAAGAGCCCAAGAGAAGGCACAAGATACAGAAACCCACGTGTTCACACACTCAGAAGTCCCATAAAAACACTAAACCAGCAGCCAATGCGCAGAGGCCCTGGTGCGGGCCCAGCACATGCTGTCACAGTCCCATGTGAGTTCACGGGAGCTTTGATCATGTTGATTTAGAGAGCCCTGTTTTCTTGCTGTCCTCCATCCCCCCTGGCTCTTCCACTCTTTCTGGCTCCTTTTCCATGAGGTTCCCAGCGCCCTTAGGGAAGGGACTTGATGGAGGAATCCCATTCAGGGATGAGCATTCCAAGGCCTCTCACTACCTCTTAATGTCTGGCCGTGGGTCTCTGTATTTGCTCCCATCTGCTGCAGGAGGAAGTTTCTATGATGATGGCCAAGCAAGACACTGATGGTACTTTGAGTATAGCAGAATATCATTAGGAGTTGTTTAATTGCTACATTGGTTCTTTTTTTTCCCCCCTTTTTCCTTTTTCTTTCTTTCTTTTTAACAGTATTATTTGGTTTTACTCTAAGTCCTTGGGATATCCAGTCTGAGGTTCTTGATCACCCAAGCAGTGTTGGGCATGGGTTCCATCTCATGGAGTCAAGACAGACACTGGTTGGCTACTCCCACAAACTTCGTACCACCATCGCCCTAGCATGTCTTACAGGCAGGACACCACTGTAGAGCAAAGGGTTTGTGGCTGGGTTGGTGTTTACATCTCCCTTTTGGTTTTATGCACAGCACCTTCCTGTACCAAAGGCACTAGAATATAGGGGTGAAGGCTCTATGTAGGCACCAGCTTGGCTTCTCTGTGTTCAATGCGTTGTATAGGTGTTGTCTTCAGCAATGGGGGCCTGCTGTCAGTTTGTAGAGAGCAGCCTGGATTGTTTGGAGGTTCCCATGGGACCCCTTTTGCCTACAACTCAATTAGATGTATCCTAATCCCAGGACTGGAAGCTTCATTTGGTGACAAGAGATGGCCAGTCCGGGCTCTGGATCTCCCTTATGTGGCGATTTCATTTAGATGGCCTTCACATTTGTGTATAGTTTAGGAAGTTCTACTGTATTAGGCTTCCATACCACTCTTCAAATGGCCCTTAATTTTATCTGTCCCCCTCGGTGTTCCCTCCTTCATCCCGCTCCTGACTTGATCCTCCCATTCCAGCCCTCACCCCGTCCATCCAAAACTATCTAATCTATTTCCCCTTCCTAGAGGGGTCTACCTGCCCCCCTCGTGCCTTACTCTTCCTACCCTCTGTGGTTCTATGGATTGTGGCTTGACTGTCATCGACATAATGATTAATATCCACACATAAGCGAATACATACCTCACTTACCTTTCTGAGTCTCAGACACTTCACTCTGGATCATTTTTTTTTTCTACTTCCGTTCATTTACCTGGGAAATTTCACAATTTCAGTTTTTCTTAGTGGCTGGGTAATACTCCATTGTGTAAATGTACCGTATTTCTTTACCATTCATCTGTTGAGGGATCTAGGTTGCTTCCCATTCCGGCTATGATGAATAAAGCAGCAATAAACATGGTTGACCAAGTGTTTCTGTGGTAGGCTAAGACATGCTTTGGGTAAATGTACAAAAGTAGTGTAGCTGGATCTTGAGGCAGATGGATTCCCATCTCTCCCGACACACTGATTTCCACAGTGGCCGTGCAAGTTCGCACTCCCACCAGCAACCAATCAGTGTTCCCCTTGCTCCACGTGCTCACCAGAATGAGCTGTCCCTTGTTTTACTGTTATTAGCTGTTCTGGCAGGTGTAAGATGAAATAGCAAAGGACTTTGGATTTGTATTTCCCTGATGACTAAGTTTGTTGGACATTTCTTTAAGTGTTTCTCAGCCATTTGAGTTTCTTTTTTTGAGGATTCTGTTTAGATCTGTACAATATTTCTCAATTAGGTTTTTCTTGATACCTAGTTTTTTAAATTTCTTTGCATATTTTGTATATTAGCTCTGTGTTGGATGTGCAGATTGTAACATCTTTTCCCATTCTGTAGACTCTCACTTTTTCCAAATGATGGTGTCCCTTTGCCTTACAGAAGCTTTTCAGTTCATGAGATCCCATATATTAATTGCTGATTTTAGTGTCTGCACTAATAGTGTTCTGTTCAAAAAGTCCTTTCCTGTGCCAATGAGTTCAAGGTAAATCTTCCCTTTCTCTTCTATCAGGTTCACTGTATCTGCTTTTATGTTGAGGTCTTTGACCCATTTGGACTTGAGTTTTGTGCAGGGTGGTAAATATGGATCTATTTGGATTCTTCTGCATACGGATATCCAATTTACCAACACTGCTTGTTGAAGATGCTGTCTTTTTTCCAATGTGTATTCCTGGTTTCTTTATACAAAAATATATAGTGATACCTCCCTCAACTCTTTATCATTCAGGATTGTTTTAGCTATCATGATTGTGTGTGTGTATGCATGTGTTTCCATATGAAGCTGAAAATTGTCTTTCAAGATCTATGAAGAATTGTGTTAGAATTTTGATGGGAATTTCACTGAGTCTGGAGATTGCTTTTGGTAGGATGGCCATTTTTACTCTGTTGATCCTATCAGTCCAGGAACATGGGAGATCTTTCCATCTTCTAATATCTTCTTCAATTTCTCTCTTCAATGTCTTCAGGTTTTTATCATGCTAGTCTTTCACTTGCTTGGTTAGAGATATCTCAAGATACTTTATATATTATTTGAAGCTATTGTGAAAGGTGTTGTTTCCTAGGTTTCTTTCTCAGCCTGTTTGCCATTTGTATACAGGAGGGCTACTGATCTGCGTGAACTGATTTTGTATCCATCATCAGTGTTTGGTATAATTATAATTCTAAGTGCTGACATCTGAGCTTGTCTTTGTTGGGTGGGTATTTTGTTCTGCCGATGCCAGCCGGTCAAGGCAACACAGTTCTCCTGAGGGGGAGAAGTGAGGATTGATAAAAACACAGCTCAACGGGTAATCACAAACCACACTGGCCCCAAACAAGAGTCCAGAGCTCTTTTTATTGAGAAATTACAGGCTCACACCCCCTAAATTCTATATTCCATTGGTTGAAGCAAAGTGAGCAAGCAAAAATACATGCGTCCTTCAAACATATCAAACTTCAGGAACTTCTAGAGATAACATAGTCTTTCTCAAGCCCAGTATCCTGGGATGGGAGCACAGCTTGTACCATGATCCAAGGTTACATACTCAGCAAAACGATTCTGTGAACTTCAGCAAAAAACAATTCTCAGAGGATAGCAAAAGCAAATCTCAGCTGTACTGTGGAAGCTCAGCTCCCCACATTGTTCCTTGGTTTTTGCTGCCTTCTCTGATTCTTAGGAGGGTGTCGTGGCTGGCTGTTGCCTGGTAGGAAATTCTTCTGAGATCCTAATAGGTGTGGCCACCAAGGTTCCAGGTAAAATGTTTTTCAAGGATTGGGAGCTATCACTTAGGGAATGGGGATGGGCTATGAGGCGGGGGCTGAGGTGGTTCATAGGAGGGAAGAAAGCAGGTTGTTACTCCAGGATCTACTTAGTCTCCTGGGGATGGTGGCAGAGAGCCAGGAGAGGCCACACATGTAGTCTGCTACAGAGCTGGGGATGGAACTGGGGGATTGGATATGGAGGAGAGGAGAGGTAGGTGAAGATCTGCAGTTAGCCTACCTGTTTCCCTGGTCAGAGTCTCATATTCCTAAGCATTTAAATACTTGGTCCCCAATTGGTGGCACTGTTTAGATAGAATTAGGGGGTGTGGCACTGCTGCAGGAATTATGTCACTGGGGTTGGGCCACATGCCACTCCCAGTTTGCTCTCTCTGATGCCTCTTTGTCATTTAAGGTATGTACTCTCAGCTTGTTGCTCAGGTTTCCCTGCAGTGACAGTGATGGACCTCGTCCCTCTGGGACTGTAGATCACCTAAATACACAGCAATAGTAAAGTGGCTGTGCATGCGTGTGTGATGAAGGTGGGAAGACGGCGAAGGGAGGTAAAGAAGGAGAGAGTGAGAAGTGAGAGTAGTCAAAGTACATGATATACTTGAAGGAAGTTGTTGCTGTGGAACCTACCACTATGTATTATGAATATATACATTGTCTTAAAGACTAAAAAGATCAAAAGGAGTAAAAATCATGCTGGCTGATTTGTTCCCTCCCTGGTCTGGCTTCTTCCTGGCTTGCAGATCGCTGTCTTCATCCAGTGAAATCACAGAGGCTCCACCCTCACAATCTCATTTAGACCTTTGCCTCATACCGTCACACCGAGGCCTGAGGTTCACACACGAAGCTAAGGAGACACAGATGCTCTGTCCTCCAGCCCCCGTCTTTCCTCCCCGGTCTCTGAGCTCTAGCTGCTGTGCCCTGGCTTTCTCACCAGTCCTAAGCTATGAATACCGTTGCGCTGCTATTATTAAGTACTCAGTCAGTTTTCAAAGAGGCTTAAAATACATAAATAAATATCGTATATTCGCCTAGGTAGACACCATTTTGTTGTCCCTCAAACCTTTTTACACGTTTCCATTTTCGGCTGGTGCCATTTTCTTTGACCACTGCCTTCGAGCAGGCGGTGGGGGTGAGGCTGTTGGAGAACAGTACTTCGCCTTTGCTGAAAGGCGTTTCACTGCACAGAATCCTAGGTTATCAGGCGTTTGTTTGTCTTTTCAGCACTCGAAAGACACACTCTCCTGTCTTCTGGCCTGATTGTCTCCAGAGGGTGCCTTGTTATCTGCACCCTGGTTTCACTCAAACACCAGAACTTCTTTTTCTGGTCACTATCAGTGTTTCTGAGCGTAAGTTTTCTGAGATTCAGTAGTGATATGCCTTGGTATAGTTTTCTTTATGCTTCATATGTCTGAGCTTCCATGAGCTTCTAAGATCTGGGCCTAGTGTTTTAGAGAGTTTCTAAAATACAGGAATGTTTTAGTATCAATTTCTTAAAACATTTTGTCTCTCTTATGACTGTCTGGATTGGTGTTCTTTCAAAACTCCTAAGGCTGGAGGTGGGGGGTTCTCTGATCCCTTTACATGTTCTTGGGACCCTTTTGCTCCTGCTGGGTTGCCTAGCCCACCCTTGATGTAAGGACTAGTGCCAGCCTTGTTCCATCTTGCTATGCTACGTCCTATTTGAACAGTAACCTGGGAAAGATTGTTTTTTCCAGGGGGAAGCAGGGGGGAGGGGTTGTGTGTGTGTGTAGATCTGAGGGAGAGGGGAGATGGAGGATCCAGGAGGAGCAGAGGAAGGGGAAGAGGGAGGTTGAGATGTATTGGATGAGTTGTATGAGAGAAGAATAAAGAGACTGTTTTTTCTCTCCCCCTTCAGAATCCCTATTATACATATATATTTGTTTGAAACTGTCCCATGACTCCTTGTGGTGGTTTTAATGAAAACAGCCCCCACAGGCTCATAAGGAGTAGTATTATTTGAAAGGATTGGGAGGATTGGCCTTGTTGGAGTAAGTGTGTCACTTGGGGGGAAGGCTTTGAGGTTTCAGAAGCTCAAGCCAAGTCCAGTGTCACTCTTTCTTCCTGCTATGTGCTGATCCAGATGTAGAATCCAGATGTGGCTCATTCTCCATCACCATGTCTGCCTGTGTGCCACCATGTTCCCCCACCATGATGATAAGAAACTAAACCTCTGAATTGTAAGAAAGCCCCAATAATTATATGTTTTCCTTAATAAAAGTTGCCATGTTCACAACAATAGAAACCCTAATACTCCTTAATGCTTTGTTCATTTGTAATATAACAATGTAATAATGTAGCAACACTCCTGTTTAGTGGATAAATGTTTACCTTCTCTCCAGGATGTCTTTTGTTGCCCCACATTAAGACACTAGGTGTTACACGCCTGCAGCGCTCACACGCACACAGTATACATGCATACATGCATACATACATATATATACACATATATACATATTTGTACCCACTTTTGATTATTTTATGCAGTGAGAGTAAATGTGGTCCTTGTTTTTCCCTACTGACTGAGAGTAGAACCCTCAGAATTCTCCTTTAAATGTACCAATATTTCCATTAGTTGGCAGGTGTTCATCTTACATATTTGATTATAGCCCATAAAAACTTGATTTGGGTCTACTTTTAACATTCTGAATGCATGAAAAGTACCTACAACTCTCTTCATGCTGACATCTGTGTTACTGCTGTGTCCGGTTAAGAACTGATTTTCCCCTTTATGCTACATCGTATTTTTCTATTTCTTTGCATGCCTGGTAAATTTTTACATATGCCATACTTTGAGAATTCAACCTTTTTAGGGGCTAGCTATTTTTATGGGCCTGTGGGCACATTATAGCTTTACTCTGGGAGGTAGATGCTTAGAAATTGTATATCTTTTCAGCTCAAATATTGCTTTTAAAAATTGGTCACACAAAAATAGAGCAGTGTTCAGCCATCTCTACTGGGGCGAGATTTTTGTGTGTAGTTCTTTGAGTTCCCGCGGGTCTCGAGGCTTCCTGTTCTGGCCTGTGGGAACAGACCCCCTCCCTGGCTTTATGTGAACCAGGCTCATTTACTGCTAATCCTCCTAGCTCACTTCCTCCTACGCGGGATAAGTCACCCCCGCATGAGAAGCCTGGTGGAAACAGTCTTTGGAGATGTCACTCATGATGCTCACGCTGTCCTCTCTCCAGGCCCCTGCCAATGCGCTCTAACCACCCTGGTATCCGGGGCACCTAATTTCACATCTGCAAGCCCAGGAATCTAACTGGATCAGTTAGGACTGACTGGGTTCCCTCTGCCACAGCTTGCAAACAGCCTGCAGGCAGTAAGCTAGAGCAATCATGGGGCTCACTCTGGCGTTCCCTTTCTCGGATTTCTTTTGTTGTCTTACATTTGTTGTTTGAATACATATGTGGTACCTTGCCTGCCTTTGCTTATTTTACATAGGGAGAGTGAGCCTGGTACTTGTTTTTCCATCCTGCGTGTAAGCAGAGCCCTCACAATCTTTAAATGTACTGATGCATCCTTGTGTTGGGAAGCTATGCGGCCCTTCACCCTCAAGTGTAGTCTGTTTACTGCCCACACTATGGCTTTTGGCATTTAGCTTTTGTATAAGTCTCCAGTTGTTGCCTCCTACATCTACTATATAATCAGAAGTGTGTTTTACTTCCCTGGAGTCTTTGCTCCTTCCTTTACCAATTAGCTTACGCTCTTCCGGTAGGTTCGCCCTTGCATCTGTTACACGTGTCAACTGGGGTAACTGCTCACAGCGCCACAGCTTTTAAGTTGCTATTGATTTTTCATCATTGAAATAAGAAGTAGATGTACGAAGCTATTTGTCTAAGTGTGAAATGGCTGACATCTTTATCGTGTGGACAAAGACATCTCGTGGCTTGTGAGCTTGGAATCCCATTTCACAAGAAGCGTAGTAAATGTAACCAAAACCAGCACAACTACGAGTCACTCCACAACGGTGATCTCCGCTGAGAGATCTTCTCAGGTGATTCTGTTGTTATGTAAACAGAGAGTATATTTTCAAGAATCTAAGTGGCATAGCTTGCCAGAGGATTAGACTGTGTGCTGTGTAGAAACAGATATGGAGTGAACTCAAGTCTGTGGCATGTGAAGCACATCCCCGCCATGACACTGTGTACGGTGGGCTTTAGAAGGTACATTTCTCTCCCGTGTCTCCCCAGTGGCACACATGCTCACCTCCTGAGATCTCTGAGGTGGTGCTGCTCCCCATGTCCGCTTTCACAATGGCAGGTGGGCAGTGGAGAAGAGGAGAAGGGAGGCAGAGCCAGCTCAGAGGCCGCTGCTGCCCACAGATGCTCTTCATTTTGTCTGCTCACCATCTGTACCATGCCATGTGCAGAGACTGTTGGGTCCCTTCAGTTCTGCCCTGTGGAGAGGGGCATTCAAGCTGTGAATGTGGGGGATACAGTGCAAATAATGGAAAGTGACTAGGGACCTCAGAGAATGACTACATTCTCACATTTTAGGAAGAATGTTTCTTCTGTGAAATGTAGCAAAAGGAGCTCTTACCAGCGCCCTCATTTTGGATCCCCTCATTTTCAAGTAACTAAAGTCTACCTGTCACAAAACAGTGTGACAAAGCAATGTGTTTCAGTAATCCCAAATACAAACTACAAGATAGTGTCTGATTTCTGTGCGTTTGATAAACGTTCTTTGTCAAATCAAGACACTCACCGTGGGCTGCATACCGTCTCTCCAGTTGGCTAGGGTTTGGGGGCAAATACCATTAGTAGTGCTAACATAAAAAAATGGCCATGCACGAGTGTGGGGGACCTGAAGTCATATATTCCACTAAAGGATGCCAGACCACTGGCGGCCTGCGATATGTGAACCAATCGGCCACTTGGAAAGTTACCACTGCCTTCCAGCCCAGTACAGAAAGGCACATAGATACACCTCTATTGCTGCCGTCAGCCCTGCCCAGCCAGATCATTTAAAAAGGAGAAGCAAGAATATAAAGTGAAGATCTCTTTAACCCTGTTAGAGAACCCTACTGCATTTACATATTGTTTCATAGAACCTGATATTCAGACGCCCGTTATAGTAACAAGGTCATCGCCGTCATCACTGATGAAGCGGCCACAACGTGCCTAGGACTGACCGTGTTTTAGCCAAAGGTTGAATACAAGCCAATAAAATCACAAATAAATGGACACCATTTCTCGCAGCCCTCTGTGTAACCAAGCACACGATGTCTGCATGAGGCTGTACCATGAGACCCAGGTTCCGTGGGCTTCCTTGATGTCTGATGCTGACAGCGCTGACCTCTGGGTGCTGCAAGGGCCGAGTTTGCTGCTCTGAACTAGGGCAATCCTCTGATTTATGTAAACTCCGTCTTCCAACAATGGCTTTGCCGAAGGGTGCAAAGTACACTGTGCGCTCGTGTTTGTGTGGGCCAGAGGCAGAGCCACGGTATGGTCTCTGGCGTTCCCTGGGCTTAGGAACGAAAGCCAAGAAAACGAGGAGAGTGAAGCAGGGATTGGGAAGGCGAGAGGATAACCTGGTGGTACTCGGGCATTCCTGTACACAGCAGGCCATTAGAGAGAATGTGCGCACCTTGCACTGACTTGTGTCCTGGAAGCTTCTCTATTCTTCGTCGATTTCCAATGAATCGATTCCCCCAGGGTTTCTGTATTCCTTGTGCCTTCCCCATCCACCTCCTGGTCCTGATGGATTCACACAGGCATACCTGGTTGTGTGGCTCTTACACTGGAAACTCACACAATGAGAACCTATCTTCTGTGCTTGAATTATGAAAAGACCTAGATGAGCTGCTCCAACTGAGAGACAGGCAATCCTGTAGTCATAGGAAAGCTTCAGGGAGCAGAAGAGTTTCTATTCATGGCTGGCCCAGCACCAAATGATTTCAGTTTACGGTGGAATTTTAATACAGAAAAATAAATGAAAACACTAGTGCATTTGACATTTGAAATTATGCTGATTGGCTGGCATATTTTACAACACATCAAATAAGACAGGCATCAGTGTTTGACAAATTTTTATACGGAATATATTGTAAGAAACAAATGAAAGGGAAAGTGTCAACAAATTTTCTTATAAAATTCAGAAGACAAATGCATAGAATTACAGGGGTGTATTAACTCCGTGTAGAATTTAAAGTGGTTTTTGTGGTTTATAATCCTTTTAAGATTCAATCTGTAAAATTGCCCTGGAACAATGAAAACCTGAAATCAAATCATAAAGCAGACTAACAGATAAAGACTGTAATACAAATGGACATATTTTATCCTGTCTGTTCAAAGCGAGCGCAATTTCTTTTCCTTTTAAAAGAATAAAGAAAGGTCTACATTAATTTGCCTTACAATTGTCATTATTTCCTTCGCAAACCTTTAAGTTATTTTAAAACTTTAATCTGATTGTAGTTCCCCCCCCACTTCATTATTTACTGATCCCATTTCTCTATATATATCATAAAATGAGTCAAAGTCACATAGGAACTGATGAGCGCAGGGCCGTGGGTGTTACAAAACAACCGTGGAGAGAACTGGCTGCTATCTGAGGGCTGTAGGGCATAGATTTTCACTTTGAAATGATCTTCTTTGGGTTTGAATATCAGTGTCTGGCAGGCAGAAGCTAGATAGAACAAGATCAAAACCCCCATCTTGTTGGTGGGCTTTATCCCTTCGCTGTTTCTGTTCAACTATTTGGAGTACATTGAAATTCCCTGCTGTCTTCTCCATGTACCTGGGTTTTAATGGACAGCATCATGTCCCAAGGGCAGAGGAAATTATGCTACCTGGGCCTTTATCTGCGAGCAGCAAAACAACAGGGTGGTATAAAATAGAAGACAGATTTATTTAGGCATAAACAATGTAAAAAATATTATTCGATACAAGAAACATAAAATCCAATATCCCAATAAATCTGGCTGGCAAGCTTCACCTTATTGCTAAATGATTGTACAAAGGGACAAACTTTCTTTAATGTTTCCAGGTTGACAAATGCAATCTGTTCTGGCTACTGCTTGCTAACTTTGTCAGGAGCTATAAAGCCCCTATTTCTGGTGCCAATGTATCTGGGGAGTTTTACAGGATCACAGGGTCAGCCCTTTCACACTGGACTGAGGCTCTGTTCTTGCATTTTGTTCCCGGGTGTTTAAGAAAACATTTTTGAAGTGTGATATTAGAGAGCTGCTTGTTTTTTCTTTGAGTCACTAAACGATCCAGTGTAGCATATCTCAAGCATTAGTGCGCGTCCGGATTACCTAACAGCGTCTCACAAAGTAGATGCACAGTTATTTGGGGTGAGAGTCAGAATCTTTGGAAAATTCCTGAGGTAGAGCCTATGTGTCTGAGGACCTCACTTGGTTTCAGAAGAATAGCATTGGTGACCCGTGGTTTAACCAATGGTTCTCAACATTCCTAATGCGGCGACCCCTCTTAATGCAGTTTCTTTATGCTGTGGTGACCCCCAACTATAAAATTATTTTTGTTGCTACGTCATGACTGTAATTTTGCTTCCGAGCAGTGTCTCAGTTCCTGTGTGTTTTCTGATGACCAAGACCCTCAGGCTGAGAATAGAATTGCTGGTGTAGGCAGTTTTGACTCTTCGATTGGAACCCTCGCTGAACTCTTTCTACCTGGCCTCGGTTGCAATATGGGAATTTTATGACAGGGATGATTTAGTCCCATCCTCCTAGAGCTTACAAGATGGTAGGGACCCATAGAACTTCCAAAGAGCTCCCTACCAAAACCAGAGTTCATGTTTCCTTCAACTCTAGTCTGCCATCCTGAGATTTTTAGCATGTTCTCCATCTTTATTACTATGTCGTTTTTCGCCTGCCCCAGCCTTGCGTTCCACTCTCTCTTTCATGATGGAGACTTACTCAGAGCCTGTTACTGTTCCCCACTGAGAAGTTTGAGCCTTATCCTGTAAGTGATGGGGCATCCTGGGAGCTTACAGTGTAGAGTGTGAGAGCCTGGCCCATCCTGCCTACTGTTGAAACCAGCAGCACCCAGGGATGAGTCTGGCAGTGAGATCCAGTAGGCATTTGTAAAATGCCTTTTACACATTTGCCTTTTGAAGTCAGAATAGGTTGGGTGAGAAGCATCCTTCTACGTGAGAGTTAGGGAGCTGGCTTGGCCTTCTGTTGTACATCTCCACACCAAGCCGTGAGACTGGCTTTTCACTTATCTCATGAAGTCTTTTGAACCATTGGAAAGAGTAGTAGCCACAAATGGATACTATCTGGGTTTGAACCCAAAGCTTCTTTGCCCTAGAATTTTCATGGTTTTAATGCACTACTTTAAAGTACGCCAGATGTGTGGCTCTTATCACGCAGCTACTACTCAAAGCAGGTGCCTGTCAGACTCCATTGCAGAAACAGACAATATGTCAAAATTATCTAGCATGTGCGTTTAGGCATAAACCTGGCTTCAAATTTTGCTTTTGCTATTTAAGAATTTGGACAAGTTAAAGAATCTCTCTATTCAGACTCCTCTCTTGTAAATGGCTATAGCAGCAACACCTACTCCACGGGATAGCTATGGGAGAAAAAGGCACGGGAAAGAAATTTGGCTTAACTGTTTAACACTTAATCAGGGTTTTTCAAAATAAGGTTTCTCTGTTGTAACTCTGGCTGTCCTGAACTCATTCTGTAGAGAAGGCTGGCCTCTAACTCACAGACATCCCCTTGCCTCTACCTTCCATGTGCTGGAATTAAAATCGTGTGCCACCACCGCCCAGCCAATTGTTATGATTGCTAACGAATATTATTAATTACAGAACGGATTTGAGGCAAGGTCTCATTACATAGCCATTATCAAAGTTAGCCTCAATCTCAGGGTAATTCTCCTGTCTCATCATCTCAAGTGCTGGAATTATAAGCATGAGACACTGTGCCCACTGTGGTTTGCTTAAATTTTATTTGGAGAGATATAAGTAAATAATAAATGATAAAAGGACACTCCCTTTTCATTAGAAGATTGTGAATGAAAGAGATTTTATTTTTCAAAATGAACTGAAGGACAATTTATTTGTGATGACTTAATTGTCATACCATATCGTCATATATTGTGCTGAAAATGTTTTCTCGACCCACGGGCTCTTTGTTGTTTTGGCTAAATAAGGAGCACATTGATAGCGCTGACCTACTTCATAAATTCTGTCAAGAATGTCAAAAATCACTTGAAAAATGCAAAGTACTGTAATGGATCACTATCTTTCCCTCCGAGGTCTGACCAAAGCTACTCTGGGAACCACGGACTGACTGAGCAGCTTCTCTATCTACTTGTCAATTGCTACAACGGAAATGCCCCTAAATAGTATAAGGAAATACATTTTGGAGAGTTACCATGGCAACCTACAGAGCACTTTAGAATGCCTTAAATCTGCAAGACTCAGTTCTTTTATAGTCAAGTAATCAATCACAATATTAGAGCAGTTTGAAGTCTAATTTGCAATAGTTTCCTTTTTGACTGAGTATATTGTACTAAATATAATATTTCCCCCTCTAGAATGCCTTCCATCTTATGCAAAAACACATAACCTGCTTTATCTGGCTCCTACCACTCCACCATCCATATCTAATCACATCTCATAGACCAGTGCTTATCTCTTAAATATATCTCTTCCTTAAAATGTTTCCTCAAAGATAGCTGCCAGATAAAAGTTCTAGAATCCTCTTACATTTCCCTATGTATCATTGTTCAAGACCAAACGAAAATGTAGCTTAGTGGTACAGTTTTTGCCACAATCTCTGGATGATCATTTGGTGAAAGCTGCAAATTGCTTTGAACTTAGTTTTCAGTGAACTTGATTGATATATTCTATTTAGAGAGCTACTTGTACCTAGAGAAAACCAGGACAATAAAATATTTAACATATTAACAATGGATTTTTTTCCTAGCTGAAAAGAAGGTACAATTAAGTTGTTCTGGTTAACTGCATGACAGAAAGAAAGAACATCAAGACAGCAGAAGGGGTGTTGACTGTCTCCCTCTCCACAAATAAAAAGGGAACAATGAATTTAGAAGCATGATTTGACTCTTAGGAAAATCTCTCCGTGGTTTTGTGAATAATCCATTGCTGTCCATCTCAGCCCACCTTTGTAGGAAGAATAAAGTCTATTTGCCAGAGGTTTATACTGACTTTTCTTCCTCTTGTTCCCCTGGAAAGCCTGGTAATGGTAGTTCAAAGACCAACCCCTACCCACCTCACTCCTGCAGATTCACACACTTATTTTTATTTTAAAGAATCTATTATATTTGATAACTGTGGCTATTTTAAAATATTCATGTATCAAGACTATAAAGCATTTATATGTTAAATATTTTGCAAGTTATAAAAAGCTTTAGCTCAAAGAGGTTAAAAGAGAGAAAGAAGGAAATTCTGGGTATCAAGTTTTTTGTTTGTTTTTGTTTTTTAATTTTTGTTTGTTTGTTTTTGTTTTGCTTTGTTTTTGAGACAGGGTTTCTCTATTGTAATCTGGCTGTCCTGGAACTCACTCTGTAGACCAGGCTGGCCTGGAACTCGCAGAGATCCACCTGCCTCTGCCTCTCAAGTGCTGAGATTAAAGGTGTGCACCACCACCACCCGGCTATAGAAGAGGTTCTAATTTACACAGAAAGTAAATGAATGGTAAAACTGCAAAAACAGAGGGAAATGCTGCCAAACAGAAGGAAGCAAGAGAACACAATGGCAGGCTTCTTAGTGATGCAATCGTCTGGATCATCGTTTCTCAACCTGTGAGTCACAACCCCTTTGGGGGTCGAACAACTCTTTTACAAGGGTCACTTAAGACCATCTGTATGTCAGATATTTACATTACAATTCACATCACTAGCAAAATTACAGTTATGAAGTAGCAGCAAAAATAATCTTATGGTTGGGGGTCACCTGACGAGGAACTGTATTAAAGGCTCTTAGCGTTAGAAAGGTTGAGAACCACTGATCTGGATGAATCTGCAACAGTTGATTCAAATGGCAAAAGAAGAGCTGATTGGCGCAGCTTAGATCACAAGACCTTCTGCCAGGGGGCGACAGTTTGCTCGAAATGGAGTGTAATGGAAGTGAAGAAGAGATAAGACACTGCTAACCAAACAATGTGGAGTGGATGACAAAAGCCAAAGCAAGCCAGAACTGTTCTATAGTTAGCCCAGGGGGTTCAGGCGAGACAGTGTATCACACTCAGAAACAGAGCTTTGGGAATGAGGATGATGACAACCACAGGGAGAAGCAGAAGCAAACAGTAACAAATGGACGGCCCCAAAGTGCTGTGTGCTGTTCAATGCATCTCTTCCCTCAGGCTTTGCACATCTTCCGAAAAGCTCCCAGACTGTGGTATGTTTGACGGGCTTGAGTTTCTTGTGTAACTCAAGAAAGTATTGTTGTGCGATGATTTGGTGCTGTGAGCAGAGAGTGCTATCAGAGAAGACTCCGAAGGGAAGCCCAAAGGAACTGCAGAGAAACAGAGGGGGAGCCATGCCAAGACTGTAAGATAGTAGGTATAATATGACACCTTCTCTGTCCAGTGACAAAGAAGACCTTACTGTTGAGAGGCGAACTGATGGGCCCCAGATGTGAACCGACTACTGTTATTGTTAACTGGACGCCCCGTCAAACTGCCCTCTAAACTCACATCCCTCCACCCCTGCATTAGTGCATCCCTCCGACCTCCTCATACAACTTTCCCTGTGCACTGGATGTGGGTCAATGCAGAGACTCACAACTGGCCAAACTGAAGCGTGTGAGTGTCTCTGGAGTGCTCCGATGCAAACAGGACATCTGTGCCATTCTCTCCCCGGGAGTTTGCAGAGAACGAAGGTAACAGTGTTTTCTGGACATGGCAGGACTGCTGCAGCCATGGATCCCAGCCACTGTGGCTGCCTGCCCAAAACCTACACCATATCAAGCTGGGTCAGCATGCTAGCATGGAGTGGGAAGGTGTTCGTGGGCTGCCCGATCCTGAAGAGCTGACGGCTTCTGGGAGAGGAAGAGTAGGATTTCTTTACCTTAAGAATGTAGCTCCTGGAAGCCTGACCACAGTTCAGTCAACACACCAAGAAGTACATGTCTAGCACATAGGAGTCAATGGGCTATTCAGTGGTTTGTTTTGGTGTGTGTGTGTGTGTGTGTGTGTGTGTGTGTGTGTGTGTGTTTGAAGGTACAAGTTAGGGGTTGTGGAGAGGTGGGTATATATCTCTGAAGAGAGAAGAGGCGGAGTCATGGCAAGTATGATCAAACCACATTGCATGAAATTATCAAAGAATTAACAAAAGCACTTTGAAAATGAGATGCTTTGATAACTCCTCCTACCGCCATCATTGGACCCAGGTCGGAGGAAGTCCAAAGCTGCCAGTAGTTCAAGATCTAGGCCAAATTATCCAGGTATGCAGAGCCTGCAAATAGCATTTGTATTGGAATCCATGTGGACGTACGGCGTGTACTGATTTCTGCTCATGCAGCACGTGGGACACTACACAAATTCTCTACCCCGCGGCCACCTGCTTCCACACGTGGGAAGGAAACGCTAAAAGAGGTTGCAGCGGCTTGAGTGCTCCGTGCCTGGGAATTAGAAACAGACGTCTTTACAGTTTGAAAGGCTTCATGTGCTAAGAGCCAACCCTTGGAGTCTTCGAAATCCTTACTCTTCCCTTTCTTCATTGCTGTTAGACCAGGCTGCTAGAAATATGCCATAGCACAGCACATTAAACTTCACTCACTTAGATACTTAATGGTTTCTTGGGCAACATGTGTAGGGTCATAAAAAGTAAAGAAAATTTCCAGTCTAGGGTCATTCACTTGGACAGGCCAGTGCGCTAAATTCAGCCTCCAACGCTCAGCTTCTGTTTCATCAGGACTGCACTGGTCCTGGCATTTAGGGAGTAACGTTTGAACGTTTATATGGGTTAGGCAGAATGAAGACAAAGACATTCTCACTGGCTGTCAGGAGAATGACAAGATCTTTGAAACTCTTACACGCTATTTTTAGCAGCCTAAGTGTTCCAGTTCTTTCCTAGCCATGAATTGCCCAAAGATGTTTGCTTTGGACAACGTTTTCCAGAGCTAAGAACCATTGAATGAGGCCTGATTATAACAAACTGTTCTCTTGTTTTCTTTTCTTTTTAAAAATCTTTTGAAAAAATAATAAATGTGTCTTCATATGAAACCTCCATATATAGATGTAGATACAATATAAGCATAGATACAGGTATAGATATAAGTAGAGATACAGGCATAGCTAAAAGTTTAGGTATAGATATAAATATAGTTTCATTGCTCCAAAGCATTGAAACTTATAGAAGACTATGCATCAAAATTACAAACCAATAACCACCACCCAGAAAATGCTAAATTGTTTCTGATAATTGTTGCATAAGACTTGTACCTATTTATCCTCTGACAGGTTTCTAAAGACCCACGTGAATCGTTAAGGAGCAGCCAGGTTTAGAAAAGGAAATGCTTCACGCCTTCTTATTCCAAATCTATTCCATCTAGAATTTCCTAAAATTGTTTTCTTAATCTAGCCAAGAAATAAAAATGTTGGATCAGGCCTGGACCAAATTATATAATTGATGGTTCGGCACTCCCCCAGCCTGTAGTTGCTAAATGTCATCTCAATGTTCAGTTAAAGACCAGATGAAGAAGGTTGCAAAGAAGAAGCAGAGGGCGGCTTCAGCCCTTACTGGATTTCCCCGAGCAGTTCTAACCAGGGTGAACCTGAACAGTCTGCTCAGCAAAGGAAACACACTTCACTCTGTCCGCTGAAGCATCCCTTGATACAGTTCTTATGTCTGAAAAGTGGGGCCCAGTAGAATACAAGAGGAGACAATGCTACTCCTTCCCTCAGTGTTGTTCTCCATGGGCTAGCTCGCTCTCTCTCTCTCTCTGTTAAGGGATGAAGTTTTGACTTTTGTATTTATTAGTTTATCATGTTTTAAACGCTCAGCTTCTAGTTTAACCTAAACATTAGCCTTTCAAATGTTCATTTCAATGTAACAGTCAAAACTGCAAACAGCAGCTGCACACATTCTTGTCTCATCTTCCGCATTTGGTCCTTCCCACTGAAAGTCCGGAAGAGGGAAAAGGGTCTAAACTGGCCTCTACCCTGACATGGACTTCTTCTAGAGCATACCATTCCCCTTGCACAGATGCATGCCCCTTTGCCCTGGTGGTGACTGGACAGAATAGGCATCAGGAGCAGCTTGTCTGGTTTTGATGGAACTTTGTGAGAAAGCACCAGCCCTCTCTGCTTGGTTCAAGCTGACATTCCTCTGACTGGGTAGTTTAAACGGCTCTCCTGGGCTTTCTCAACTAGAAACCTCCAGACTTTCTATCATTTTGCTATGCATCTTCTGCCACTTGTACCCCTGTTCCCTGCGCCAGTCTCTGGTCATCTGCAGGCAGTTCCCCACTGATGTGAATTTCATTGTCTGTGCAGTGAAGTACAAGGGACAACTTTCCAGGGCAGCCTTCTGTCACATCAAGGCTGGCTTATTGTGGACCTGAAGTAGTGCATTCAAATTATTCATTCTAGTCAAAGAAAATATCTTCCATAAAGAAATTCTGATTAAAACCCATGCTGGGCCAGCTAGGAGGCCCAGAGGTGGAAGCATTTGCTGCATAAGCCCAATGACTTAAATCCTCAGAGCCCCGAAACTGCTCACTGGCCTCCACATTGTACCAGCCACACACACACACACACACACACACACACACACACTCCCTCACAGCAATATTAAACCATGTTTACCTGTTTTGTTACTGGATCTTATTAAATTTAGTGATACTTTCTCATCTTTTAGAAATGGAGGTACCAGTGCAAGCCAGGGATGGATTTCAGTCCTTAGTAGTGGATTAATAAGAGCAGTGGAGTGAAAGAGCCATGTTTCATTTTTTTCTGAGGTCACCAGGCAGAGAGATTTAATTTAGAAGGCGTTTTAACGCTCAATGTTCTGTCCTCAGTTGCCTGTGAAGGCAAGAGTTAACATTCCAAACAAATTAATCTTCATCACAAAGTTGTTGAGTTTATAACCTCTTGTTTGCCTTGATTAAACAGCTACAAAGCCAGGAAATTGCACTGAACTTTTAAAAAACCTGAAACCCTGGGAGATTCCATATATCTTGTTTGTCTCTATTTGAAGGTGGACACAGGAACAAGTATAAAGTGTGCCCCACCCTGGAAAAACCTGGGAAATTGCTGCTTTGATACCAGCTCTCCAGGGCCTCCTTTGTTTCTCTTCCCTAGAGGCTACTTGGACTCCTTTGTTTTCAGAAGCCTTACCTGCCTGGGCTGTGCCCTGGCTCTGATCTCTATTCCCCTATTGCCTACCGAAACTACACCGGTCTTGTTCCTGTAAGAACTTGCTCTGGGGATATAAGTGGGGTTCTGGCTTCTTGGCTTTGTTTTCTCTTGCCTACTCCACCAAGACATCCCCAGGGCTAGCGAGATGGCTCAGTGGTTAAGAGCACGCCTGCTCTTGCAGAGGACCCAGGCTCAGCTCCCAGCACCATGTCAGGTGGCTCGCAGCTGCTTGTAACTCCAGCTCCAGGGGATTCAACTTCTTGTCTTCAGCGGTACTCAAACACATATGTACATCCCCATATAACACACACACACACACACACACACACACACAGTTAAGAACAAAATAAATCTTAAACAAATAAAAAGGAAATTTCCACTTCTCCAAATAGGTCCACTTGGTAAGAAAGAATTGGACAAGAGATAACAGATTAGTGAATAAATTGTAAGATAATTGCACATTATAATAACGTGTTATTCATTTTTATCATATTTTTTTTAAATTAGACCCAAATGATAAAATTTTGAGATATTAAGACAGAATAAAAGAAATGAAACAAAAAATATGTATTTGTGCCAAATTTTCTCCTCTGCTTAAAAGACAAACTAGCTAGAAAGCGCTCTCAGAAGAACCTCGGTAAACCTTTTCTCTTATTTGATAAGTGTATGCTTGTGGATGACATTCCTTGTGCGTAGAGATGCTAGGTCCTGAGCATCGTGAATTGTCACTGAACTAGACACAGAATACACGGAGCCGTATTCTGGCTGCGGCAGAGTGGAGGTCCAGCTTCTCCGCGCGTCCCTTCTCGATATTAATGGATTTCTGTCCAAGCACATGGTCTTCCCCTTTGAGAGTATTCTCAGCCTACCTTACAGGAAGGTGGCTATCATATGACTAGGCCCTTTTCTAGAGAGCATAACCGGAATGACATCCAGATGCTCCCACCCTGGACTGTCTCCTTTCCCTTTCTCGCAGATGGAATCGAGGTTGTGAGCATGAGCGTTCTTGTCCACGTGGATAGAGCAAGAATCTAGGGGCTGGAGAAGCAGTGGGAGGCCGGGGCTCTGTGAGGGACACAAATGTTCACTTCTGCTCGATACCTTGGAGTTTAGTTTTGGCTGCATGTCACTTAGAGTCTTTTCCTTCAAATAATTAGCTGCATTTCGTTAATTTGGAGATATTGGTGCCAAATGCTCCAAACAGTTTGCTGGTAATTGTTGGTTTGTTTTGTTTCTACTGGAAATGATGTTCTGTGAAAAATGCAGGCCAGGTCACTTCAAAATTCAGTCACGGAGATAGCCACACTCTGGCATGCAGAAGTGACATTAGGTCACACAGGTTGTTCAGATGTTGTGTCCTCGAGGCTTAAAGCAGAACAGAATATGCTTACTATACTATTAAGGATGTCATTAGGCGGGCGCTGTTTTCATGTGTGTGGTTAGGGACACATTGACTTAACCTGCTGCTGTTGCTCTGGCTCTTACTCGACAGCCAGCAGCCTTTCTTGTGTATCAGCACAAACATAATGATGGGGGGAAAGGCAAACCTTGCCTTCATGTTGTTTGAAAATAATCTTGACTTCTCAGAACAGCTGTAAGTCCCTCAGGGACACCAAGGAATGTGTGGCCCGCACTTGAAGAATCTCTGCTCTGTGCAAACATGGATATTTGCAGCATCCAGAAAATGTTTCAAAGTGTCTAAAAGTCTTTGTTTTTCTTAAGAGCCATGGTAAGCATATTGCTGAGAAGCACAGTTCTAAAGGTCCCGTTCCCTTCCCATCCAAATGTCTTCTACTTAGGCACCAGACTCATGCACCTGTCTTGTCAGCCCTCCTAAAACCTCTGTCCCCCATCCATGCTCACGATGTTTTGGTCCTTCTATATTTATTATTTACGTATTTATTCTTCTCTCAAAGTCTCAAGATTTAACTTATTCAGATAGGAGAAGAAGAAAGATCACAAGAACACTACAATCCTCGGCCTATTAGAGGGCGAGAGAGAAAAAGAGCTGAATGCTTATTTGTAGATTATTTTGGTGACCAGATTTAAGAAGCTGATCTATATATATCCAGATATGGGTTGTCAGTATCCAATAGGGTCTCTACCCATCCAAACTTTCCCTTACACTCGAGTGAGTGTCTGGAAGCCAGCAGAAGACGTCGTTTAAATCACCATGTAGCCTCATTTAGATTCTGCAAGTTCAAGGAATCTTGCATGATATTTGGAAGGCAAAAAAATAGGACAAGCCATTATTCTCCCTCAGCTGTGGTGGGTAGTTGCCTGGCTTTATTGGAAACATGAAGTTTTATGCTCTTTGTGGGTGAGCTCTTGTGAATTGCTTATTTTGCTTAAGTATGTACCAGTAACTGTGGTTCCTGGATTTCCAAATTTACTCAAAGATGGTAATGTTTCTTCCTTGAATCTCATTTGCCCAGGTCTTTCCAACAATTTCCAGGCTTAATTCCCTTTGTATCTAATCACCCTTTCCTAGGTGATTAAATCACCCTTTCCTCAACCTAGAGAGGCAAGTCCTTTCTTGATAGAACTCGGGCTCTATCAGAGTCTGGTTCCAGAAGCAGTTACAAGCTGTTACAACCCCGAGATACAAATTTGGGATTCAGTTAACTGACTTAGTTAGACAGAGTAGAGTAACAATTAAGAGCAGGGAAAAATGGGATATCTGTATCCTGGAGCACAGTAGCTTTCTGGAGTGAAGGGTTTCTTGCAGACAAGCCTGTTTGAGACTATTAACAATTACAGTAGGATTTGGAAGGGAAATAAGTAAGACAGAAAGGACAGCAGAGTGGGCTCTGCCTCTAAGCAAAAGGTTACGATTTTAAATTCTCAGCTCAAGTTTCAGTGAAGGGAGACTTCCAGGACTACGCTACCCTAAAAATACCTCTTTTAGCCATATGGCTAATGTATAATTTTTTTCCATCCGGTAGGTTGGATAATTATAAACCAAATGGAATTCGCAGACTTGCCAGGTCTCTTATGTAAAAGATAGGGCATTGATTGGGAAAGAGCAAAACTTGGAATGAGGACATTTGGGTGGATTCCAATTATTCTGAGAATCACAAACTTCTAAGTCCCACTGAGCTGTCTCCTTTCCCTTTTTAAAATTAGCCTCCTCTTGCTGAAGACCCCGACACAGTCACAGTCATGGGTCCCTACCATTCCTTATTGTTCCGAGGCCGGTAGGTAGAGTCAGAGAACAATGGACCCTGGGAGGCAAGTAGAGATTTGACATAGAAGGTCATAATGAGTACTCTGAAGAACTGAAAGGTTTTTATTATTATTAGAACCCCGGGAAGTGTTTGTGGGAATGCAATGTGATGGTTTTAGACTAAACAAGAAGAAGCACAATACGGATATGGCCGACCATATTAACACGGATGCAGCTACGCAACATTCCATTTGGATGTCTGAGGTGATTCTCTGGACAGATTGCTCAACTTCCTAACTAAAACTGGGGCCCAATAGTAACCTCATTAAACTGAACGGATTCAGAAGGCAAAACTGTTGGTGTGGATCAGTCAGAACTGATTGATCACCTGCTCCACTCCTTACTATAGCTCCCAGAGAGACGAGAGCCATTGAGAAAAATATCAGTGTCCTTGAAAATGTCAGTGATGTCCTTCTGAGGATTAGAGATGGCTACACGATATAATACTACTTGGATGTGCTACAAGGGGCTTCAGAGACCCAGGTGACAGCACTTGGCCACTGGAGTGGCTAAGGTTACTGTACTGGGGAAGGGGCCAGTGTTGTGATCCACACGGGCTTATCTATACTGATTTTTATCAGGGACATTTCTTCAATCACAGTTCTCCTCTACTGGAATAATAAATGTTTTATAATAATAACTGATTCACAATTTTTTAAAAGTCTAATGCACAGTAGACTGAAATAGTGGAGTTATGATCTCACCAGTTTTCCAAAATGAGTCAGGTCACGGGGTCTTTTAAAAGCAAAGAAGCTACAACCTCTTAAGGACCATGAGATTGCCACAAGAATGTACTTCAAAGGAAACACACTCATTTATCAAGACAATTCTGTTGTGTTGAAAGGAAATACCTGATCATTTCTAGGTTTCTAGACAATGATTCTAAAATGCTCCATCCTTAGAGAACCCTGTGCTTCTACTAGCTGTCTTGGGACACGAGTTGTCAGTAACAGGTAGAATACGGGAAGGCTATCTTCCAGAGCACCAAGTGCCTTGTGGTTGTTTTCCCAACTTTCAAAAACCTATTTGGCACCTAGCAGACCCCACTTCTAGCCCTCAAGGAGAGGCCTATTGTGATAGGAGGGGTCAAGAGGAAGCCCCTAGGACTGCTCTTTTCCTTCGAAAGTCATAAACATTCTACAAACTTGATTCTACAAAAATCATAAATATTCTACAATCTTGAGGGGGCGTTAGGGATTATCATCACCTACAACATGCCAAGGATGGAAATTCCTATCACATCTGCAGAAATTTCCTGAGCTTTGTCATGTATAGAAGAAAGATGAGTTTTGGAAAAGAGCAATGGATTTCCATAAACTTAATCAGGTCGGGACATCAGTTACAGATACATCTCTGCCTGTACTGTCAATGTAAGCTCCGAGCACTAATTGATTGCGCCACTGGAGCTCTCAGATACATCTCAATGACCGTAAATCAATGCATCCTGGGCTGTCACCTTTGACACCTTTGATCTGGCAAATGCTTTCTTGTCTGTACAATTCATAAAGACCACTTACTGTAATGAATGCTGAGTTAAGCCTGGAGAAATGGAGCAGAGAATTACGTTCAGATCTCTGTTGATTAAGAACAAAACCATGCTTCCATGTTAATTTTTTTAAGGAACACCTGTGGAGCTACAGGTAATCTCCTGCCATAGATGTGGCCATAGGCACAATACTGTGTAATCACACGGGAGGAGTGGAGACAAAGCCGAGCCCAAACAGGCCTCAGAAACACATACAAGTTCCATGAACAGCGAGATTCCCATGGTTCCACACTTGCTGCTTTTTGTCCTCACCTACAGCACTGCAACAAACTAACTGAAAAAGGAAAACCTCAGACATGGTTTAAAGATGATCCTGCCAGTGTTCTCCTCCAAAACCGAGTGGTGCTGCGTGCCAGGCTTATCTGCGACGGAGCCAGAGAGTACAGGAACGTGGCCAGCGATTCCCATGGCACCGAGCCCCCGATGGGTAGGAAGCGGTGAGCGCAGTAGAGTGTCTCGGAGGTGGGAGGATCTCTTCCGTCTAGGAGTTGGGAGGCCAGCCTGAGCAACACCTTCTCAGTGTAAAACAAACAAAACAACCACAACAAAACGACGTGAAAGAGATACTTTCATTAGTTTTCCTGATTCTCATAAACAAAATTATGTTTTATGTTCCCAAGCTTAAGATTTCATCACAAACTCGCTTCCAAGACTCGTCCGGATGGTCCCCCTCAGGGTGACTTCCACAGCTAAACCCGCAAAGCCATCATCTGACTGAAGTCATTATAGATGCCGCAGTAGACCTCATGTATCCCCCTTTCAGCTGTGTCGTTTCTAGCTCTCCCCCATTTCTTCCTCTTTATCTTTCCTTCCTATCTTGCTCTTCATATCTCCTAAACAAGGATCCCAAAAGTCAGACGTTTGAAGACGTGAAGCAAATGGTCTAATAGCCTAATAGTGAAGAGTAAGCACATGGATTATTTTTTCTTCTTTAATGCAATATGATATGTTCTCACCGATCTTTTTCCTACAACCTGTGGACCCCTGGACCTTTCTCTTCCCTCTGTTGATATGTTCGTGGCTAGAAAACATTTCTCTGTTCTTTTCCAAATATGTTGGTAGATAACCACCAAGACTGGCCTTGGATGCCAGGAGTGAAGAACGCCAGGTGAGCTGGGTGGCAGCCTTCCCACAGTAGGCCTCCCGCCACTCGGTGCCGCCGAGTTGCCAGGAATGAGGGACCATCACAGTCAGATGTGTGATTTTTCTGCAGAAACCGAGAACTTATATTTTCATGTGAACTCTTACGATTCTGAATTTGGTCTCACATTTGCTAATTAATACTTTGTGCCAATCAGAAATCACAGGAAGTTACTGGCCAGGCAACAGCCTGCAATTTCTGTCTGTGACGCCGGGAATGGATCTTGGCGCGTCTTCGAGTGCTGTACACGCACTGTCTCACAGCACCTTATTAATTATTTGCTACTTTTGGCTAAGTGCTTTCAAATCTAAAATTGTATATTGTCTAATTCTACAGCCAGCAATCCCAAAACAGAGCGGCTTCTTCTTTCTCTCTTCACTCTAGAGCCTAGCCTATCATTTGCACATAGCGGAGACTCAGACATGTTTTGAGTTGTTGAAGGGAAACACATCAAGTGCCCATTAACAGCTTAGTTGGAATTTGCCTATGAAGTCTGAAGCAAGAAACCTCCTAAGGCATAAGGTTAGGGACTAAGACAGATGGTTTTGATAAGGAGTCAGGCCAAGAGAGGTACTAAATGCTGCCCTCAGGAGGCATAAGGAGGCACCTCACTGGTTTCTAGCTACAGTGGCCAGTATTGGTCCCTGCGCCTTCAAGAGCTGGTAGCTCAGTAAACCCTGCTTATTCGATGTCTGCTGCCTTGAGTCACTGGGAGGCGCAAGCTCTGACTCTAATACAGGCAGGGCAGTAGTTGTCACCGCTCTATTCGAATTCCCAGAAAGCTGCTGGTCTGTGATGGTCACATGATACACTTTGAACAGAACCATAATATACAAAAGATGCTTTGCAGAAAGGGCTAAAAAAACCCAAAAAAAACCCTGTTGTTTCCCCCTAAATCCACAAGTTCAAAGGTGTGTATGTTTGCAAGGACTAATAGCAAACATGTAGCTGGATTTCAGCTTTCAAAATCAATAAGTAGTAATCAGTAAGTAGTACCCGTGTAATCACGTGGACAGGTAGAGCGTGTGTCCACTCATGTACAGGACCGCTCTGTGATGAAATGAAGATGTGAACTGCTATATAAAATAAAAACCAAAGGCTAATAATTTGTTGAATAAATA
The DNA here is from genome assembly GCA_026225945.1 of Cricetomys ansorgei. Classification (NCBI taxonomy): domain Eukaryota; kingdom Metazoa; phylum Chordata; class Mammalia; order Rodentia; family Nesomyidae; genus Cricetomys; species Cricetomys ansorgei. The sequence goes on along the minus strand of JAMJFZ010001360.1, from coordinate 6,267,008 downwards.
CTGAGTCACAGTCGCATTATTTTTAAAGAGATAAATTACTAGTTCTTTTTGTGGAATTATCATGCCATACATCATGTGATACAGCTGAGTTTTTCTCTTACTCTTTGTGTATTTAAAGAAAATATTTTTAAAATTTTACCATATGTTGGATGATTCTTTTTAAATCCATAATAATGACAACACTTTATTATGCATATGCAAAACCCATATAGATTAGAACAGCATTTAGAAAATGAAAAGTTCAGTGAATAAAAGCTTCAGTTCCAGAATGTCATTTCATAGGACTTTGGATCTTATTTCTATACCACTCCTGGGCATATACCCAAAGGATGTTCCATCCTACGATAAGGATACTTGCTCAACTATGTTCATAGCAGCCTTGTTTATAATAGAAATTGGAAACAACCAAGATGCTCTTCAACTGAAGAATGGATACAGAAATTGTGGTGCATTTACACAATGGAAAAATACTCAGCTATTAAAAACAATGACCTCCTGAGTTTTGCAGGCAAATGTGTAGGACTAGAAAAAATCACCCTGAGTGATATAACACAGTCCCAGAAAGACAACTATGGTACGCATTCCCTTATATGTGGATATTAACTGTTAGGCAAAGGACAGAGGTGCTGCGATCCACAGACACAGAGACACTATGCAACAAGGAGGGCCCCAATGGGGACACAGGGATCTCGCTGGTAAAATGGAAATTGAACGGTTGATGCAAGTGGGCTGGGAGAGGACAGGAATGGGAGAGAGGCCCAGAAGGAGGAGAGAGATGGAGGGAGAGAATATACGGAGAGACACTGGAACCAGGGACCATTAGGAGTGATCAGGAGACTAGTGCAGGGGAACACACTGGAATCTATGAGGAAGACCCTAGCAAGGATCTCTAGTAATCTGGGATAGGGATCCTGAGCAGATCATCTCCTATGGCCAGGCAAGGCTTCCAGTGCTGGGACTGGGACACCATTCCAGCCACAAAACCTCTGACCTATGGTCTATCTGCCCAGAAGGATCCGGTGGGACAATGAAAGGGCAGAACCCCATGTCAGAGGAGGGAAACCCTGCCTGAAACTGCAGCGAAGTTCAGGAGCTAGAGACTGGATAACCTGGAGAAGCTTTCTAATGATGTCGTGCTCTACTCATAGATCGGTGTGTAGCCCCGTCCTCACGGGAGAGGCCTCCTGCCGCCGCTGATGGGAGCATGTGCAGAAGTCCAGGGCCAAACGCCAGGCAGAGAAGGGGGAACTCTACGGAAAAGAAGGAGGAGGGATCGCGGGAACCAGAGGGTTTGAGGACGCCAGGAGAACAAGCCCCACAGTGTCAACTGACTCTTAGGGGCTCACAGAGACTGAAGGGGCAGACTTGGAACCTGCAGGGTTGCTAAATACATCTTATGACTGCCTGGCTTGGTGTTCTTATAAAACTCCTACAGGCTGGAGTCGAGAAGTCGCTGGCTCTTTTATCTGCCTTTGGAACCCTTTTGCTCCCGCTGAATTGCCTATCCATCCTTGATGTAGGGAGTAGTGCCTAGCCTTGATCCATCTTATTAAGCCATGCCCAGTTTGAGTGGTAACTCTGGGAGGACTGTTCTTTTCTAGGGTGAAAGGGGGGGGGGGCGTGGGATGCTGGCTGGTGGGTGGGGGCAGGGAGGTAGATCTGAGGGAGATGGGAGATGGTGGGAGCTAGTAGGAGTGGAGTGAGGAGGAGAAGAGAGAGAAAAAAATAAATTTTAAAAAATTGCCGTATGTCAGATGATCCGTTTTTAATCCATAATAATGATAACATTTTATTATACATATACAAAACTCATATAGATTAGAACAACATTTTAGAATATGAAGAGGTAGGTGAATAAAACTTCAGTTCCAGAATGTCATTTTCTAGGACTTTGGATCTTATTTCTTTGAGATAACCAGCATCCTACACTCCCCAACACACATTCATTATTTTAAAGTGAACAAGAACATATTTAGCTGTTCACAGAATTAGGGAACAGTGCCTAGCATGAGAACACGGACAAAGACATTTATATCCCAAAATAGTAATTCTATCTTGTAAATTGTTCCATATGTGCTACAAAACCTTATCTAATAGGCAAATATTTACAGAGTGGCTACTATGTGTTCAATATTTTAGGCATTTGGACTACATAAGTCAATATACAAGAAGAAAATATCTTTGTACTCAAATGTTAAATTCTAAACCAATATGATGTTAACATCTCCATTCCACTGGTTTTTTATGTGTTAGGTAATCTAAAATAATAGACAACATAATAATTCTATGTATTTATACTTGTGGATATGATGCTTACCTTTTCAAATATATTCTATGCTACTTTCCATGCTTCCTGAGCACCCACATGCTGGCAGACCTTCCTGTCTCAGTGGTCCAGATAAGGCAGCTAGGTGATATTTTCCCACAGCCACTGTCCTGGGAACAGTTTCATCTCTTGCCAACACTGGCAAATGTGAATCATTCGAAAGAGCTGGAGAGGGTAGTAGAGGGGGAGAGAGAGGAGGGGAGAGGAGAGGAGAAGGAGAAAAGGAGAGGGGAGAGGAGGAGGAGGAGAAGAGAAAGGAGGAGAGGAGGAAGGAGGAAGCCCTAAATGTAGAAACATATTAAAAATCCCAAAAGTAACTGAAGTTGGCGGCTCCAGCAGTCTCCGGCTGTACTTGGTTCCCACTTCTGGTATGTAATAAGACAATATTTTCCCACCTTACTAAATTCCTTTGATCAATAAAAGATAAATAGGAATAGCCTTATGCTATGATGTGGACCTTCAGCTGAGATGGAACTTCTAACAGCAGGAGCCCCAGCATGGCTGAGACCAGCAGTGTCCCTTACAGTCCACACCTGGCCTACAGCATGAACAAGAAACAAACTCACGCTCTGTCAAGTCCTTGCATTTGATGCTATTGTGTTTATTGTGTCTGTTACTCCGTGTTTGTTAATGCAGCTTTACCTCCTCTGCCCTGACTGATGGATAGCAGGAATTCACACTGATAGCAGTCTGTCCAGCGGTATAGTTATTTTCCTGCAATTTTGGCAGCTCAAAAATAGGCAGAGAACACAGGCATGGACTTGATCTGGGATCAAGATTTTTGTCTGGTGATAATTACAAAAGAATTTTAGGATTTTGGCAAGAGAATAGTTGAAGCTGTGGGCTGTTAAAGCTCAACTTGGCTGGGAGGAATGTAAAGGCAGAACACCACTGGGAATAAAAAGTAGATGGGTCCAGGATTAGGTGGATGATCGTTTACAGATGAAGTAATGAACATTTAAAAAAATAAATTGTAATTGCAGCATAGGGTTGTGTGGTTATAGGTTTGGGAACGTTCTGGGGCTCTGACAAATCTTCAGGTCATGAAAAGGCAAAGGATGTAAAAACAAAACTGAAGGAGTCAGTCAGAGAGGCTTGTGAGCCAATAGACCAGCGGCTCTCAACCTGTGGGTTGGCACTATTTGGGATCAAATGACCCTTTCACAGGGTTCACCTAGTCCATCTGCATGTCAGATATTTACATTATGATTCCTAACAGTAACAAAATTCCAGTTATGAAGTAGCAACAAAAGTAACTTTATGGTTGGGGGTGGGGGGTCACCACAACATAAGGAACTGTGTTAAAGGGTCACAAGCATTAGGAAGGCTGAGAATTGCTGCAATAGACCATGAGATGCTGGGAAGGTCAGCCACATTGCACACCAGAGTCTCCAGAATAGTGGCGGGAATAGTTTGAATGGCCAGGCTAGAGCAGGACACACTGAGCTGATTGGCAGTCATCAGTTGCTGAGTGGTACCGTGATGAAGACTGTGTCTAATTGACAGAAACTTTTGAAGATGGAAGTTTGTATTCACGAGAGACCACAGACAGAAGGCAATGGGCTGTGGACTCTACCTTTTAGTCCTGAGCTTCACTGAAAGTTGGGGAGTAGAGCAGCCTCCATCCAAAAAGACTGAGGAACAACTTGCTTTATTTGTAAGGCCATAACCACATTTCTGCAGAGGTAGCTGAAGAAGTTGAGGTTGCAGAGAGTGACATCTGAGGCTTCGGAGGAGGACTGTGAAATGCTCCAGATAAACGCTCTGGGGTGTGTGAAAAGAGCGGAAAGTTTGACCAGAGAGACGGGCGGAGCATGATGAGGACTAAAGCAGAGGGTGAAGCCTGACCAGGAAGGTGTCTTTGTATGATGACCCAGGAAAATGCCCACTGGAGGCAGGAGAAATTCAAAAGTCCTCTGGGCTGGGTGGGGGTGAGAACAGATTAGGACAGCTTGTCCCCATTGCTTCCTGAGCACCATTGCAGGATGGTCCAGAGAATTATCCTCTGTTCAAGAAAGACACTCCTCTGCAAGCATGAATCTCACATAGTCTTGAAGTCTGAAGCAGTCGGAGGGTACTCCTGGGAAACTCACCTTTGTTCCATCCAGTTTCATAGAAAATACTCAGAAAGAGGCTGACATTGTTTTGTGCTGGTTGCTGGAAGCCAGAGTCTCCTGAGAAATCAGGTAGAAGATGGTTCACCCAGACCTTCATTTACTAGAGAAGAGAACAGAGGCCCAGAGAACAGCTCAGGCTGTGTCTGTAGTTTGTCACGGAGTTAATTTCAGATCTCTTGCATTATCTCTGCCATAAACATCCAATTTCTTAGAAAAGCAACACAGGCCAATGACACAGGATCACAGCTGACACTCACAGCTAATGCTATTGAGGACTGGCCAAGCACTGTGCAGTATTTCTAATAGGCTGTCTTCCTCCAAATGTGGACAACCAGGATCAGAAGTAAAACTGTATCACCCAGCAACAGATTAGCAGCTCTTGGGTTTGAAACTCTATTCTAAAGACCTCACTGTGCTAGCTAACGTAATATTTTTAGTTACTTTTCTATCGTTCTGATAAAACACCATTGTCATTCAAACCACCGCATCATCATCTTAGGCAATGTAGTTGGTCCATTTTCTTTTTTTTTTTTTTATTTAATGGCGTTGGCTAGAAAAGCTAGCAGATCTTTACTCTCCTGTTAAGCAATTTGTCGTCTGCCCATACCAGCTCTGCCCAGACACCTATCAGACTGAACATGCAGACACTCCTTTGGGGCCTAGGTTTTTCTGACCATCCTTTGGCTTTCAGTTGCTGGAGTTACCCACAAGTGAGGACTGATATAAGGAAAGAGAAAGATAAATTGTAAGTGTGTAGCACTAGGCTTTTAGGCTTTCTTTTTTTTTGAGACAGGGTTTGTCTGTTGTAGCCCTGGCTGTCCTGGAACTCACTCTGTAGACTAGGCTGGCCTCCAACTCACAGAAATCTGCCTGCCTCTGCCTACCTTATGCTGGGATTAAAGGCATGCACCACCACCACCGAGCTTGGATTTTATTTTTATTTCTGAATTTACCAATAGCATTTGGGAGTGGTGCCTGCCTCCTCTTCCATCACAAGAGAGTCAAGAGTATTTTTAAACTGCTTACCTTGTGGAATATGAGGTAGCCATCCCCATTTGTCCTACAGTGTGGGGCTAACAGTACTCCAGACAGCTTTAAAGTAGGACTTGGGGGCAGTGGGACAGTAAACACACACCTGGGTTCCTGCTTTTCCCTGAGTTCTCGATTCCCAGAGATAGGGAGCCTCTGACTAGCACTAGAGATAAGCTCTTAGCTGAAGCCTGGGCCTGCCTCTTGTCACAGGGTGGCACTTACTCACCGACACTTAGTGAAACCATGCAGTGTCCCCGGCATCTGGAAGATGCTCTTCAGGTACTCACATGCTCCGCTGGACAGAACACACAGGTGGACGGGAACTTGTGATGCCCGTGGTAAGTTCTACAAGGGTCACGCCTGTGGAACGGTTGGACGACCCAGAGAGGGCATGGGCGCTCTCATGGGCCTTCTCCCTAGGGACGCCACAGAACTGTAATGACACAAAAGCAACTGCTTTCCTTCAGAAAAGCTGGATAACTGTACCATTCAAGTACTTCATTAGATTCTATCCTTTGGGATAGGAAAGGTCGCTCTTTGATCAGGAATTGGTGTTTGTGTGCAGGGTCTGAGAACCTGGGGAGTACGCCACGGGGAAACTGTCAAGGCAAAGTGCTAATCCTACAGCGGAGGCCTCGTCATGGTTAATGAACTCACCCTCTTTGTTTCCCTGCCAGTTTGAAGCAGTGCAGGATTACCTCTGGAGTGTTTTAATGATGTGCTGTTTTGTTCCTGTGAAAACTTTGTATTTTAGGTATGAGTTCACCCTTTCCTCTCTTAAAACTAGTCAGGAGGAAGAACAAGGGAACTGGCCTAACAATTGAGAACCCAGTATGGTCCCACCACATACTATTTTAATTTCTAAGTATTTTGGACATTGTAAGTCTTCTCTGACATGCCATGCTACTGACAAATACTTAAGAGGTGGTGGAAAAGGGCACAGATCATCTCATCTGCTTTGAAACATGATTAAGAATAAGAATGTGAAGTGGGACCCAATCAGCCGATTATTCTTTTCATCTGGGGGTCTGTTTTGGAATTGTCTTTCTGTGATTGAGAAGAAACTGCACTCAAAATTAGATGATATTTTAACCATTACCAGAAACAATTACTACTCTTCCTCCTCCTTGTTTTCTTCCTCTTCCTCCTCTTCTTCTCCTCCTCCCTCTTCTTTAATTTACCAGTTCTTATCCAGAATGTTCATAGTAAATAACTCCACTTCTGGAAACTTTAAATTACCACACTGGCAATCTACATTTGTTCAAAAGTGTCAGTATAAAGTGTAGAGCAATAATAGGTCTGTGTGAAAACTAAGAAGGGTCTATAACCCAGAGATCTATATGAAGGAATCACATTCAGAGTGCTGTGTGGTCTGGACAGAATGTAGAAAGAATGTTAGGAATGTTGGTATATACCTTTAATCCCAGTATTCAGAAGGCAGTGGTGGTCTACTCCTTTAATCCCTAAGACAGAATGTGGAAGTAGACAGGAAGCAGAGCTCAGAAGTCAGTGTCAGATTGGAAGTGACATCTGAGATGAGTCAGATTGAAGGGCAGACAAAGTGACAAATCAGAGGAAGAGTTAGAGTGAGTCAGAGTAAGGACACGCCCAGCTCTCACAATAGAAAGGTGGGATCTCAGTTCAGAGAAGCAGTCAGTTACAGCAGGCAGCACAAGGTGAGCTGTCTGAAACAGGCAGATGTGGGACAAGACACAGAGACTATGAAGCAGTCTGACTAAGGAACTAAGAGAGGCTGAGTGAGGCAGTATGGAGCAATGAGAGCTCAGGGAGAGACACAGAGGCAGCTTGGCAGAAAAAGTCAGTATCAGACAGGAAGAGTGAGTCAGCTGAAGCTGAGCAGAGCAATTCAGTCTGAGGCAGTCAGAGAGTCAGCCAGAGTAAGATGGAATCAGAAGGGTTCAGTCAGAAAGAGTTAGGTGGATCATAAGGTCAGTTTGAACCAGTCAGCTTGGAGGAATGTTTGAGCCAGAACAGCAAGAGTGAGGTGAACCAGAAGAGTCAGAGTTCAGAAGGAGCGAGTCAGAGCGGCTCAGTCAGCAGTAGGTCTCAGAGACAGAATAGATTGTACAGAGGTTGAGGCTGAAGCCTTCCAGGTCTAGGCTTAAGAGGGAATTGTAAACAGACCAAAAAGCTCTAGGGATCCAGGACTCCAGGACTAAGGACCAGTGATTGAATCACCAAAGAATACAAGCCTTTGAACCTGAAAAAAAAAAAGTCTACAATAAAGAATCTGTACGGAAAACACTGCTGTCTACCCTGTCTCTTTCCCTTACTTTTCTACTGTGTATAGAAGGTTAAGAGCCAAGTATTTGTTCAAAGGCCTTATGGAATGGGGGGAATTACTCATGCCACTCAGTTGAGCTATGAGATGTAAGAGGAAGTCCAGTGGGAGGCCCAAGAGGAGATGTGTTGGTTACTTTTCTGTTGCTGTGATAAAACGCTTTGACTAAACTTACAGAGGAAAGGGTATATTTTCTTATGGTTCCAGAGAGCTATGAATCCATCATGGTGGCAAGAGTTGGGCTAGGGAGAAGATACGGGAGGTACAGTAGCAAGCATCAGGCATGGTGGTGGGAGCAGGAGGCTGAGAGATCACATCTTCAACAGCAAACGAAAGGCAGAGTTACCTTGTAGTGGGGTGAAGCTATAAACTCTTGGAGCCCATCCCTAGTGGCAGACTCACTCCATCTATCAGGTGATTCCTGTCTAGTTACTGGAGTGTTGGTACACCAGGCTTCTGCTTCCTCTACTTGGGCGCCATGCTTTGTTTTGTTTTTCCTTCAAAGATAAAATTCTTTTCCTTCTAAGTTAAAAAACAAAGCAAAACAAAACAAAACAAAAAAAACCTTGTGCTTCAGTAGGACTGTGAATACAACACAGGGTCTCTGATGGCAGAAAACACCAATGAATCAATGAATCTTGTAACTATGAATGTTAGTTGTACTACGAATATAGCATATTAATGGGAATAGAAACGAGCAGCACATCTTTCTTCTCTGGGTGCTGTTGGTAGCCTGCCCAGCACCCTTTTCTCCTTCCCTCACCTGCAGAGCAAGCAATTAGAATGGAATGTCTGTCCTTCCACGTGAATGAAGAGAGGACTCCGGTTCCCTGGTTCCAGGGCTGGCACTAAAGCCAACTGGGGTGCTCCATATGGCTCCCCAATGACTGGCCTAGGGATAAACGGATTGATAAGGCTTGACTGACAGAAACGAGGAAAGACTTCCAGTGAGATAACTATCTCTCTCTGGACATTATTGGCCCAGCTGTAACTCCCATCTCTTGGCTAGCTTACTATGGATGGCTAAGTAGAAAAATGGGAAAATTTAGATCTCAGAAAAAAAATGTTAAGCCATGGAATGTAACACCAAAGCACCCCCAACTTTCAGCTTCTGGTGTCAGATGCGTTACAGTTTATTCGTGTGTACGCCAGGCTGAGTTAGCTGCAGGCACGATGCCTGACTGTATATCTGCCTGATCTCAATGGAGATCCGGCTCCATTAAGAAGCACAGCAGCCCCAGACAAGACCTGCACACTGGCTCTTCCGGGGGGTCTGAACGTGCATTATAGCCACAAGAGCCACAGCATGACTGTTGGCTAAAGAAATCCAGGAGAGACCAATGGAGACGCTGAGCCTAAAGTAGAGCTTCTTAGAGTGGACTAGTTCCTGTTGACAGGACCAGGGCAGCAAGGAGCATGCGTCATGTTGTCACTAATGTCTTACACCCTGTCTTAGCATTCAATGTTTAGTCTTCCGTTTTCTTGACAATAAGATGATACCCATGAGTCTGGTTCTGAATGTAACTCACCAGAGTCCGACTCCCAGCTCTCTTTAACCTGATGTGCGACACGGAGCAAGTTACAATTCCCGGTCTGTACGGTGGGCGAAAACGGCAGCACCTCCTAGTAACGAGCACGGTGACAGCGACTTCGCAGAGTTAGTGTGAGCGTCTAGGAATTTTAATCATGTCGTCGGCTCTCTGTGGCCATCAGTCACTGTCATTATCCACAGGCTAACTCACGCACATCCTGTCTTTATTCCTCGCCCTCCTGGGAGACAATTAGTCTTGCATTCATTAAGCCCTAAATTAATGCTGTTTAAATTTGAATTTTCCATGGCTCTATCTGGAAAATTCTGACTATAATATGATTGATTGACTTATATTTATCTGCTTCATGGCAGGAGAAAGTGACATATTGGAAATGAATTACGTTGAGCCCTATTTCTCATTAATAAGCAATCCTACCGATATTATTATTATTATTATCATAAAAGTGTTTTCAGTTGTAGAGTCCTTATACATCTGTCCTGGTCAATAGATTCTAGCGTGCCAGGCTGTGTAAGTTATCACTGAATTCAGGAAATGGCTGCAGTAAACTCTCTTGCCGAGACGCATCTCCCGGTGAGTCTGTTTTTGAGATGCCTGCCTCTCACCTGTGCACTGTAAATTTTAAATTTCCCCTTCAGGAGCTACCTAGACCCTAGCAAATTCTTTCTCAATGGGATGTCCCAGGGCCTTATCTGCAGGAGGCCGCGCTTCCTCTCAGGCTGCCCCTGCTTTGTCGTTTAAGCCCTGATTACACTGCAAAGAGTAATCTCTAATTTTCTTGCCTAGTTTTTTTTCTTCAATACATGTTTACTTTTTTCCAGACAATTTTTATTTTGTTTTTTGTTTTTTGTTTTTTGTTTTGTGTGTGTGTGTGTGTGTGTGTGTGTGTGTGTGTGTGTGTGTGTGTGTGTTTTCAAGACAGAGTTTCTCTGTTGTAACTCTGGCTGTCCTGGAACCCGCTCTGTAGACTATGATGGCCACAAACTCACAGAGATCTGCCTGCCTCTGCCTCCTGAGTGCTGGGATTAAGGGTGTGTGCCACCAACTCCCAGCCCAATAAATTCTCAATTGTAAATTATTTTCAACAGCTAAATATATTCCCTTGTATAGAAGATTGTATTTAGTCAATCAGTGTTTTCCACTTGGGCCTATATGAGAGCTATGTTAAGCAGAAAGGCCATAAAAATGAAGGGAGCATAGCACTATGTTAGCCAGAGCATTAACACAGATAATATAATTTTTAGTGTGTCAAAGGATGGAGTGAAGAACACTTAAAACAATATAAGTATTTGTTTAAATTCTTAGCTTCGAAAGAAAGACTGTTTCCAAATGTTATTAATAAAAGAAGAAAACTGTGCTGCTATATTCAAGTGTTCTTGAAGAAAAGGCAGAAGCTATCTTAGGAATGATCGCAAGGGTGTAGGGAGGTGGCTCTGTGGGTAAGGAGCTTTCCCGCAAGTGTGAGGTCCTGAGTTCAGACCCCACGTAAAGCTAGACTTCCAGACACTGTAGTGTGCACATCTGGAAGCCAAGAACTCCTGTGGGACATGGAGACAAGAGAATCATTCTCAAGTGGCAAACCATTTAGCTTGGCGTACACAAGCGGTCCTGTCTCAAATAAGGAATGTGACACTGAAAGTCGTCCATTGACTTCCAGGTGCACATTAGGACACATAAAAGTCTCTCCCCCCCTCCCCCATTCTCACATCACAGAGAGAGGGAGTAGGGAGGGATCATTTTAAAACAAAAATGTTCCCAAAAGACTTTGTGGAGATTCAGGTCAAACTGGTTTCAACATTTTGTAAAAAGGAGAAATTTGACTCCTGATGAAATACTGAAACTGATCAAGTAGAATAAAAATTCACCATCCCAAAGGAAAGACCATCTAGCTAGATCAGACATAGCTTCAATCCCAGCGTTTTAAAAGAGGGCAACCCAGGTCTTTCAATTTTAAAGGAGGGAAGACAGAATTAGAGGCTATGTCAGTGGTGAGCAGCTATATCACAGAATAGTTCCCGTACCACAGGCACAAGCATTCTCTCCTCTGTCTGTCCTGCAGAGGACATTGTTCTAATGGTCTAACATGGAGAACACCAAGAAGCAGAGGTCATGAGACAAGTACAACATCATGATTGAGTGTCAGCCTTCTCTCAGGAGCCTCAGAGTTGCCCCACTCCTTCCTCCTCTAACTTGGATCTGTGTCTCGTACCTAGCCTTCTAGAACTAGCTAGAGCCAATCAGAGGCCATTTAGGGAGCCCAACAGCTCTCTCTGCCTGCATTTTGCCTCTGCTGGTACAGTAAGATAAATCTTGACTCCTGTTGAAGCAATATTCATGCAAAATAATTGCATCTCCTGAAGACAGCTGATAGTATCCAGGGCTGATCACAGACCGTAGATCAAGAATTGATGATAAAACCTTGCCAATACTATTTGAGTTCACAGAGAATCTTTCACGTGAAATGGCTTTGTAGTTAAGATATTGGTGATTACCAAGCTTTTTAGAAGTGTTAAGGTAGAGTTGAAAAAATAAATGAATTATGGATTTCCATATCGTATATTATGTGCAGTGTAGGTATTTAAATCCCTAATTTTCATCCTGTACCTAGCCGTAAAACTTATGTCTAAGTCACTCCATTATTTTAGTGTATAGCTTGGTGATGTGGGTTTCAGTTTCTATAAATTAAATAAAAATAAGAAATTTTGTTTATTTAGCATTTTCGATGTATATTTCTCTGTCCCGTGCAGATAAAAATGTTCACTTTTCAGATGGTAAAAGTCAGATCCCATGTCAGATGACACGCGCAGGCCCTCCCAGCTAAGATTCAAACCTGGCTCAGCCAACAGTATTTCATGAAATCTTTCCCCTGCCCCTGGCCGCCCTAATGTCTCTGTCGTCTATGATTCAATCTATGAAATCGTCTTTAGATCTTGGATTGGCTCTTGAAGTCAGTTGTGTTGCCTGGAGACAGATAGATGTTCCAAACTATTTCCTGACTAAGCCAATGAAGAGGGAAGTATTTTTGCTTAGATTGTTTCTAGTTAGCTCATTTCCATACCTCATATCATTAGCACTTTAATATCCTACGTAGAGGTCTACCTGTGTAGGAAGAAAATGAGGTCCACAGAGGTTAATTAGGTGCCTGTAGCCCCAGAGGAGGTTTAGTAGCGGAGTGAGGTGCACTGGTTCCGGTGCTCTCTCATCTGAGCCAACCGTTGCCTTTTGAGGTGTAAAATATCCGTGTCTTTCTCGCCTGCCCCATCTGTGTCAGCTCAGGCCCTCTCCTGGTGGCAGGTAACCGGGGAATGTTTGCTTCATACCAAGTGCACTCAGTACAAGGGCAGCTTCGTGCTGTTCGGAAGATGATCGCTAGTGCTTCCCAGTCAATCCGTGCGAGGGTGTGCCTCACGCTGTATGAGAGACGGCTGTTTCCCACTGAGGTCTCCATGTCTCAGTCTAACTGGATGTCATTGGTAAGGATTGCAAGTGACCAAATTTTAAACAAACAGCCCCACTGAAATAATTACAGTAAAAAAAGAAAATTAAAAAGAGAACAATATATAGGTTTTTTAAATAGAGCCAGTTTTTCTCATGCATGTAGAGATGGGTATGTAAGTATGACAATTAAACATTATTTTTTTGTTTTATGTAAAAAATAGTAAATATAGGTAATAAATGAATTTCTGATTCAAAAAGTCTTCACCTCTAGAGACACAAGCATTCACATATTAGTAATATTAAGAATTACATATTTTTCAAATATAGGTAGAAAAATCATATTCTAGTGGAGTAATCAGGAATTAAAATGATCAGAGTCAATTTTTTTTTTAAACAAGAAACTTGTCAGGCAGTGGTGACGCACACCTTTAATCTCAGTACTCGGGAGGCAGAGGCAGGTGGATCTCTGTGAGTTCAAGGCCAGCCTGGTCTACAGACTGAGTTTCAGAACAGCCAGAGCTACAACAGAGAAACCTTGTCTCGATAGGGAAAGGAAAAAAACAAAAACACCAAAAAACAAAACCAAGAAAATTGCTTTAGATGTGTACCCGAGTATTTTACTATAATAATATCCACAGTGGTCAAGATGTAGAATTGACTGTGTCCATAAGCAGCTGAATGAATAAAGAAAACGTGCTCCATATACTAAATAACAGTACCCAGCCCCTGAGAAAAAATGAAGTCCTGTCCTAGTTAACATGTTGGATGGAGCTGGAGATCATTGTGTCAGGTGAAATAAACCAGACATAGACAGACAGACACCCAGTGCTCCTGTGTGAGACCTTTAGAAAGTCTAACTCACAGGAGCAGAAGAATGTCTGGAGTTGGAAGTCAGGTGGGAGGATGTCCATGAAACGCAGATTCATTTGGGAAGGACGCTCAAGTTCAAGAGATGTGTAGCTGTGTTGTCTACTTGAAATTTTCCAAGAGACTAGACTTGAGTTATTAACCACTTACAAAAATAGTCTTGCACCTGGGAGGCAGTTCTTGAATTATAGAGCCCAAGTTAGCCAGGCCACAGTGTAGGAGTGTTTCAAAACTGTATGCAATTTAAACAATAATGATGGAACTTGGAAATGTATCCCCAAACCTCGTTTTAAATTATACTCTACTAATAGCGAAATGACGTAGTTGCCGTTTCTCATTTTCCTTGCATTAGTGAGCTGGAAGTTGCAAACAGAATGACAAAGGCGTCTCGTGTGCTCATGGATTACTTTGGTATCAGTCATCTCGTTTTCCCAGGACTGACGCTTCCATTGCAAATGGTGTTCTATAAAAATGGGGTTCTACTTTCTTATCAAAGGAGGCATTTCATCTTCTGCCTCGGAGAGCATCCAATGCAAAACAGCCTGCATAATTGTGCACGTACTTTTACAACTTCAGTATCACAATATTTTGATTTTGCTTTACATCGTACTTGTTCCCAGCTGGTGGGCAGCTTTTGTTTTTAGCTTTGTGGATTATATTAGAAACGTGGGAAAGAGCTATCATACACATTGTGAAGCTAATGAGACCAACATTCTGCTGTCATCTGAGAATATGATAATGCATCTATTTGATAGTCTTTGACTTGCTTTGTTATTATAGCTCCCGTACTTCAGGCATGGTGGCACATATAATTATTGATAGCATCCTGGAGCTTAGAAGCATAGCCAAGAAAGGAGACTTAGGGAGAACTGGCGACGAAAGAGAAGAGCATCGAAGCAGAGGCCGTGTAGGACAGGACAGGGGAGAACCAGGGCCCTGCCCTCAGGGCCAAATAAGATTCAAGAGAAGAGATCATTTCCCGCTTGAGTTTTAGAGACCAGCGTATTTCGTGGGTGCGAATTCATCCGTCCAGCACTCCTGTGCACAGGAGCCTTGAACAGGTCTTTTCAAATGCAGATTCTGATCCAAGAGGTCTGAAAGGAGCTTCAGCACCCTCCTGGTGATGCTCCTGGTCAGGACCATGTAACATCCAGAAATCAGAGAGTCAAGCCGTGAGCTGACCAGCAGACAAATGGGGGAGAGTGGGTTGCTCCTAACGGAGGCAGGATTTGACAACTCAGTCACATTTAAATGAGAAAATGAAAAAGCCAAGTTTGCTGATAGCTGATAGCGTCCCTTCTACCCAAAAGATACTTTGAAGTTTCAGCACTCAAAGCATCATCTTCATAAAGGTAACCAGGTTAGAATGGGGCCGTTACAGCGGGTCTGGATCTGATATGAACTGTGTACTTATGAATACAGGAGATGCAGGTGCAGGTCAGACACACGCAGGGGAGACGCCGTGGAGACATGTGAGGGAAAGGATGGGGCCATGTGGCTGCTATAACATTCACTGCAGCCAGTGAACACAGAGGCCCACAGTCACCTGGGGCTGGAAGAAAGGTTCTCTGGAAACCCATCACTAGTGGGAGTTGCCCTGTGAACACGCAGAATTCCAGCCTCTAGAATGATCTGAAACAACCAATTCTTAGAGTCTTAAGTCATCCAGCTTGTAATAGCAGCCTTAGGAAATTAATACACAGAACATAGGAGGGACATTGATTTCCTGCTTTGGAACCAACATCCAACAGGGAAAAAAGGTTTAATAACCTTCCACTTTATAAAACGATTTGGTGTAAAGAAGGTCTTGGAATCAGGTCTTCTTGCTGTCAGTCAGAGCCTTACCATTTCCCAAAACCTACCCCACTTCTCAGAAACCTGCAGCGTGTGACAGGGTGACAGAGCGACATTTGCAGACCGCGTTCCACAGAGCCTCTTTTTAGGGCTTTATCAATAGGCACTGGAAAGTGTTCACGGATAACAAAAGCACACTAAGTTTATAATAGCCATTAGCCTAATTAAGCACATAGGGGAAACCTATGCAAAAAAACAAAGCATTGCAAAAACTTACAAAAGCATGTACTGGGCCAGCAGGTTCCTAGTTTTCAGAGTAGACAATCTTTTCTTAAAATAACTTTTTATTCTTTGAGAATTTCATACGTGTATGCGAAGAAATAAGATTCTTTGCACCCTCATTTCCCCCGGTGTTCCCCTAACACATTCCCCTCCCAACTCCATGTCCTCTTGTGTGTGTGAAAACCCAGGAAGTCCAATGTGTGCATAGGTGTGGGCCTTCCATACAGCATGGGAAGCTACCAGTGGTTACACTCTCTCAACTAATGATTCTCCCTGTCCCAGCAGCTGCTCTAGCTTCTCAGCAAGGGGTGGAACCTGGAGAGCTCCTCCTCCATCTGTGCTGGAAATTTGTCTAGCTAGAGCTTGTGCAGGCAACTGCCACAGAATCTTTACACACTTTACACACACACACACACACACACACACACACACACACACTACTGTTAGCATCTTCCAAAACACCGTATCAGGAAATGCTGGGTGAGAGAATAAAACTCTCAGCCACTGAGAACATTCAGGCCAACAAAACAGCAACTTTAAAATTTAATTGTGCTTTACTTCAAGTTATCCAGGAACTGCCTGGGTTATTTGTTGTTTCCTGGAGGCAGGACGGCCAATGCCCTCTGGGGTGAATTTAAAGAGTGAATTTACAGGTCTGTCATAAAAGTGAACGAAGAGATCAGTCAGAGTGACAAGAGCAAAACGGAATCCAGCAAAAAAGATGTTGGAGAAGACCAAGCAAGAACGGAAGATGAAATATTTAAAGGCTATCTCTGCAGCGACAAGCTCTCTTAACAAAAGTCCTATGGAGTATAAAGGATGATTTTTGGCATTTTCTGCGTTTTGTTTCATTGCTGAGGAATCATCACTGTGAGCACATGCAGGAGATACCGCACAGTGTTCACACATCACCCGATCGCCCCTACTCCCTGGCAGCACCTGTGTAGACTTTCGGGCAAAAAAAATGGCATCACCCAGACAGGACCACCTGTGCTTGGGCATGTTGGGTATTTGTACTTGAGGGCATTCAGGCTGTGAAATGCCAGCAAAATCATCAGTCCATCACAACAATTTGCAATCTAAGCTCTTGGTTCCCAGAAGCCTTAAGACTTATTCTCGCTGTCTATAAAGTTCAGGACCCCACTTCAGCGAGAAAACTGTCTGATGCCACCTCTTGACACTTAGATGACAAAAGATGTGGTAAGAAAAATAATATTGCTCCATCTGAGAGACCTTCATTTTGTGTGGAAACCCCTTCATTTTGTGCGGAAACCTGGCTATGCTCAACCCCTCCTCCTCCTCCAGAGGAACCAAGAGTTAACAGGCAGGAAGAGTGAATTTCCCATCAGGAGTGATGCTTGAATACAAAATACAAAAGTGTTTTTTCTAGATCTAATAATAAGAGGCGATGTTAGGGAACAGGAGCAACTCACCCCCTGGCTGGAGTTCTCAGTACCATTTTTACACATTGCAACATTAAAGGTAAGGATTTAAACACGTAAACAGTACTATTTAATAATACACAAAACACTAAAACTAAGCCAGTGCATGCCAAACACCATATCACCTGTGGGAGACACAGTAAAAAGTCAGTCCCACCTCCACGGAATTTACAGGCTAAAGGGAATGAATGCCATGCAAATGACAACAGAACTGCACTTAGAAAAATCTTTTTCTTTTTTTTTCCTTTTTGAGACAAAGTTTCATGGTGCCCAGGTTGACCTCAAACTCCATAGGTGGCTGAGGACTACCTTGAACTTCTGAACCTCCTGCTGCATCTGCCTCCCATGCCCTGGGGTGGCAGGTGTCTATTCTCTCATAACTTTTATAGAACGTTCCAATTAGAACAGAAGCTTATGGAAGATTTTCCCAAAAAGAGCCTTTAAGCTGAGATTCAAAAAATAAAAGGGGTCTTAACAGGTGAGGAATTATGGGGGGGTTTGGGTGTTATGGGTACTGGAGACAGCAGAAGCTAGAAAGGCCTTAAATATTCAAGAAACAGCATAGACCCAAGCATCCAAAGCTTTAGAGCTAAAGCAAATACACTACAGGGGGAGACTGAATGAGACTCTGTAGGTGGGTCAGGTTGGTTGGAAACTTACGATCGTACATGCGAGCAAGGGTGTGTCATTTGTATGTAGCCTGACCCCAAGGCTTCCTGTGCTGGAGGTTTGATCCCCGTGTGAGGATAGTGAACTGTGAGACATTTCCAGGTGGGATGGAGAGGGGTCACAGGATCATGGCCATGCTGGTAATGGGCTCAGAGGGCGTTGTGTGTTAAAGGATTGGGTTGGTTACAAAAGATCAGGGCTCCCAGTTGGACTCCCATATATGGTGACACTATACTGTGATGTTGCACTTAGGCCCTTGCTAGAGGCTAATCCAGTGGTTCTCAACCTTCCTGATGCTGCAACTCTTTAATACAGTTCCTCATGTCGTGGTGACCCCCAACCATAACGTCATTTTCATTGCTGCTTCATAACTGTAATTTTGCTGTGTTATGAATCCTAATGTAAATATCTGATATGCAGATGGTCTTAGGTGACCCCTGTGAAAGGGCTGTTTGATCCCCCAAAGGGTCACAACCCACAGGCTGAGAACCACTGGGCTAATCAATGGTACTACCTACTAAGATGTCAGCACAGGCTTGCTGCCACAGGCAGTGAGTGAAGCCTGGTAAGGAATTCGGAGCCACCTGACATGGCTTTCCTGCTCCTGCTGGGAAGAGCTTCTGAGGGGGTCACATCTGAACAAAGCTCTAATGATGCCAGGAATTCCTAACACAAAGGGGTGGAGAGGAATTGAGGTCAAAGTGTGAAGTGGGACCATCAGTAGGACTGTAGGACCCTGTGGTCAGGGACAGTATTCCCTAGAGTTGTTCCGATGTAGTTTCTCTAGGCCGGTTGAGCCCTGACACCCGAGGTGGATGATCCATCACCACGGTGCAGCTTGCATGACTCCTGGTCTCAGCACTGGAGACCAAAGGCCTGCCCAGGTCCACCCTGTGCTCTGTGCCTCTGCTGCAGCCTTGGGCTTTCCCTCCTTCAGTCAGTCCTTTGCAAAAGAAGCCCTCTTGGCATCCATCACTCAAGCTCCTGTCCAGCCTCCTTTTCCAGCGTGCCCTGATGCAGCTCTCGACAAACATTTGGACACTTGTAGGAACAGTCCTCAAACCTATTTCACAGGGTTTACGGACAACACAAAGTATATTTGCAGGTGTCGATCCAAAGTTAAATATGCTGGGAAGACATGAACATCATCTTGTTTTATCTTGAGTACTTAATTTTTTTTTCTATTTGTTTTATTTTAAAACAAACGTATTCACGATAACTCTAGAGATTTCACAGTAAAAACTCCTCAGACTGCATTGGTTCTCGATTTAGAACATTGAATACCAAGTGATTTTCATTTCCCCTATGGAAGTTTAGATGTTTTCCCAATTCTTATTCTATATAAAAGCAAACTCTCTGATATGAAGAAGCGATTCACTGGTGAAACAGTAATTTAGCCTACCTAGGAATCAAAGAAACTCAAATATCAAGACAATAGAATTGGTTGCAATGCTTCACAGTTGTCATATTTACTGTCATTTCGTGATGGTGAATCAGGGAAGCATGGTGTCTGGTGCTAAAGCTGGTACTAAAATACTTTGAAAAAAACATCTAAAAGATAAGTGGGCAAATAAAAGGCTTCAGCCTAACTGGGGGGAAAAACACATTTTTTTTTCCTTCTAAGGATAGGATTTTGTAATATAATCAGAGTGCCTCTATGAAGGGTATCACCTCAGGACAGATGGCAACACCTCTTCGAAGAACAGAGCCGTGGAGTTGTTCGGTCAGAGTGGGGACCAGCTCACTGCAAATGGTACATGTGTGTTTCACAGTCAACACACGGTCACGCAAGCGGCTCTCCATTTCCGGATCCGCTGCAGAAACCCTTAAGGGACTCCAGTGCTTGGGTCTCCCGAGGCCTGGAGGAAGCCCCAGGTTTCTGTGTTTCCAAAAGGCCACACAGGTGATCCCTCCGGGAACTGAAAACCACTGAACACAGGAAAGCGATGCGGACAAATGCTCTAGGACGATGAAAAGTGAGGAAGCTCGATGTGATTGAGCAACATGTTAAACATGAGCCCAGAAAAGTGACTTTCAGAAGAGTTTTTAGCCCCGGGTAGTCACGGACAGCTGATAATAGTTTTCATCCCCACCCCCACCCCTGCCCTGCGCTTTTGACTTTTCTACAAACTATGCGTGTGTGTGTGTGCATGTGTGTACACCAGAAGCCAGCCCTCGGTGTTGTTCCTCAGATGCCAGCCACCTTTTTGTAGTTTGTTTTGAGGCAGTTTCTATCTCTGGCCTGGGTGGCCAGGGATCAGCCCGTCTGGCTCTCCGGCCAGCACTGGGAATAGGTGCACATCCCTACACCCAGCCCTCTGATGAGGCGCTCGGGACTGACCATATGTCCTCATATCGGTACTGTGTGCTAGCTAGGTTTTGTGCCAACTTGGCACACGCGAGGGTCATTTTGGAAAAGGAAACATCAATTGAAAAAGTGCCCCCAACAGACTGGCCTGTGGGCAAGCCTGTGGTGCATTCGCTCGATGGATAATTGATGTGACGGGCACAGATCACTGTGGGTGGTGCCACTCTTGGGTGGTGGTTCTGGGTGCTACAAGAAAGCAGGCTGAGCAAGCTATGGAGGGCGAGCCAGCAAGCAGCACCCCTCCGTGGTCTCCACTCTAGTTCCTGCCTCCGGGTTCCTGCCCTGCTTGCGCTCTTGGCCTGACTTCCCTCCATGACAGAAGTGTAAGCTGAAATAAACCCCTTCCTCCTCAGGTTGTTTTCGATCGTGGCGTTTCATCACAGCAAGAGCAACCCTTAGACATAGCACGGGTAATTTACTGGCCGAGCTTCCTCCTCAGGCCCTGAAAAGTGTGTTGTTTTAAATTTTAAACCAAAACCAGAAGGAAGGCATTTTTTTCTTGCTTCCTTTCGTCTACTTCCTCACAACCACCACCCACTCACTTCATTCTAGTTTCCTGTTTTTAGCTAGAGAGCGCCCCTACTAATTTGGGGAGCATTTAAAGCCTGAGTCTGAAGCCCGACAATACATCTTTTTTTTTTTTTTGAAAAGCAAACACTCGGCTTTACCCTGCTGGCCCCTCTTCACTAATGAGACCAACGAACATGAAGCACTTCAGCTTTCCTTCACTTTTTTAAAAACACCTTGTTACCAAAACACAAACCCTCCTTTTAGAAAGGGCTGTAGCAGACACAAGAGAGAACAAAAGAAGTGCAGACTTTATTAATTCAGATTAACATATGTTAGCGATGCTAACATATAACCTGCCTTTTCCTGAGAGGAACTAAAAGTCACCATACAATTACCTGCACGAATTAGTTCCGTCTAAATGATGCTACTTACCTTTTGAATAACAAAATATTTTACTCCTTCAAAGGGAAATAGACTATTTCCTTACTTTAATTGAAGAGTGCTCCAATGTCTCTCATTAATTTTTCTTGAATTAATTTATTTTGCCTTTGATGTGCATGTAATACACACACACACACACACACACACACACACACGGACTTCAGTGTGATATCTCAACACACATATCCAGCATGCAACCAATTAAATTGATCACATTTATCAACCCTCTTTCAACTCTACCCCAATCCCACACACATGTTTTCTACACCCTAGTAACCACGATTCCACACTCAGGCAGTCTTTCTTTAGCTTCTGCCTACGGAAGAGAACAGGCAACATTTCTCTTTCTGTGCATGGCTTGTTGCACTTAACACCGTATCCTCCGGTTCTGTTCATTTGTAGCAAATGACAGGATCCATCCATCTTTGTGGCTGAATAATACTCTACAATTAATACATATCTTTTTCTTCATTTGCAATTGACACCCAGTCTGACTCCATATCTTCACTGTGGTGGATGGGGCCACCATAGTATACACAGGCATATAGTTATGTCTTTGAGGCTCTGATTTCATTTTTTAAATATTTTCCCAGAAATAGGTTAGCTAGGTGCTCTGCTGTCTATTTTTAGCTTGCAGGGGAACCTCTTTGGTCTTCATTATACTGTCCATGTAATTTACATCTCACCCACAGGGCGCAGGAAGCTCTTTTGCCATGTCCTCACCAGCGTTTGCTATCTTTCACTGATCTAGTACTAGCCAATCTAACTGGGGTGAGATGCCACCTCACCGTGGTTTTGATCTGTGTTGTTCTTATGGTTGATGACACCGATCATTTGTGGGGTGGCAAGGTGGCTGAGTTGGTAAGAGATTCTGCTTCCAAACTTGAGAAACCGAGTTTAATCTGAGACTCACATGGTAGAAAAAAGAGGCCGATTCCCATAGGTCTTCTAACACCCATACACAGGCACGTGCGTATATGTGCACGTGCAAAATAAAATATATAAATGGAATCTTTAAGTTGTGTTAAAATGTTTCTTTGAGAAGGTATCTATTCAAAATATCTACTCAGTTCTTTCATGAGAAGCCCAAGCTCATGCTCTCTCTTGGGTGTTTGTTTGCCTCTTCCTAAGTGACTATTATTCTCCATGAGCAAATCTGTTTTACACTTTCCTCCCAATAAGCTGCAACTCTGCTGCACGAGACACCGTGTCTGTTCAGTTCCTTGGCACATGTTAACTTGCTGTTCTGCTCAGCTTTGGAATCTAGTTGGCAGGTTGTTTCTCTTACTCCACAGACTGCCTTTTCACTCTTTTGACTGTTTCTTTTGAATTGCAGCAGAGTTTAATGTGATGTAATTCCTTTTGTCTATTTTTGTTTTAGTTTTCTTGAATCCAAAGGCACATCAAAATGATCATTCACTGCAATCAAGTTGGATTTATCCTAGAGAGACAAGGACTGTTCATCATATGCAAATCAGTAACAGTAATAAGAACATCAACATAATGATAAAAACTCAGGATCACATGGATAGAGAATGTGCTTTGATAAAATCAACATCCTTTCATGATGAAAACTAAGTTAAGTACAAAGGATGGAAGGGCATGGTCTACCATGTACACCAGACTGTATATCAGGGTTGCCATTACCTTCTTTCGAACTGGATGAGAATTCTCAGTCATTGCCCAGACTGAACTCCTGGGGCTACAGTGTCCACATCTGTTCAGCACACCTTGGAATTGATTTCCCAGCTGCAGAACATGCACCTGTTCAGCTTTACCTATATGTAGGCGCACCGCTTATCCTGTGTCTCTCAAGAACCCCAAATAATACAGTGAACAGTTTCCTAAAGGCATTATACCAGAAAAAAAAATATAGTTTTAGCTGCTTCTTGGCCAGTATTGGGTTCTTTGTATTTTTACTTATATTTAGAATTAACTTCTAAATTTTCACTCAAAAATAGATTTTTGAAGGGACTGTATTGACTCTATATAAGATAGGGTGATATTTGTGTCTTTATAATATTGTGTGTTCCAATGTTCCAGATCCCTTTTCTTATTTTCTCTAAGTAATGAGTGTGTGTGCATGTGCGTCTCAGAGATCTTGTACATCCTTCATTAGATTTATTTTTAGGAATTTGACTTCTATGGCACTATTGACAAACTTATTTCCAAGCATTAGCTTCACAATGACCTTGTATACCCGTTCTAGAATAAAGGAAGTTGCGTTCACTGATAAATCTAACAGCATCTGGAGTCCTGTGGATATGTCCACACTGCCAGTCTGCGGGTAATGACAACTTTCCCTGAGCTTTCACTGGTTTTTGTTGACTTGATTGAACAGACTCGGATCTCCATGAAGATGCTGAATAAAGGCTTCGGTAGGCGGAATGTTTGTCTCATCCCCCACCCCGCCGCACTCTCTCCCCATTTCACAGTTTTATGCAGCAGCAGCTACACACTTTGGATGTCATTAACAGATATAGCCATAGAAAAGAGGTTGAGTACTACTTCTATTTTTATATTTTTATTTTATCAGAGTTTCTTTATCAGGAAAGGATATTAAATTTCATTGAATACTTTCATTTCATTTATTTAATTAGGTGCTTTTTCTCTTTTTCTAATCTTTAGATGGTGACATATAGTGACTGGCTCTTGTATAACTAAACCAAACTCCTGTTCTTGGGCAGGTTGCAGGACTCCTTTGTCTATCACTGAATTCAGTTTGCTAGCATTTTGTTAGGATTTCCCATCAAATATGCTCATGAATGAAACCTACTACAATGTTGTCCTTCCTTTTCTTCTTTGGATTATTCATAGCAGACTTTTCTCTCCAGATTATGCAGATCTCAACATATAAGCTTGCTGTCATCTACTCTCTGGAACCTTTTGAATAGCATTCACAGTATTTCAGCTTTGATGTTTAGAAGAATTCATTAGTGGAGCAATTTGGGCTTGGAATTTTCTCAAACAATTGTTTTAAATAGAAATTTTACTAATTAAATTTATCAGATAAGAAAGTTTATCTTTCAAATTGACTAGTTCTCAGGTTGCCCAGATAATTGGTTGAACATTATTCTGGAGGCTACTGTGGTAGTTTTTGACTAAGATTCACATTTGAATTAGTAAGTCCAGCACAGCACGTTGCCTTCCATATTTCAGAGGGACCTCTGAGGGCCTTGATAGGGCAGAGATGATGGCCCTGCGCTTAGTGAGACAGACCTATCTGAGTGGCCACCTTAAACTGGCCTCTAGGCTTTTCCTTCTTTCACACTTTATCTAACACGTCAGCTCCAGATGGGGCCCACTCAGGCTTTCTACTTTTCATGCCCCTCACTGGCTTTACCACCTGCTCTCTGGGTCTCCAGCTCTCTGACTCACACTGGAGCTCTGGGTGGGGCTCACCAGTCTCCTGACCATGGAGGGATCTATAGGCTCACTGCTGGTTCTGGGTTTCTCAAAATAATGAATTTACAGTGAGACTATTCAGATCCAGAAGTTCCTTGATTTATAGAACTCATCTTAAATTTAAAAAAAATAACAAACAAACAAACAAAAAAAAAAAAAACAAAAAACACTTGACTTCCTCTAACCTCCTGAGCCTTTCAGCCTGGCAGCATGCTTGGAATGCCTGGTGAGTGCGTATGACTCCTGATCGGGTGGCTGAGTGGTGGCTGCACCGCACAGTGGCCCGAGTCTAGAAGAACACTGAAGTCCGACATTTGCAGTGTGGTTTCTATGAGCATGAGAACTCTGCATTGCTTTAGCACTGCCACAGGTGAAAGATTATAAATCAGGTCGCCGTGAGTTGGGGTCTGTCTGTATTCTATTTCTCACCACATAAGTTTTGGACAACTTATCTTTGTAAGTTTGCCCATTTTATTTAATTTTTAATTCATCAACAAAATGATGATGATTCTTTCATATGCTGATAACAAATGTAAAATCAGAAGCTCAATCATATTTACATGCTATTCTCTTTCTCAAACGTGTGTGTGATCTTAGCTGAATTTGCTTGTGACCAGAGAATAGGCTCTTGTTGCCTCCCGCCTCTGGTATTTGGAGAGTTGTCTTTCTTGCTCAGCTAGCACACACTTTAAAGCCCTGAGACCCCTGTGCCTACTGCAGTGTCTGTGCGGTTCCCTACATATGAGCTGTGGTGCCCAGTTAACCCATGTCAATGAAAACTTGTTGACTGTTTCAATTCGTAATTCTGATAAATGAGATTAAAGTTTCCTTCTAGGAATTTTGTTTGTTTCTGCTCTGCTAATTTTTGCTTTGTATGTTTTAAATGTGTATCACACGTGGGATGTTGAAATCTCTGGTTAGAGATGAATCATCCATTTTCCTCCCTTTATTTCAAATTCCTTTTACTTTGTTTTTAAGACAGGATCTCTCTATGCAGCCCTGGCTGTCTTGAACCACTCCATATAGACCAGGCTGGCCTCGGACTCACAGAGATCCTCCTGCTTCTGTTAGACTGTACTTTATATTTTCTGGGCTTCAGTTGTTAGCTTTTTATACACGTTATTTTATATCTTCCCAAATTATTATTATTAATTGTCAATATCTGTTATAATTCAAAAATGCCTCGTTTGTCAATAGTTTACTCACATCTGTTCTACCGATGTTATCCCAGTTTCCTCGGCTTTCTTACAGTTTCTTTTCAGTGGATTCTTTCTCTGGACTGGCTGATGATGTCATGTCATTCTGGTTGATGATGTCATGTCATTCTGGTTGATGATGTCATTGCATCCTGCTTTCACTATTTCTATTGGAAAGTCAGGTAGAGTTTTTGCTGCCTTTGAGAATATTTTTCTATCTACCTACCTGTTTTGGTGCTTCTCCTTGTCCTGGGCTTTTCAGAAGTTCCAGCTAGATACCTGGGCATGTTATTCTTTGTGTTTATATGATGGGGTAGCACCTACCTCTTCTTGCATCAATTTTAGAAGATGTGTTTTTGTTTCAGTTATGCCTTTTGCTTTATTCTCTTTATTCGTAACCTTTTCTAAAGTAATTATACTAATTTTCATTCCTAGTAAAGGCAAAACTGTTGTCACTGTGTTTTAGTCATTTGGACAGATAATAATATCCTGTTGAATTTTAAGTCTGTACTCTTTAATGCCTGTGTCACATGTCGGCCTGTGTGTCCCCCTCACCAAAAGGCTTTTCACAGCATTTACCCACATTCTAACTGGGCTACTTGCTTTTCTCCTGGGATATATGTGTGTGTATACATCTACAGGAGACACTAAGACTTTGCTGATTATGATCAGTCAATATTTTTCTCTGAACATTTAACTTATTTTTAAGCCACTCAGCAATGTTTTCCATAAATAAATACTTTTAATATTGAAAAACTTCATTTTCAGTTTTTCATCTTATGGAATATGCTTCAAAGAACTCTTTGGCTAGCCTTTAAATCCCAAAGATGATTTTCTTCTTTATCTTAATATTTTACATATTCACTCTATTTTCCATCTTGAAGGATTTTGACATAAAGGTAAATAATTAAGTCAAAGTTTCAGCATCAGCACCATGTTTTCAATGGCTACCCTCTTTCTATGGTACTTCTGTAAAAAATAAGTTTGATTACATGGGTGAGTCTCTTTCGTGTTTATGTATTCTGTTTCATTATTCATATGTCTACATATGTTTGTTGCTATATGTCTTGAAATATAATATATTGATTGCTCCCAGTTTCTTTATTTTTAAATTATTTTAACTATTCTAATTTTTTTGTCTTTCCATATAACTTTTAAGTAATTTTGTGTATATTGAACAAAAGTCTTACTGGGATTTTGATAGAAATTGTATTAAGTATATACATTATTAATCTTGGAGGAATTAACATTTTTAATATATCTTACATAGTAATAGTTGACATATTTACTATATATTACCTTGTTTATTGTGTGTGTGCTCTTTCCAATTAGCAAGGTCAATATGTCTTTCTTTTTATTTAGGTCTTTGATATCTTTCATCTACAAGTGCTACTTATCAAAATATAAGAACTTCACGTGCTTTCTGTATTTATTGCTACATAGTTCCTTTGTGAAATTATAATTGGTATTGTATGTTTAATCTTATTATATACATGTACACTGTTATTATATATATTTGTGGTTGATTTTTAAGTATTTGCCTTACATCATGCAGTCTTTTTTGAGCTTATGTATCATGTGTAGGATTTATTTTGTGTAATACGGACAGTTTTCCTTTTTTCTAACCTAAGCCGTTTATCTATCTTCTTGTCTTCTCGCACTGCTATATTAGTTACTTTTCTATTGCTGTGCCAACATACCGTGACTAATGCACCTTATAAAAGCAGGTGTTTAATTGGACTTACAGTTTCAGAGGGTTGGAGTCCGTGATGTTGGAGGCATGGTGGCAGGAACAGCTGAGAGCTCATATACTGATCCATAATCAGGAACAGAGAAAGAGCACACTTGGAATGGCATAAGTCTTTTGAAAACTCAAGCCTGCCCACGGCAACATACATCCTCCAACAAGGCCACACCTCCTAATTTTTCCCAAACATTTCCACCAAGTGGGGACCATGTACTCAAACCTCCACAACTATCCTTTATCTCATGGGGTCTTGTTTTATTTTTAATATATCTTATATAGTAATAGTTGACATATTTACTATATATTACCTTGTTTATTGTGTGTGCTCATTCCAATTAGCAAGGTCAGTATGTCTTTCTTTTTATTTAAGCATGTGTTGTATAATTTCCAAGGGCTTAGAGATTCTCTTAGTTTTCAACTTTAAGCTTCACATTTGAATTAATTGTGATTTTTCTACTTATGTTTGTACCCGATATGGTAGAGCATATGTACCTATGTTCCATAGGTTCGTGATGAGAATATGTGTGTTTTGTTGATGGGCATTATATGAATATCACTTACATGCTGTTGACGTTCTAGAGCTTTTTGCATCTTTGATTTTTATGGCTAGTTGTTTTATCAACTGTTAAGAGAGAAGTACTGAAAACTTGAATTATTATTTGTCTTTTTCTGTATTGGTCTACTTTAAATTGTTATAATACTTAAAGCATGGTACTAATAAAGAAAAGATAGTGTTTACCCCATACTTCTGGATTCTGGAGGCTGAAGTTTAAGATCAGGCAGCCTTTATTCAGCTTCTGGTCTCATGGTGGGGAGACAAACAGCGCCAGCATCCGAAGACCAAGTATTCAAACACATGAGCCTATGGAGGGCACTTCACATTCAGACTGAAGCAATACATACGCTGGAAACAAATTCTTTATCAGAAATGTGATAACATTTGCAATTTTTTCCTTACCTTTTCATTTCCTTAATTTTGTCTTCCAAAACTGAAGTTCTTATGCATTTGTTCTTTAGTAGAATATGCTTTGGATATAATTTGTGTGTGTGTGTGTGTGTGTGTGTGTGTGTGTGTGTGTGCAGAGGTATAAGATAATCATTCTTATAAACAGTGTTCATCTTTTTTGAGACAGTGTCTCTCATTGGCCTGGAACTCACCAATTAGGCTCTACTGATTGGCTGTTTGAGCCCAGGGATCTGCATGTCTTGGCTTCTGGTCACTAGCATTGCAACCATGTGCCACATGCCTGGCATTTTTACTTGAGTTTTGGAGATCAAGCTCATGTCTTCTTATTTATGAGAGAAGCAATTTACCAACTGAGCTCAACTTTTGGTATGTATTTTTTGAAAACTTTGAAGTTCAAAAATATTTTTCTATTGTTCTTTTCCCTACTAGCGTTTTATTAACTGAAGATGCTGTTTTTGGAAAAGTCTAGAGACAACTCAAAGCTTTTGTGGGTGATGTCACCTTCCTCCTAGACAACAGACTTCAGCTCCAATCATGCGATTAGGTAGAAGCAGGCCACTTTAATCTAATTGGGGATTGAGATGACTCCACTCTAGTTCCAGTCTATCAGGGGGCTGGTTTCTTTCTTGTCTGCCCCCAAATTTCAGCCATTACGGTAAAGGAAGGCCATGTGGTGCAAGCCTGCAGTTTTTCACCAGTTTTCCTCTTTGGTGGAACTTATCCTCTGGTTTTTGACTCATCAGTCTGTGAAGCTGCCAAAAGCTCCACTTAGCTTCTCTCCATTTCAGCCGCTGCTTCTGAATCAACTCGTGTCTCTGGAGAGACGTGGAGCCAAATGCCAGGTTCTGGCTGTGCTTCTTTCTGCTCAGCTGCCCAGACCCTTAAACACAGAACACAGCCTCTCAGACATCTTCAGGGGCTTTGTTTTGTTCTTCTAAATCAGGCTTTACAATTTTATGCACTGGGAGGGCTGTTCTGATACAGGCTACTCAGTCTATCCTGAATCAAAACCATCCATTTTCACCTTGACAATTCAAGAGGCGTTACTAACCCAGTGTCCTATCGAGTCATTTTCCTTTGAAGCAGTCATTCTATCTGGGGAACAGCTACTTTGGGAAACTGGGGGTGCACATCCATGTACAAGACGATACTCCTCATTTCTTTGAGGAGCTGAGTCAAGAATGAGTATGTGTGTTTCTTGGAGGATTTTTTTTTTTTGCCAGTTTAGAGCGAGGGAGTCTGATCTTTAGCTGCCTGCACAAGCTTACTGTAACAACTTCCTTTGCTTATGTAGAATCGAAATAGAATTACTTTCTCCTTCAGTTATTTTATGTGTTTATTCCTCTGCTCTCTATGCCCTCTGAAAGGTTACCCTGAGCAAACAAGTCTGTCAAGTAATATCTAGCATTCCATCCAGGACTTAATAGCATGGTTCCCCAGGACGATCCAGCATGAAAGAATTTGTCTTCAAAGTGTCAGACGAGAGAGATAAAGTTTCCATAGTCAACATTAAATCTTTGATAACCCTCAGAAATAATAAGAAATAGCAGATTCAAATGTTCACGCATCTGCTTTCAAAACTGAAAGTGAAATCCTTCTCGGAACGTGGAGTGGCGATGCTGTGGAGCGTGTGGGGGCTTCGTGGCCAATGGGACCACGCCCAGTGAGAATAAAAGAAAAGAGAGTGATGCTCAGTTTTATTCAAGATACAGAAATAAAAATAGCAATGGTAGGAAGCAGGCGCTGTTAGTGGTAAAGGGGGAGCCGTGCTGTGAGAAGCGTCGGAAGGTTTAGCTTGGGTAAGAGCACCTTGGCTGAGAGAAATGGCTGAAACGAGGACTTGAAGCATGGGCATTGTGAGCTATAGAAGCAGGTCATCTTCGCAAGGTGAGAACGTGATGAGTGTGTGTTTGCTCCACACAGGGAACAGGAAGTCATGGGGGTTGATTGACCCAGATCGCTGGAATCAGAACTCCCCTGTCTCTGGCAAATTCCAGGAGGGACCTGGGAAAGGGCACTCATTTCCTCTAGGCTGCCACAAAAAGGCAGGCTTTATTTTATTTTATTTTTTTAAAATGAGTCATCTTTTAGGTTTTTTTTTTAAGCTGTAAATATAATCCAACTTTAAATACTGATACAAAGAGGTATTGGAGACCTGTAATATACTTCCTTGACAATTCTGCATTTGATAAAATTTACTCTAGTGGGATTTAGACTGTTTTGTTCTTTACAATAGAAACATGGATTGTACAAGATACACACTCTCTCTCATTAGTCAATTATATACCAAACAAATTGCAAACAACCTGGATCTGTAAGCCTAATTGTGTATGGAAGTCATTATTTCGGACTCACACTGAGCTAAATTTTGTGGGTAATTTTCCCCCCTGTGTAGTTATTTTGGGATGAGTGGCATATTTACCTCTCTCAGGAAGAAAAACGACTTTATCTCCAAATATTTACAGAGAAACTAAATGTTTTATCAGCCGCTTTGAAAGTCCCAGTGTTAACTCCATGTTGCTCCTGATGTTGCTCCTGGTTCATTATTCTAACCTAGCTTCAAAACAAAAATCTGAACACCTGAGTTACAGCAATTCAAAATGATCTTCAAAGCTGACTTTGGCCATTTCCGTGGAGCTTCCAGCAAGGCTACAGTGGCACATCTTTTGAAAGTCACTCACTTATCTCTCTTAAAAGACAGGTGACAGAACTGCCTCTACCTGGAATCGTCTTCACATTTTACTGTCAGTTTTTTTTTGGCAGCGAGAAGCAGCCTGGCTCTCTCAAGACAGCATAGGCTTCTCGCCTCACACACACAAGTAAAGGAACTAAGGCATCCATCGCCACAGAAGCCGTTTTACTAGGTATTTAGAAGTAAGAAAGCACGGTTCTGCATCTCAGCACTAACAGCTGCAGGACAGTGAGACGCGTCTGTCTTGACCATGACCCATCTAATGTCGGGTGCACCGAGAGCTCTCAGTCAAAGTTCTGGCTTCCGTGGAGTCCTCAGCTTCTGGACACAGACGGAAAGAAATGCATGAGCTCGCTGGTGAGAACCGCTTTCGTGGGCACTGCACTAGTAATAGAAACTGCCCTCTTCTGCGGCCCACTGTCCGTGGGCAGTCTGACGAACACTGCGGAAGAGTATGGAGCTTCACTACGGAGTGGGGAACTGAGAAGAGAAGGCGACCCTGACTAACGTGAACTGGGTACTGTCCACGTGCTTTGTTTACACTGGCCCATTTAATTCTCCCAACAACCAGGTAAAGTTAAACCTATTATCCCTTGTCAAGTGGAATACTTAGAGGCTGGAAGGGCTCGCTGCTTTATCCAGGATTGCTCAGCTTCTCTAACAACAAAGCCAGAGTCCACTCCGTCCTTCCACCTCTCTGTACCCAATGCTGTGAACCACGGACAGAGCTGGGATAATGGCAGGAGTGTTGAGGACTGCACAGCGGCGAATGCTTATCCACCGCGTGCTTTCTGCGGCCATAGGCAAGAACAGAACAGGAAGTGAACCGGAAGATGACCCACACCACAGTGTAGCTGCTAAGCTGTGCCTGGGGGCCGAGAAAGTCTGAAGTCCCGAGCAGGCACACAGCCAGAGCTAGAGGCTGCAGCTAGGATTCCCGCCAGAGACAACAACTGGACTCACTGGGATCCGAGGCAGACATGACTGTTTTGAAAAAAATAAAAAGAAAATGGCAGTTGAGTTGCTCTTGGGTAAGCCCCGATGGAGGGAAGCCCAGTTAGCAGGACTGAACTTGAAGAGCTGGGTGAGATCACAGGGAGGCATTGGCCAGATTGACAGGCGTTCCCACTTCATGGATCCTGTGTAAACAGAGGAGGGATGTTGTAATCTTTTGCTTCAAGTTTCTGGGCTGACATGTTTGTTTGCTTCATGGTATTTGCATACTCTGTGTAACTGCCTTTTAACTTAAGGGTTGGGGTGAAAATTAATTCTGCTCTCACACCCTTACTTCAGGCCTCTGCTTAGGGTAAAAGGTAATAGCTGTGGGAGGCTGGATCAATGTGTCTGTTATGCCTTGCACACATTGGGGTTTTAATTGAGAAACCAACAGAAAACCAGATTGGAGCTCTGTAATCTTGTTCAGCCTCATCCCTGCCTTTCCCTCCATCTTACCAGAGACATGAAACTCAGCATTTGCATGTAATGTTTATTCAGATGAATGAGGTGCTCACGTTAGCCGCATGTCTGGTGCTTGTCACAGTTCTCAGTGGCCCGCCTTGTTCGAGGCACTGTGCATAGGCACACCTCCACAATTAGCACAGCCTTTCTCCAGAGGTCAGGAGTACAGAACGAACCTGAGACTTTTCAAAATTTATGCGAGCATTTCTTTTTACGTAGTCTGTAAACCAGGTGCTCCTACGTTTAAGGAAAAAAAAAATGTATGTGTGTATGTATGTGAGCGTCACCCCAGGGCAAATCTAATTTATGACAAGCTACTACTGACAAGATGGCTTTGCTCATGCTACAAGCTTCTGTTCAGACAAAATCCATCGGGGGGGCAACAGCTAGCACAAGCCCAGTGCCTCTTGAACCTTTCTTAACTAAGACAATCCATCATCTGGCATGTCACTTTCCACCTGAATAAAACAAGAGCCACCCTCCCCCACCCCTCAGCTTAGCTCTAAATAGGATGTAGCAGCCAGCAAGGTAACAAACGCCTGCTTTCAAACTCACCGCCTCAAAACTCCGTGCTGCTCGCATTGCTGCCACCTTAATGTTAGAGTGTCTAACTTTAAATTAATGATTTTATTTTTTGAGAACTTTATCCATAAGCATGGGATCTATACCATGCCTGTCTCTTCCTCTCCCCCTCCAACTCCTCCCATCTCTCCCTTCCAAATTCATGTTCTCTTCTCTAATTATTATTGTTATGTGTATATGTAATCTACTCAGTCCATTTAGCTTTTCTCATGTAAATGTGTGCCCAGGCCTGACCACTTGGGGTTGGACAACTATCTATGTGGGTTCTCACCCTTGGATGAGGCTGATCCTCCCTCTCTCACCAATCATTACTTGCCTACAGCTTTTCATCTAGAGGCGAGGCCATGTGGCGCTTCCCCTGTCTGTTTTCCCATGGCAACTGCTCTTGTCGTTATGCTGGTCACATTGCTGGAGTTCGTGGATATAGTTTCCCTGTCATCTATAGAAGGCCTGTTTCATAGCCAGTGTTTTGGTCTCTTGGATCTTACACTCTTTCTGCCCACTCTCCTTTCCCCGATTGTTTTCTGGGTTGTGTTGCAGATCTATTCGCTGGGCCTGGGCACCCCTTCGCCATTTTGAGCAGCTGTGGGTTTCTGCAAGAGTTTCCATCTTTTGGAAAGGGAAACTCCTTTGATGAGGGGTAGAGCACCACATCTGATCTGTGGACGCAAGGATAAGTATTTACAATACAGTTAGAACTTATATTGCCTTAGAAAAAATGACTGTGTTAAGTTTTCCTCTTAATCTATGAGCTCTGCAGCCACAGGTCGTAGGCTGGGTTCACAGTACCAGGCATGAATTCCCTCCTGCTGAGTGGGCTCAACTCCAATTAGACAGCTGTCAGTGACAGCCAAAGTAAAATATGTATTTTTCAAGCTTATGTACCAGAGACCTAATTCAGCAAAATAAGAGGAGAAAGGATTTTTCTTAGGAAGGTTCTTACAATCTTCCTCAGTATTTCCTCGATAAATAAACTAAATCTTTTTTTTTTAATTTTTGCTAATGTTTTAACTACCAAATTATTTCAAGTCTTTCTTCTAGCATGTTATGAAGAACCTAAATGTTATTGAATGTGTGCAAGACTTTCCAAATCTAATGAAAATTTATTCTTCAGCGAGTGATAAAGCCTCTACCTCGCTTTATAAACAGAACCTCTAATCACCATTGCCAAAGGTTATTCCCAATTTACTCATAAAGCAATTTTACTCAATTTGCTAACAGAGAGCTGGAGCATACAGAGGCAAGAGATTTTCCTGCAGACCACTGCATGATAACACTTACACACTGCATGAGGACTATTTTTAAAGTGTTCACAAGATGCCCCCAAAAGATTTCATGCTATGTTACTGAATCCAATGCAGGCAGTCTGAGTTACAACTCTATTCTTGAAAAATCCATGAAGAGATATAAATTAAAGGCTCATACTGGCACATAGCACTAATCCATGGCATAAAAAAATCCTGCCAAACCAAAATTTAAAATAAGCACTATTAGAAGCATGTAGAATGTAGCTTTCACTTGGGCCAACTTAGTAGCAGGGATTAGGAACACTAGAGACACAAACTGATGGGGCCTAATTTTTTTTTTATCAAGAGAAGAAGGAGTAGAGAAGGAAGAGGAAGAGGAAGAGGTGGTGGAGGAGGAGCATAAGAAGAAAGAGAGAAAGAGTTTTAGGGAGAAATCCCCCTGAGTGGTTAGTCATAAGTCAATTAGACTGTTTCCATCTCTAGAGTTGAAGCTGGTCCTATCTTCCAATTTCTTATTCCTTTATTTGACATATGTTTGAGGAACAGTCTTGTGTTGTCCCCAGAGGATGTGACGAGCATGTAGCATAGTAGCGTGTTAAAGTCACACTACTATGATGGTACAGGACATTGTCTGTCCCTTTTAGATTCTGGACTTGGCTAATGCCTGGTACTGTCATCCCCCTTTGATGTTAGAGTTTTTAGTTTAAACTTCAGTGGGGCACCAATGTCAGAAATGACAACTGAGAAAAAGCCTGGGGGCTTGGGGGAGATGAAGACAGAGATCTAAAACCTCTGGAGTGATCTTAGCACTTTTGAGTATAAGTCACAAGATGACCTGTGACTTTCTGACAAGAATATGAATAGCATTGGCTGACTATATGCCTGACAGTGTTGTTAGTACTTGGAACACAGCAGTTCCCCTAAGAGTCCTACAGAATAACTTTAATCCTAACTTTATAGATGGTGAGACTTAGACACCGAATTTAAGTGACTTTCCCAGGATTACACAGCGTGGTAAATGGCCATGGAGAGTTTGAAACCACCTCACAGCTATAAGTACTATGTTATACTACCGTCCTCAGAGTCAAGTCTAGAAGGATATTTGTCTGCATTCAATCTCCTTGGGTGATTTTGGCATAGAGAATGGTAAGAAGCACTGATATACTTCATAGTGATGTGATGGGTTTTGTGGGTAAATCTACTTTCTTTTCTTATTTCCCATAGGAACGGCCTACTGCCCTTCCCTAGATAGATAGACAGGAGAGGTTCCTGTATCCTGTTCAGTTTTCCCTAGCTCTCCTGGACCGCATATGTCTCAATATTTCTTTCTAAGCATAAACCTTATTTTTATATTACATTTGTTTTGTGTGTTTGTATGTGTATTTGGTCATGTGTCACTGCACACATGTGGAAGTAAGAACAATTTGCTGGAATGGGTTCTCTCCTTCCATCATGTAGGTCCCAGAGGTCAAACTCAGGTTGTCGGGCTTGGCAGCAAGTGCCTTTCCCTGCTGAGCCATCTTGCAGACCAGAGATAACTGCCCTTGTTCTACTGAATAACTTCCCACCAGGTGACTAAGCTCAGAGGGCCACACAAATGAAGATGTGAAGGGAGGGGTTGAGGAAAAGAATGTCAAGGGAAGAATGGGGTGGGAGAGGGGAATGGGGAGCTGCAATGACTGAAATTAATTATGTAAATGTATGAAACTGGCAGATATTGAAAAAAATATGGAAAAAAATTAAATGCTATTCTAAATAGAATACAGAAAGAAAGGAAAAAAGAAAGAACTTTATCCAAAGAGAAGCTTAGAAAATAGCAGCTGTAGGCACATATAGGACCATAATTTCCCATGAAAAATGCTGTTAATTTTTACACAAAATGGAATTTGTTCATGTAGGGGAAAGGGTTTCACTATAAAAGATAAGAGCTACAATCATGTTGGTTATTAATAAGTGGAATGTATAAAGTCTCATTACCAGTAAGTCCAAGGGTAAACCAGCTCCATGTATCAAGATTTATGAATCATTGTGTTTGAATTTGCTGATTGGCCAGGTAAGGTGTGGCCTGCCCTGACACCAGTTATCAAGTCCTGCAGCATCCCCTATGGGGAACATCAAAGTAGCATTTTAAAATCCAGGTTAAATAAGAATGAATGGGAATGATTCAGGACAGGACAAGCAAAGGCACCCAGCCTCTAGTTTCTAGCTTGAGAAACCGATGCACACGCCCTGGAGAGTAATGTTTTGGAGAGCTGTGGACACAATCAGTGATTTTTTTCCCCTCTGCACAAACACTAGGCAATAAATCATAGATAAAAGGGTTTTTTTTAAGCACCCTAATGCTAAGCACAGTGCTGGATGGAGGTTGCTCACTTACCCAAACTCCTCCTGGATGTACACATGAGATCGTGTTGGCTTTCATCTTGAATTACTTTAGGGATGCTTATCATTCCTTAATCATGCCGAGGAAATATCAGCGACTATTTGAGTTAAAAAAAAAAATTGATCAATTCAGCAGTGAATTGGAAATAAAAAAGTAATTGTATTTTGATTTTCATATGCTCCCTGTTGTCAAGTCTTCAAAGATTGCTTCTGATTGGAAGTTAAGTCAATACTGTGGGCTGCGGCGCCTGAGAACACAGGCTTGTTTTTTAAATGCCTTCACAGACTCTGCACAAACACCTGTGTCCACAGTGGCCCACTACGATTGTGGGTCTGACTTTATTAGTCACAAAAGCCTAATGTTAATATTGGAAGGAGACAGAGGAGGGATCGGAAGCCCAGGAAGCTAGCAGGGACCTGCAAGGCAACTCGCACTAAGAGTACGTAAACAAGGTGAATGAACAAACTTGAACACTGACTTAGTGTGTGACTTCCGCAGTGGTGATGTGTGAGGTCATCATTCTCTCACACAGTGTGTCTAATTTTGTTTCTGAGACAAGTCCCTGCAGGTAGCCCAAGGCTTTGAACTTCTTACGTAGCACAAGAAGAGTTCATGATCTTCCTGGCCTAACCTCTCCTGTGCTAGAATCACAGATCTGTACCATGGATTGTATAGCTTTTGAAGCCAAAAGTAGTTTTTAACTAAACTCTGGGTTTTTATTTAGTATCAGTTCCTACTGATACTCAGTTTAAAATGAAAGCAGTGCTTATGCTGCCCTGCCTTCTAAGTCTCACGCCCGGGGAGCAATAGCACAGTCAACGTGGATAGCCAGTGAGAAGACATATCCCATGGTATGTGGCCCACGCCCATCGCCTCATTGTTGTGGGGACTGGTCCATCCCAACAGGTTGTTTTCTCTGCAGATGGCCAGGGCTTTTTAGTGTGTGTCCTTCCTATTTGAAATCAGCAGGCTACCCACTCGGGCCAACCCTACAGGAAGGGCACTCCTGCAAGGCTGTCTGTATAAGCATCACTAACAGGACACGTGCTCATGGTGCACATGCTTCAGTGAGGCAGTCGAGCCATGCCCTGCTCTTTTGTAACCTCGTGAGAGAATAATCATACAACTCTGCCCTTTCAGTTTTCTACTATCTCAGTGGCTCCTGTTATCCTTCATCCTGTCACTGATCTTCAAATAAGAAGAGGAACAGGGACCCTTAATGAGCAAATAACCTTCCAGGATCCATCCCTAGATCCTTGCCGTTTTGACTGATGACATAGCTGTTAATAGGACTGGTGCCTTCCCTTCTGCTCATTTTCCAGGAGGATGAGTTGCTGCTCTTATACCCTCTGCTGCTAATTTTGCTAGCAAATCTCTTGAGAATTCTGGCCTAATTTTCTGCTACTAGAAGCAGAACTGATGTTGCAGTAGGTCACCTGGTAGTATTTAATTCCTCGAGGGAATCCCAAAGAATAAAACTTGTAAGTATAATTCAGACACAAACATCAAATAAACATCAGGGACTGGTTTTTCAGACAGGGAAATTGATTACTTTGAACCAGATAATGTCATTTTCCATAATCCTTTGGCATAGAGTTATTGTAAGTTATTACTGATGTTAATATCTGCATTGTATCACTATACCCCATACTTTTGGTATTTTAATAATTCGTTCAGAATTTTGTACAATTTCATAATACACTTTGGTCATATTCACTACCTACTCTTCTACCTAGCTCTTTCTAGGCCTACCTCCATCTCCTGGTTCTCCCTAACTTCATGCCCTATTTTTTAAGTACCCCATTGGGTCCACTTTGTGTTGCCCATATATTCCTGGGTGTGGGGCTCTTCACTGAAATGTGACCACCTCTCAGTGGTCCATCCTGAAATAAAGCTAACTCTTCCTCCCCCAGAAGCTACCAATGGCAACAGCTCCTCAGCAAGGGGCCACCTCTCTTCTCCAGACTAGAGTTTTGCCTAGCTTGATGTTATGCAAGTCTTGTGAATGTTGTCGCAACTGCTGAGTTCATGTGTATGACTGCTCTGCTGTGTCTGGAAAACACTGCTTCCACGTAGCAATCTACTGCCTCTAGCTCTTGTAATTGTTCCACATCCCTCTTCCATGATGACCCTTGAGCTTTGGGGGGAAGAGTGTGATATAAATGTCCCATTTAGTACACAGCACTCCACAGACTCCACAGTATCTTATCCTAAGCACATTGATCAGCTGTGGCTCTTCAGGTTACCTGCTGTGTACTGCTAGAAGAAGCTTCTCTGATAAGATGTGCCAATCTATGGGTATAGTGAACAGTCTCTAGGAGTTGGTTTAACACTGTATCAATTTAGCATAATAACTGGTGCAGCTTCTCTCCTATCTAGCCACAGGTTCTTGGCCCTTATAATAGTGCCTGATATAGGTTCCATTTTGTGGAGGGATCCTTAAATTCAATGAGAAACTAGTTCTTTACTAGCATAACATCCATGCCATATTGCATCAGAAGGCATATCTTGCCAAGCTGGTTACAATAACCATTGACGCTCACAGGATTCAGAGATGAGTGAGTAAGATTGATGATTATTTTCTCCTTCAGTAGTGTGTATAGTATCTTCCAGCACTATGAAAGTTAGGCAGTAGAGATGAAGCTTTCAAGTCAGTACCAACTTGACTTCTTCATTCTCTACGATTCAAGTATATGGTACCTTCAGCACAGGGTCTTACCACCAAGTCCTACAGGGTAACCATGAGCAATGGCAATGGCCTCTAATATTTGGTGTCTTTGTTTGCTTTTTTGCTATTGCTGTGATAAAACACTGATCAAGAGCAACTTGGAGACGAAAAAGTTTATTTTGTCTTATATACTTTACAGTCTATCATCAAGGAAAGCCAAGGCAGAAACTCAAGGCAGATGCAAAAAAAAAAAAAAAAAAAAAAAAGGAAGAATGTTGCTTACTGGATTACTTTTCTATACAACCCTGGACCACTAGCCTAAGGATGATAATGCCCACAGTGGACTGGGCCTCTCCCACATCAATCAATCAAGAAAATGCCCTCTAGACATGCACACAGGCCAGTATGGTGGAGCCAGTTCCTCAGTGGAGGGTCCCTCTTCCTGGCTGACGTTAGTTTGTGTGAAATGATATATCAGCTACGATATACACTGGCTAGCACAGAGGTGGAATCATTTTGGAAGCACTGTGATTCTGGAAAGCAGAAATCTAGGTAGGCTAGTCACAGAGTTATGGAAAAATTGTAATTATTTACAGACAATTACAGGTTATATGGACAGATCCTGGATGCCTACATATTTATTAGTATTGGTAGTGTAATCCACTGTGCCCAACAGAGAGGAAGATGGGAAGGAGAGGCCTTGACTGAGTGTTGGTGTTTATCACAGAGCAACTTGCAGTCAGCAGACTCTGAGAAAAATGTTGATTTTGATACTATTTGACCTAAACTCATTGTCTTAGGGTTTTATTACTGTGAAGAGACACCATGACCATGGCAAGTCTTGTAAAGAAAACATTTAATTGGGGCTTACAGTTCAGAGTTTTAGTCCATTATCAACATGGAAGGAAGCATGGCAGCACACAGGCAGATATGGTGCTGGAGAAGGAGCTGAGAGTTATACATCCGGATAGGCAGGCAGCAGGAAGTGAGAGTGAGCCACTGGGCCTGGCTTGAGCATCTGAAACCTCAAAGCCCTCCCGAGTGACACACTTCCTCCAACAAGGCCACACCTCCTAATAGTGCCACTCCCTATGAGGGCCATTTTCATTCAAACCACCACACTCATCTTTCAATCAAAGCTTCATGACATGGCATTCCAGAATCAACCATAGCCTAAGGTAGTCACTGATAATCAGAACACACCAGGCATTAGTAATGACTCCTCTTGTTTTTGTTTTCATTTTTACTTAATGAGCTAGAGAGGATGCAAGACTGTCCTTAGGTTAAAGCATTACTTCCCCCTAAAATCTCACATGCTTTGTTGGGTGCTGAGACAAAGAAGTCGCCCAAAATATGGGACATTTTAAACTAAGTGGAGGTAAGGAAAGGAAGCAGGGAAGGGGGAAGAGAGGGAAGAGAGCATTTCTCCAGTGAGACGGTTTAGTGCGTTCTGACTAGGCTTTGGGATGTCCGGACATCTGCTTAACTATTATTTTTGGATGTGTCTGTGCAGATGTCCATGGAAGAGGCTGTTCTTTAAACTGGGTGAAAGGTCCTTCTCTCCCCCAACGTGAGTAGCATCATCCTAGAGCTGAGGAAAGCAGATGACTGCCTGCCTGGCAGCAGAGCCAGGACAGGAATCTTCCTTTGTTCTCTGTATTCCTGTATCTGAGATTTTCAGATTCAGTCTCCTATCTAGACCATCAGTTCTCTAGTTTTCAGGCTTCTGTGAGCGCTCCCACCTTCCCTGGTCTCCAACTTATAGACCACAAACAGTGGAACTTTTTACAACTGTGGGCATCAATTTTGTGTAGAAATAGATCAGATTTTATGTAAGATTCACACACACTTGCGCACACACATATATACATAGGCATGCACACATGCACACATACACACGCATGCATGCATGCATATGCATCGGCTCCCATGTCAGAGGAGCTGAGCTTACCAAGTGCTACCTATGTCTGCTGCAACAGCAAAGGAACGCAACGTTCTCTTGAGGCTTAATTTGGAACCTCCAAGCCTGGTTCTTAAGTTTTTCTGGAGCTTTTGGGATCTTCCCAATACCCTTTAATTAAGTAATTTTCTGCCGGCATCAGCCAGTTTGTTCTGCTTCTGGTCACAGCCCTGACTGAGACAAATGAATTTAGGAAACAGTTCTGTGGATTTCTAAATGTCAGTAGAAGATGAGTTCTTACGAATGACAGGAGAAGGTGGGGAATAACTGATGGAACGTCACTAGTCACCGACTCAGCAGCTGAGGCTTTAGGTATGGCTATGATGACTCCAACCTCACGGATGAGAAGAACAAGTACCAGAGGGTTTGTCTGATGTCTACAGCAGGAGTCAGGACTCAGATACCGTCCTCAGCCAGCTACACCACAGAGAGAAGGCCAATGAACATTAGCAAGTCAGATGAGACCCCAATTTAAACAGCTCTGCAGCCAGTCATCAGGACATAGGCTTGGTTGCAGCAAGTCCTGGAGGCAACTTGTGACAACATACAAGCCACGGCAGGAGAAAAGAGGCACCCAAATGGGCTGGCGATTGTACCCAGAAGATGACCCGTGCTGCTACCAGGGTCGTCTTATACACTGAAGGCAATTTCTCTTCACTATTTATAATGACATCAAATATATAATCGCTATGTATAATAATTATATAGATTGGGTGTCTACGGGGCACAATGAGTCGCGACTTTAACAGCATCTTGTATATTTTAATATTGCTAACAGCGTAGATTTTAAATGTTCTCCCCACAGAAAAAGTGAAAGTAGTTATGGCCAGTTAGTTCTTGGAGAGACGGGAACATGGGTAGGAGGTGATTAAGCCCTGAACACAATCAACCGCCTGAGAACAAGTTAGTATGGCGACATGGGCCTGTGAAGCATGGAGAGCCTTCCTTGTCAAGAGGTACTGGTTAGGGACTTACAGTTCACAGGTGAAGAGAACACTCATTTCGTTCCTAAAAACAGATCTTCCTCTTAACCACTGTTCTAAGCGGGACATCTGTGCAAGTGTTATGCACTATTTTATAGTTTGTGTTTAAAAAGTGCAAAAGTGAATATTGACTCCTTTCTGACCTCTTGTATTCAGGCCTAAACAAAATTTCCTATGTTCAAACTGGCTTGAAAAAAAAAAACAACTGACCGTTCACATCATTTTCTAACACTAAAACTGCACATTATGAAGTAGATGGACAGCATCCGTCCCATATCCTCACATTTCAATGTGTGGCTTCAACTCGCCACATATAGAAATACATCCTAAATTTATGTCTGCTGAATACGTTCAGGCTGCTTTTTATCCTCAGAATTCCCTAAACTATATTTGCATAGCGTTTGCTTTGTGTTGGGCATTATGAGTAATTTAGAGATGGTTTACAGTCTTCAGGAGGATGAACATAGGTTATATACAAATTTGAAGTC
Organism: Cricetomys ansorgei; assembly: GCA_026225945.1. NCBI lineage: Eukaryota > Metazoa > Chordata > Mammalia > Rodentia > Nesomyidae > Cricetomys > Cricetomys ansorgei. The sequence goes on along the minus strand of JAMJFZ010001360.1, from coordinate 6,224,094 downwards.
ATGCTGTGTAAGATACGTGAGTATTTGTAGATATTTTTGTTAAAGTAAATGTATTATTTAGATAATACTTAAGAGCAGGGAAAAAAAAGCACATGCTAACATACAGCCATAAGATTTTGACACGTGAATGCATTGTTTAATGTTTAAAGCAGGTTAAACATGTCCATCTCCTCAAACATTATCTCGCCTTTATGAGGACATCTTCTAAAGGTAAATTCACTATTTCTGTCTTAGTCATTCTGCCCTGAGATGGCGCAGCAGGACTTCTTGCCCCTACCTAACTGTAACTTGACCATTGACCAATCTTTCCTCCCCTCTGCTCTCCTTGGTCCCTGGCAGCCAGCATTCTCTCAACTTCTTTGTCTTCCAATTTCATATAGAGATGGACTAACATTGTTTGCACAAATGGTTTGTGCTGTGATATTCTCAGATATGCACATCTCGTGCTTTAGCTATCGCCAGTCTTTCTACAGCCTCCTGCAGACTTCTCTACTACCCCAGCTCCAGCCCTGTCTCCTTCCTGAACGGTCTCTCTTCTCCTTTCCCGTCATCTTTTCAGCCCCTACTTTCAACTTCTATGATACTGAAACCTTTAGGTACCTCATATGAGTGAGATCAAAGCTTTCTCTACCTGGGTTTTTTCCTTTACCATAGTGTTCTCTAGTTCCAAATAGGTCACAGAGGACAGGATGTCATTGTTTTGATTGGTTGGGTAGAATCTCTTTATCTAATAATCTGTTTGAAGACTTGGGATGTTTCCATTTCCTTAGCTATTGTGGACAGGGCAGCAGTAAATGTGGAAATGCACATATCCTTCGTGCACTGAATTCCTTTCCTTCAGAGATGCACTCGGGAATGTGACGGCTGGATCTTATAGTTGCTCTACTTCTAATTTTTGAGAAAATGCACCTTATTTTCTATAGCGTGTGAATGATCGCCCGCAGTGTGTGAGAGCTTTCCTTTCTCAACATCCTCTCCAGCACTTACTATCTTTCGTCTTTGTGATCACAGCCCTTCCCATGGAGTGAGGCACTGTCTCACTATGGCTTGATTTGCACTTACCTAATAATTAATAGTGTCATGTGGCTTTTTGTGTATCTGTCCATTGGTCACGCGTATGTCTTCTTTGGAGAAATGTCTACTTACATCAGTTATCTCCGTTTAACCAGCTTTGTTCTGCTTGACACTAAGATATCTGGAGTTTTCTTGTGTACTCTGAAAAGCACAGTGTCAGATATACACTGCAAATGTTTCCTCCCACCCTTCAGGTTGTCTCTGCACTGTGACAACACGTCACGTGGAAGGATGTTAACTTGATAGAATCCCATGTGTCTACTTTCTCTTTTGTTTCCTGTGCTTTTAGAATCTTGCGCAAACCTCCTTGCTCATTCCAGTGGTCTAAAAGGTTTACTCGTGTTTTCTTCTAGTAGTTTTTCGCCGTATGCTTTCTGTTTTGTTTTGGTTTTGTTTGTTCGTTCGTTTGTTTCAAGACAGGGTTTCTCTATTGTAACTCTGGCTGTCCTGGAACTCACTCTGTAGACCAGGCTGGCCTCAAACTCACTGAGATCTGCCTGCCTCTGCCTCCCAGGTGCTGGGATTAAAGCATGTGCCACCATCACCTGGCCATGTGATTTGTCAAAGTTTACAATCCACTTTGAGCAGATTTTATAACTGATGAGATACAGAAATCTCATTTCATTTTTCTACCCTTGTATATCCAATTTTCTAAGCACCATTTATTGATTTATTCTCCTTTCTCCAGTAAACGTTCTTAGCAGCTTTGTCAAAAGCCAATTGTCTGTAGATGTGTGGCTACTTGTTGGATCTCTGTTCTATTCTCTTGGTATGTGCACCTGTATTTATACCAGTATGGTGCTGTTTTGTTACTATAGGTTTGTAATGTGATTTGAAGTTAAGTAGTTTTGTTTGCTTTTTGTCTTTAGCATCCAGAATATTTGTTATCCACAGAGGTCTTAGAGCATCAAGAGAGGTTTGCTCTCAGGGAAGTGTCATTTTTTTCTTAACCTTATTACTCCATGTTCACCCTTCCGCTATTTCTGTCTTTTCCAACAGTATTTCCTATAGGTAACCAGTTTCTTTACTGTCCTATGCATCCTCTCTTTTTTCAAAACATAATCAGCATGCACATACACATTTTCTCGAAGCCCTTTCTTTTGTGAAGGGTGGCTCTCTATTCTCTCTTGGGTTTTCCCTTTCCACACAATCATTCCTTACTCATAAAGATGTTTCTAATTCTTTCTAATAACTGCTTAGTCTCCAAAGAATGGATTTTAGTCTATTCACACTTTCTTCTGTCTATATTATCACTTAGAGTATTTATAGTATTATAATATTTATAGTAATTATTGCTATTATCAACAATGTTGTAATGAACAATCTTTTTACAATAAAAAAAGATCCTCAAAGAGATAAAGTTCCTTGAAAGGTAATGAGAGGTGTATTATAGAGATATGCTATGCTTTGAATGGTTGTGTTGTCCCAAATTCATATGTTAACATCCTAACACCTAAAGGCACTGGAGAGGTAATTAGGTTCTAAAGGTGGAGTCCTCATAAATAGAATTAATGTCTGAATAAAATGGGACTAAAGGAATTCACTGTCCCTGTTACTATGAGAGAACAGAGCAGAAAGGTGTCATTTATGGGCCAGAACTCAGATCCTCAGCAAGCATTGGATCTGGAGATACAATGACCTTAGAGTTGTCAGCCTTCAGAACTGTGAGAAGCATTTCTGTTCTTTATGAGTCACAGAGCTGTAGTGTTTTATTATTGAGCATATATATGAAGGCTATTGAGTTCCCTATGTTATTTTGATAACTTGCTATGGCTCACAAGTAAATTTTATCTCTTACAATGTTTAAGGTTTTCAATATATACTATTTAACTAATTGAATATATAATAAAAAACTAGTTCTTGATGTTTTTGAACTATTTATATGCCTCTACTCGATTTCTATGGCATAATTACAATGACTGATAATTCTACCGCGGTGTTAAATAGGAATAGAGGCAGCGTTCGTAATATGAGTGGCAATGACTCTAATGTCTTTCCTTAGTAACATGATAGGTTAGTGTGCTACATGTCTTGTTATTTTTCTTTGTTGCTATGGCAAAATGCCTGACAAAGGCAACTTCAAATGGGAAAGATTATGTAGCTGATAGTTAAAGGTTCCAGCCTATCATTACCAGGGATTCATAACAGCAAGAGCATGGAGCCACTATTCACATTGCATTCACAGTAACAAAGCAGAAAACGTCAGAATGAATGCATGTTGCTCAGTTTCTTCTTTTGCTTTATACAGTCCAGGATCCTCTACCCAGGGAATGACATCACCCATGGTGGGTGGTTCTCCCACTTCCATTTATGCAATCAAGATAATACCCCATAGGCATGCCCACAGACCCATCTCCCAGGTGAGTCTAGAATCTACCCGGTTCACAGCACTGACCAGCACAGTGTGTGTACACACATATTAGTTGTAACACGTTGGATAGTACTCCTCAATCCCTCTTCCCCTAGTACTTTTATTGTAATAGGTCTTGAAATTTATCATAGAAGTTTTTTTCAGCATCTGTGGAGATTATTAGGAGGGCCGTTTTTTCCTTTAAAGCCACTGATATAACATTAATGATTTCCTTAAGTTGTTCCCTCATTTTCTCAAATGCTTGAATGATTGCAGCTCTGTTTGCGGGAGTGTGGGATGTGTAGACTTTTTTCTATTTCAGAGTTCTTACAGGGTTTAAGAGCTGTTAACCAACTGATGTATATAAAATTTTCTTCTCTTATTTTGTGCCATGGCCCTGTAAGGATTTATTGCTTATCTTCATTTTTGCAGTATTACGACAGTTTATAAGGTCTCTTGCCTAATGGCAGCACCCTCTAGCAACAGCACAAGGCTCCTCGCTTTAGAGGTCACTAAGGCCTAAGGGTTCCTTTGTTTCGGTGGTGGGAGCATGGCTGGGTACCACCCATCTTTTTCTCCTTTCCCTTTCACCCTGTAATGGCAGAAGGTGCCTCTCTTCTGCTTTACCTTTTCCTTTTCCTCAACAGTATGTTTTGCATGATGTCTTATAAACAACTCAAGATTCATTTAATCCTAAACACTCGTTCTGAAGTTCTTTCCCTATAGCCTGCGCTGCGTTCAGCCTGGACACAGCTGTAGAATTTTCATACAAAGTGAACTTGGTCCTCAGAGTGGCTGTTTTTGATGAGTACTAGACCTTTCTGATAGCTTTCTATTTGTGACTCTCCTGAGTTTCTCTCTCTGTGTTTAGTCACTATGGGGCCTTCTGAAGGACAACTATTAAGCAAGAGTATAGGAGATCTGACCCAGGAATAATGTGATTTCTTCTTTTTAGTTAGCATCACTTTATGCTGAAGGAATGGCTTTAAATAAATCTGCATTTCCTATCTTGGTGATTTTACCATGGGAAACATCAGGAGGTAGATAAACAGGCAGCAGTTCCTATCATCAGATACTCAGAAGCCACCAAATATAGTTGTTTCAAATGCAATTGGGTGAATCATCTGTCCATTTGATTTTTTTCTCATTGTTTGTTTTTGTTTTTGTTTAAGAGACAGGGGATCTTTATGTTATCCAGGCTATCCTGGAACTCACTATGTATACCAGGCCTTGAACTCACGGAGATCTCCCTACCTCCCTACCTCCAGCCTCCCAAGTGCTGGACTTAAAGGTGTGTGCCACCATGCCAGCTGTTCATTTGCTTTTATCAGGTTATCCCCCTTGTGCTCAGCCTTAAGACCTTGATTTTTTACAGGTCAGGTAACACTTGTTTGAAGGTAGGGTATTGCACAAAAAGGACCCACAGAGATTTCTAATATTACTATACTCCACCAAAAATATTCTTCTCTTGCTATCAACTGAGTTGTGTCAAACCCCCGCCCCACCATGCACTCTCCCCATATGACTGTATTTGGAGATGAAGTTATAAAGAAAATATTAATATGAAATGAGGGAATAAGGTTGAGATCCTAATCCTATAGGATTAGTGACATTCTAGAAACAGAAATCTCTCTCTCTCTCCCTCCTGCCCCAAGAGCACACACCAAGGAAAAGTCACAGTGAGATGGCAGCCATTTTGAATCCAGAAGGAGAACCATCACCAGAAGTCAAATCAACTACAATTTTGACCTCAAATTTCCTGTCATCTAGAACTGTGAAAACCTGAGACTGGGTATCTGTTGTTTAAGATACCCAGTCTATGGCATTTTATTACAGCAAGCCATGCTGATTAATATAGCCCTGTTAGCATATGGCAAAATCTAATCTTTGAAACCAATTAGGAATTAAACTGTGCTAAATTTGTAGGAAGCTTCCACCTGCCTTGGATTTCCACATGTTCCTGGACATGTCTACCCACGGTATTTCATTGCAAGCACAGGATTCTTGGCCCCTTTAGTACTGGCAGACCACAGGGGGCACCTTCTGTCCTCAAGAAGTTTTCATCTCACTTATTGGTCTCCTGCCTCACACAACTTCAAGATTTAATAAATCTTTTCAGAAAGAAACTGGGTATGTATCTGAGGCAGGCTCTTTCCCTGACGAGTCTTCATTTTCTGAGCAATGTGAGACAGTGGGAGATTGCAGTACAATGTAGAAAACCAGACATATGTCTGCAACTCCTGGAGTTCCCAAAACTGCACATGATCACCATGCATTTTGCTGGGCTCTCTGCTTCCAGCAGAGTTTCTCTACCTGGGGCAAGCCCGAGCGCCTGTGTGTTTCCCAGAACTGACAGAACCCAGAGAGAAAAATTGCTGCCTATCATCTGATCACCTCAGATTGCTCGCGCTCTCCCTCCCTCTCTCTCTCTCTCTCTCTCTCTCTCGAATTTCAACTCATTTCATCTTCATAGCTTTCATAGCTCTCAGATGCTTTTTTAAAATGACTTTTATTATGTTTTCCATTTGTTCAAGTAAGAAGATTGACCTATCACAGCCTCTTCTGAAGCACAGGGCTTTCTCTAAATGATTTCACATCCTTACAACACGGGCCTTTCGAAAGAATGTAGCAGAACTAATATAACACGTTTGTTGGGATGAATGAATACAAAAGTGATTCAGGCCAATCTCACCTCCTTTACAGCCTTAACTGTCCTGGGTTTGCCCCTCTGCTGTGAAAGGCCAGGTGTGTTTCAGCAACTCAGCCGATGTACAATGCCAAGATTCAGGAAAACGGTGAATGGCGTGTTTTGAAGCCTGAAGAAGACAGTCCTAATTGACGCATCAAGTTTTGCGTTTCAGTTTCTGCAAGTGGCCAACAGCAACCTCATCGATAGTTATATTTGCACACTTCAATGCCAGTAAGATGATACAAACTGAACCAAGTCAGAAGCTATTTTGAGAAAGTTAGAATTAACCTTAATGTTATTTATCACTTGATTTTTCACCTAGAGAATATTCCTTAATAGTATCTTTATGTAAATGTAGCACAATCTGATTAAAAAGAAAGCTACAATGGAATAATTAGTTTTGCTAGAAAGTAGATCAATTTTAAGTAAAGGAAGAATGAAAATATTCTAAAATATGAACACACACATTTTATATGTTATGTGGAAATTGTTCAGAAGCAGGATAATTAGTCATAAGGAATGATCAATATTAAATAATATAAGAAGTCTATCCTTTTCCATTTTAATTTTCTAATTCAACTATCAGCGTCAGACAGAATCATCAGAGAACCACAGGGTGTGGATTCCTTTGTGTCTGCTCTCCTAGGAAGTAGCTAAGCTGCTGGCCATCAGCTCAGTTTCAGTAAGGAAAGCATGCAGTGGGTCCATGTGTCCAGGCAGGTCTTTGGTTGGAGGCTGAGAACAGTGTGGGAAACAGAATTCCCTGGAGACTATTGTCAGTGGAACAGCTCAGTTTATTGAAGCAAGAGTGGTTTAGTGAATTTATATTTACATTTATAGGGAAAGAAAATTATATATTTATAATGTAATAAATGTGAATAATATAATATAAATAAATGTAAATAATAATAAACGTAAATATTACATTCTACATATTTACATTTATAGGGAAAGAAAGAGGGGAAAGGGTTCTTAGCAACCAGGGATGGGCAGGATTGGCTTAGACAGGGATACTGCTGTAGCCACATTTGCATGTGGGAGGCTCACAGCCAGACCTAGATGGTCATATTGTCATTCTAAGGGTCAAAGTCCTGGAAAAGCCTCTTCTGCATAGGGAGTGCTCTCACAGGAGCAAGAGGAAGACACCTTATCAGAAAATGGGCCCAGCTTATGGCCTTCCAGCCACAGCAGTCAGACAAGCACCAACCAGGCCACAATCCTTTGAGAAGGCATGCTGTGAAGCAAGGCAACATTTAGAATTTAGCTGGGAGCAGCTGAATGCCTTCCACTCTCAGGGTGAGAATTCCAGGGTTCAAAGCACTCTTCAATCCCCTCTTAGCTCTAGGGCAGCCACAACAGAGAATGGCAAAGGCACAGGGATTTGAACGAAGATGATTCTGTGACTACTAAGCTACTAAGCATCCAAATTCCTTATCTTCATTGTAGCATGGGGATTGTTGAGCGAGCTCAAAGTCTTCATCAGACACCCAGGGAATAACAAGCCTTAACTAACAGAAGCAGCAGGAGTCCCTAGCAGGGACCCCTGGAGTAGCCAAAGTGTGGGAGAGGTAAAGACAAAACAATGAGAAGAAGCAGGGAGGATAACGTGGATTTCTGTCTTTTCCAAAAAAAAAAAAAAAAAAAAAAATGTCAAGAAGCCAGCCAGGCAGAAACAGAGACATACACCACCCCATCCAAAGTGCACAGTCACACTAAGATTCTGTAATGGCATTACAAAGAAAATAATTTCTTATAATTGAGTTAAGAATCAGGGAGAGAGTTTGGGGAGGGGATTAATCACAGACTAAAATTTGCATCCAAATGAGGGAGGGATTCCATAGGAAATTCCCATTCCTGTCTAAACATTGAGCACTCATCTGATGATCTGTGGCTACCTGGGGCTGACTTGGTGGGAGACACAGTCAGCAATAAATTAGGTAGTTGCATATCTATGCTTCAGATCCAGTCTACTCAGATCAGAGGAGAACCCAGAATTCTGGAACTCTGGGTTTGGCAATGGCAGGTGCTTGCTCCCCTGACGTCTGCTTGCAGAGATTGAGAACATGCAGACCTCCGTAGAGGACTCACTTAACCCTCATAACTACCTTGGAGAACTGGGCCATCATGGGGAGAAGGAGGAAATTAGTACCGAGGACCGTGGTGCAGGTGTCATACTGGTAGCAGAACTGATTGATAAAATTATCATAAAAGTACTTAACACATTGCCATGGTTAGAAAGAGAAATGTCCTTTTAGGGTTGTGTATTTCAACATTTGTTCCCCGGTTGGTGGCACTGTTGGAGAAGGTTGTGGAATCTCTAGGAGGGACAGCGTTGTTGGAGTGCATCAGCAGGGGAGACTCTGAGGTTTGATAGCTTGGCCCCGGTTCCTCTTCTCTTGTTCTGATTTGTGTGCAGATGAAATGTGATCGACCTTTGTCCTGACTTCCAGGATGGCCTCACAATCTTGGTGCCACAATCTTACAGTGGGTAGTATGCCCTCTGGAACTGTAAGACAAAACAAACCCCTACCCCTAAGTTGCTTTTCGTCAGAGTATTCTATTACAGCAACAGAAAAGTAACTAATGCACACACGATTGTTCAACAAATGTTGACTTGGGTGCCACCTGTTTTATAAGCGCTGACTAGGAGCTATCTGTGTATTCCCTCTTGAAATATCAATGGCATTTTGATGTTTAGTTCTAGATCTTAACCTACCCATCAAGGCAACATCAGATACACTTATTTCTTGGTTATAAAAATCATGCAAATGAATGCATTTGTGCTACAAACTCGCCTCAAGTTTAAACGGCGTAATCAAAATTCTACCTACAATTTGGAGAACTGAGAATTTTTAGGTGGAAATATTAAAAATATCATTAAGATTTTTAGAGGAAAGCATGAAGGCCTCTCATCATTGACATCCCCCTTTTCTGCTATTCGATACCACTAGGAAAATGTGTCTTACAAAACTGTGTGCACCAGTCTGCAGCTCATCAAAAATCCCTTGTTATTGTTGAATGGAGGAATGAGTTAAAAAGAGAAACCATCTTTTAAAATATTTATCAGGCATTATACTTCATCTTTTAAGAATTCTCTGTTCAGAGCCATGCCCCATTTTCAGTTGGGTTGTTTATTTTCTTGGTGTTTAGTTTCCTTAGCCTGATCTGGTAGGTTATCCACACACCAGGGCAGACCCCACTTCTAAGACTAGCTGGACAGTGCAAACTGAACTAGATGGGGAAAGATGGAGGAATCTCGTGTTGGGCAGGAAGGGACTGAAGACTGGAGAGGGTGGATACGCTCAGAAATACATTTGGATGTCTCAAGGAAATAGTAAAATACTGTTGAAGTAAAGAGAAGCCAGTTGAGAAACGATTTCAGTCTTGGCGTTTTCAGACCTCCAGAACCTTCTCCTTTTAGTAGCCACCCGTTCCTTTTCAGTTATAAGTAGTAAGCAAGCCTCTCAAACTAGAACTCTTGGATGGTGACTGAAACCTAGTTACTTACCAAGCAAAGCTAGTCAGAGTGAAGAAACCATGAGGAAGAAAATGCGATGAAATCTACCAAGCATATTTATTAGATGATTTTTAAAGGCTGTGATCTTTAAAATAAAAGATTGCATTTTATTATAGCAACTGAAAATGCCATTAACTTCACAAGTGTTTAACTGGTTCTGGTCTCTAGATTTCAGGATAGCTTTTACTTTCATTAAAAAAGTAAATTTTAAATTATTCTGGGCTGTGCTCCTCCCCTCCTCAAAAAAATTTCAGCTGCTAATGAAAGCATCAGGAGGCAAAGCTGAACCTTACAGATTACACAGCTGAGGATTTCTGAGGCTAAATGGCCACTGTCTGCCCCCATCTGTAAATTTTCAGACAAAAGTACAAAAGGCATAAAGAAAGTTGATTGTTGCTTTTCTGAAATTGAATTATTCGTGTCAAGTGACTGAAACATACATGTAAGCTTAAAGAGAAAGTGGGAAAGAAACAGGAAGAACAGCAACAATAGTAACACACTGATTTAGCTTGCAAACAGTGCAGAGGTAAGTGGGTCTCACCGGGCATGGTCGGGTCCAGGATTTCACTGAAAGATAAGGAATTCAGACTCAGTTTGCTTCTTCACACACACATACAAAATGGGTTTTAACTTAGAGTTCTGCTTCACCTTAACCTTCAAATGGACTCATCAGCTTTTTGTTAACTAAATTTTAGTTTTAAATAACAACTGTACATATTCACAAGGTCTGCTATGACATTGTAATACATGTATATAATAAGTATTGATCAGATCAGGATAATTGGCACAGATATAATTGCATATATTTATCCTTTATGTCGGGAACATTCTAAATCTCTCCTGCTGGCTATTCTGAAATATTCAATTAATCAATTGCGGTCAGATTCCTTTTATACTGAAGTCCTTGTGCTGTCTAGACTTACCTTCCCCTCGCCAAATCAAGCCAAGAACGTGACACGGGAAGGAGGAGGAAAAGTCTCTTTCTCCCAGTGGCATCCAGTATGAGGAAGTATTTTTTTGTCTTGGCTAGGTCTAGGTCATATTTTGCACCACTCACAGGTTGAAATATGTGGGAGGTGAAGTGAACTCCTACCTGAATTTGCTGTTATTTATTTACAATTACAGCATCTAGATTTATTCACCTTGCAGTCGATGCCTGGGCTCTCTGCCATCCCTGCTGAAATGCTACCCGTGGGTAAATCACGTCTAAGAGTCAGTCAGCTTGTATTGTTATAGCAGTAATACGTATCTAGCTTTATCTCTTTCTCGAGCTTATCACACCTGGTTTACTGTGTATGAAAATTTTGCTCTGCAGGGAATGCCGTGATAATTTGAGCTGTTGCCGGAAAGGGAAATCTGTAATGGAGATAAGATCACCAGGAAGATGTGTGCTGATTTGCTTTGAGGGGTGAGTCTGATCCTTCTATGCATGAGCTTAATTGGATTCTAAAGTTGGCTCTTGGTTAAAAGCACAGCTAAAGAAAACTTTGGGAGGTGGCAGATGCTCTTGTTTCTGTTGCTAATAGATAAGGGAAACAAGTGGCCCTATTAACTGTAGTTAACCTGTTTATGAATGTATTTCATTTATTAGGACACAGGTGGGAGGGCCACTGAACAGTCACATCAGCAACGCTTCCGTGAATGTCTTAGGGAAGGACATTAGCATGAACGTTGCGGTGACCAGAAGGTGGGTTCAGGCTTACAAGACCGGGCTGTGTCTTGGTCCTACTCGCTCTAGTTCAGGACACTAGAAAATCCACTTAACCAACATACAAGCCTCCATTTCTCCACTGTAATGTGAAGAATAGCATCTGTCCTGCACTTTATAGGGGCAGTGTGAAGTTCAAGTGAAACACGGCTTATTTGTACCCATAGCTCTCCTGAAAACTAAATACCTGTCTTGTGGTTTTCCCTCGGGAAATGTGTGTTTGTGGGGGGGGTGGCGGGGGGGTTTCCTTATCTCAGATAGCAAACCAGTGACAGACCAAAGTAACAGTTCTACCCAACTGCACCTTGGTGAACCAATGGGTTGCTTGGTTCTCAAAGGTGAGAGACCCACCCTGGCCGGAGTGATGCCTCATGAAAGCTACACAGGTTGGCAGTTCTAGTCAAGAGTTTCTCCTCCGAGGCTATCCTTCTCTGTTTGTCTAACCTTGGTGAGGAGCCTTGTACATCATGTCAGCTTCAGGGTTTGGGGGACTTCTGAGGTGTCTTCTCATCAGAAGGGAATGTTTTAGTTCAGTCGGATATGGCTACACAACAATGCCATCAAAAGCTATGTCCCATTCATCTTATTTAGTTATATCTTTGGGTCCTGGTACCTAACTTTGTCCCTGGCATCAAAGCTTTGTTATCAGATGTCTGTCACATGAGTAGTTAAATATATGGAGAAATTATCAAACAGACTAAGGAATGGGTAAGTGAACTCATGGCCATGCATGGAGGGGAATAAATATTGTTTAGTCTTGCTCAGGGGAGTTCTGCAATTGAGCAGTTCTCTAACAGAACTGAAGGTCCTTATATGTGCACATTTTCTCTGGGTTCCCTTACATAAAAGAAGCAGAACTGCAAAATTTGGGAGAAATATTGATTTCTTTAGCAAAGAAACATCCAAGAAAATTACTGTCCTGCTAACTCAGAGAAGTACTAAGTAGGCAAGATATGGACCAGAAGCAGAAAGGAGAGTGTTCAAGTAAATCATATCATATTAAACTCTGAGCAATCCCTCTAAATTTTGCAATATTACCTACATTCTCTATTTCAAGACACTAGAAAATCTACTTAACCAGCATACAGTACTTCCTCACTGTAAGGTGAAAATAACAGCTGACTTACAACTTACAAGGACAGTGGGAAGTTCAAATGAGACACAGCCTATTTGTACCCGCATCTTTGGAGGTCTCTGAATTACTTGAGTATTTCTCAAGGATGCCTTCATATTCCCTCACACGACTTTTTATATTTTTGTAAAGATTATTTCCATCCCCACCTAGATTTTCTACAGTTTCTTAAGATAGAACATGCAGGCTTTGCATTCTGGATTTAAGTAAATCTGAGGCTACCCTCCTTTGTGTGTTGAGCTGTCTACACATGTGTGATTGTGTGATTTCCAGAATTATGTGCTTTGCTGTTAGTATTATCATTTTTGACCTTTGTATAGTTGTTCTAAGAGAAGGAAATGTTCTTAGCTCTCTGATTACTGTTTTTAAGACATAGTAGGCATACATTCCAATATGTATATTAATGTGTGATGTATGCTTGAACAGAGAAGAAATCTGTACAAGAAGTAAGGTGTGACAAAGGAATTTGAGAAAAGTTCTTTAAAATATGATATTCTTACTAGTCTATACACCTTATCTTGATTCTTCTGACTACACATGTGTATGTTCTAGTACTCATGGCCATAACCATGCAGAGCATATAGTAGAAACATTCTCATGTTTGTCCCACTTCAAATATAAGGGTGAAACACACTTCTAACAGGAACTGCTACAATATGCATTAGAGATAAGGGAAACATGAAGCTATAAACAGATCATCAAGAACGATCGTCGTAACGATGTAAGACCTCAAGGTTGCAGGATAATTGAGAAGGTGACTCTGGGATTCCTCTTTGGGAAAAATACCCTGCCTCACCTTCCCATCCTAGAATACAAAAGAAGAACCCAAACTTACCACAACCGTCACGAAACAGGTAACAAAGCTAATGATCTGCTGTGGGAATAAGAGCATGAAGATCTCCCTTCCCATTCTTGGGCCGTTATTGGCCCTGTGGGTTGTGGAGGAATCAATAGCAGTGAATTCTCCACAGGAATAAACTTAGTAATCTAATGAAAATGGGCAAAGAACGTGAACTGAGACTTCATAAGCAAGCACATACAGACACCCCCACATACATCGTAAATGGCTTTTAAGCACATGAAAATATGTCTTAAGACTAAACATTCAGTGCTTCATTAGGTGGGGAAGAATAAACGAAAATCAGCCACTCAGGTTTGAAATCCTCAAATTCCAGAAGTCTACTTGGAATCATATACTGAAATTTAAAAAACCATCCAATATTTATACTGCATACATATTCCGATGACTTGCCTTACAGATCTCATAATTCTAGTACAGAATTATAATGGTATTTATTAGAGCTCTGAGTACTGTTGTAAGAGCAAAAGGCTGCAAGTAGGTTAACATGCTTAAATAAACTAAAATTTACACAACACAGTACTATATGGTCACTAAGTAAGTCTTTGTATCAGCTCAGACTGCCGTAACAAAATGCCCTGTGCAGAGGGTGTAGGCAGGGCTCAGCAAGCATTTATTTATCACAGTTTAGAGGTTGGCGTCAGCATCATTGCACTATGGTGGGAACCCTGATGGGAACCCTCCTTTTGGCTTGCAGATGGCCGGCTACTAGACTTTTCCCATGCAGTGGGGAGAGGAACATCTGCTGTATCTGCTTTAGCAACTCCTATCATAAGCCAGGCACAGTGGTGCATGCCTTTAATTAATTTCAGCAGTTGGGAAGCTAAGGCAGGGGGATTTCTGTGAGTTCAAGGCCATTCTGGTCTACGTAGAGAGTTCCAGGACATCTAGCATCCAGAATTCTGTAATAGAGAGACTCATCTCAAAAAGACAAAAAAGAAGGAGGAGGAGGGGGAGGAGGAGGAGGAGGAGGAGGAGGAGGAGGAGGAGGAGGAGGGGAGGAAGAAGAAGAAGAGGAAGAAGAAGAAGAGGAAGAAGAAGAGGAAGAAGAAGAAGAAGAAGAAGAAGAAGAAGAAGAAGAAGAAGAAGAAGAAGAAGAAGAAGAAGAAGAAGAAGAAGAAGAAGAAGAAGAAGAAGAAGAAGAAGAAAAAGGAGGAGGAGGAGGAGGCGGAGGAGGAGGAGGAGTCCCATCATGAGAGCTACAGCTTTATGACCTCATACAGATTGAACTGCCCCTCAAAGGCTCTGATACTGTATAATGCCATCACATTTGGAGTAAGAGAATCAATAAATAAACAGGGCAGGAGCAACACAGACATTTAGCCCATTACAGAAAGGCTATGGTAGGAACTTATTTCTAAGGTACTTTGTTAAAATAAAAACTTAGAAGCAAGACACTTTGCAAGTTCCTTCATTCACTGTCTTCTAGCCAGGCTACCCTTTCTTCCCCAGACACTCTCAGCTCAGGTCAGCCTCAGAAACTTTGTGCTTGCATTGAATTGTCTTCCTGGATTACTTGGATTCTGCACATCTTTCATGTCTCTAAGATCTCTCTCTCTCTCTCTCTCTCTCTCTCTCTCTCTCTCTCTCGCCTGTCCCAGAGATAAAATTCAGAGCCTCCTAAGCAATCACTCTACCCCTCAGTTGTTATAGATATCCTCAGTCCCTAGAAGCTATATCCAACTGAAGGAATCAGCTTGTTTTTCTGAAGTAAGACGTCTTGTTAGCGTGTATATGAAATAGAGTCCATAATAGCTAGGAAGCATTCTCATCAATTGGACTGTGTTAAACATGTTTGCTTTCTCTGCAGAACACTTAGCACTATTAGAAAAGATATCATTTTGTTTTTTATTTTTGTTTTTATAATTATTTTATTCGTCTTTAACCCACCAAGCCAAGTTAAGACTGCCTGCATACAAATGGGCATGAAGTCACCCATGGGAGTGTTGGGAACCTGCCGGTGGTCACACTCCTAAAGAAAAATGACTCTCATCAACCAACAGCTCCTCAGATAAGGCTGGGCCCCGGAAGCCCCCGTCCACTCCTTGCTGGAATTTTTAATTGGCCCACTCGTATGCAGTTCTTGCTGCCCGCAACGGCAATGTGATGTCAGTCAGGAAGACAACACTCCACAGTATTCTCACGCACGCTCTTTTCTCATGACCTTTCTGTCCCCTCTTCTGACATGCTCTCTGAGCCTTGGGGAATGGGATTGATATCTGCCCACGGTTGAGCACTCAGAGTTACTTATTCTTAGCACTTTGAACAGTAATGTGTCTCTACATTAGTCACTACCCACTACAGTAAGAAGCTTCTCTGGCCCGGAAGCAACGCAACCTATGGATATAAACATAAGCACATAGCATGGTCCCATTGACCATGATATAGTAGCAGGCATGAATTCCTTCCTGTGGAGCAGACCAACTCTAATCAGGAAAGTGGTTGGTTACTCTCCTAAACAGTCTTGCTGCTATTGCACCCATGGGCACCTCTCACTTGACAGGTTGGTTTTGTATCATCTAGGTCCAGCACCAGATAAAAACATTTGTGCCTTTTCTCCTCAAATAGCCTGCATATTCAATGAAAGAACAAGCTGGGAGACTGTCCTGCTCAGTTCAAGGTTAATTTCTCTGTGTCCTGCAACCAAAATGCCTGGTGTCTTCAGCTATAGGAAAGATGTCATCTTAAATTTTGTTTTATGGTTTTATTACTAACCCTTCCCTTGAACACACATTTCAACTTGCTAGGATTTAATTTCTGTGAGAACATGAATTTCATCATGTTTATCCCTGTGCTCCCAACATTTTAAGATATGAATTACACAGAGGAGGTTCTAGATAAATGTTGAGGGGTGTGTGTGTGTGGGTGGGTGTGTGGGTGTGTTTATATTTCAAGTAGTTTTAGAAAACCATGAAGAATATGTTAGGCTGCTTCTCCCATAGGAAGAGCAGGAAGAAAACTCATGTTCTTGTTTCAGCCTGAAAAATAAACTGCATTGGCTATCATGTCTGACCTAGGTGTAATCCACAGGCAAGGACACATAACCAGGCCCTTTATGGAACATCAGTATGTGTCTCAGTAGCTTTCACTTTTACATTTGTTTAAAAACTCCATATCTATCACAAAGAGTTGTTCTTTCACAGTGAAAAAACAATTCAGAAGCCATTTCTTAGCTCCAAGCTCACCAGCCTCCTGTGTTCTCTTATGAGGGACTAGAACTGTTTAACCCTTATGTTCCAGTCTCCCCTTTCAGATGGACTCACAGTGTAGAACCTTCTCTGTAGTAGAAGCTTCTTACCTGAGGAATGTCGGATGACACAAGGAAGGTTTACTCTTCTCTTTCCTGTCAGGGAATCTTCAATAGCAGCTGTGGCCACCCATCACCTTTCCGCTATTCTGCCCCCGAACAGCTACACTGAGGGCCTTGTAGCTTCTGTCATGGTCACTTCTGCATTCCATTTACAACAGAGCTACTCGGTCCTCTGAGACTAGTCCCTGCCTCGTGTTCTGGACGTTTGAGGGCAATATTCCTTCCTGTTGTCCTGAATTGTGAGCTTTCTTCAGCAGCTTGTTCTAGGCTTCCAAAGTGTGTACAACCGACTCCTCGTCCTTATGGATTGTTCCTCTTCTCTTTCCCTGCCTGAACTGAGACAGAGTGTGCTTCTGGTTCCCTCTTCTGGTTCTCCACTCTTTCCTTGGGTGACCTTGCTTGAGGCCCATTTCAGTACTAAAGATGCATATATGATTCTGTTTGCCCTTCTCGTATTAAAAGCTAGTAGATCCTCAGATTTTTCAGACCCAAAACGGAGCTCCCGATACACCAATCCATGCCCCTTTCAAAATCCCCCATCTCAGTAAATGACATGCTGCCTGTATATTGCTTCAATCCAAAATCAAAATCATGAAGATCCTTTGCTATCCTTTCCCGAAGATTCATGGGCGTTGCGTCAGGAGGTCATGCCAGCTACATATTTGTGAACTACACCCTCATCTGACTCTCTCCCTCTCTTCTGCCGTTATCCTCCTCCAGGTCACTCTGTCTACCCCATTTTTCTATAACAGCTGTCTTCATCTCTCTACTCTCAGGGGTGTTCCTAAACCATAGCCATATTTTAAAAGTATAAATGCAAGGAAAATGAGAATGTATTGTAACAGCAGAGTAGGATCCGGTCCTTGATGTCAACTCCAGGTTCATCTCCTACCTGCAGCCTCAGCTGTGCTCTAGGCACAAGGCCCTCCTTTCTGGTTGTTTTTTCCACTTTGTTGCTCAACTCTATTCGGGGACCCCGCTCCTCGCTCCTCGCTCCTCGCTCCTCGCTCCTCGCTCCTCGCTCCTCGCTCCTCGCTCCTCGCTCCTCGCTCCTCGCTCCCGGCTGCTCGCTTCTCGCTGTTACAGCCTTAGGATTTCCAGCACCCCCAAGAGTCTCTATTCCTTTAGCGATCTGTAATATCTGTTGACTACATCGATGAGCAAACGCTTTCAATCTGTTCTCCTTAGATGAAAAATACCTTAACATCTACGATAGATGAAAGGGGACGGAATTGTCTACCAATTTAGAGTGAAAATCTACAGCAATAGATTCGGCGTCTATTTAATTCCCTTTCCTCTCACACTTCCTAGGAATTTTCTTGAGGAATAAAAGTGCATAGGATCAAGACCTGCTGACAAGGCGGTTTTCCTTTGAACATATAAAGTCCTTGGATCAGAGTGGTCAAAGATGAAGATGCTTCAAAATCTATATGGTTTTTACAACAGTGAGATTCATGGCCTTTAAAAATATGTAGAACAAGAGGAAACAAATGTTTTCAGTAGACGTTCAGGTGCTCTTTTCTAAAAATAACACACTTAACCACAAATCAATGTTTAAAGCCAGATGGCTAATGAGGACCAGCCAGGAAACTCCTCTAATTCACAGTAATGAGTGTGGTAATGAGCTCCCATTATAAACCAAACTGCTTCATGACACCCTGTATCTATTTCAAATAATAGTGATTTGATTATTTCATATTTTTCAAAGCTCCAGAGTTAATTCATGGGGAAAATATTAGAAAACCTGACTGATGGATTAGTTATCATAGCCGAGAAATCACTAAAAGGTTTTTATTTTATATTTTTATAAATTTTATTAACAAGTCCTGTTTAAATATCAGATGTCATCAGAAAAAAAAAATCAAATTCAAATAAAGACTAAGATCTTTCCAAACATAAAAGAGGTCCTGCTACTGTGGTTGAAAAGAAGTGTTTTCCCTTCAACTCTTTGGTGTCTTTGCTTTTCAAATAGCATACCTTAGGAAAGGTTATGTTCTGTTGAACAAGATGCTTTCGGGACTTTTCCACAATACAAAAATGCCAGGGAATGAATTTTATTTTTAGTATCAAAAGCAAATATTTATTTTGCCCTTAAAATCTACCTGTCTCAGAGATACTGTCTGAAAAGGTGCTCCCAGCCATCCAATATGACATGGGAACGGGGACAGCCATTTGCAGACCACCTAGTGTGGCTTCACAGAGCCACTCTGCTGTTACAGATGTTACACTCTCACCACCTGATTGCAGCGGGTAGGATTCCCTGAACTGGAGAGGGCTTCCATACCCTTCATCGTTTCTGTCTTAGACTTGTGCATAATGATTGAATATCAGCCATTACAGTTGATATACATGTTTGATGCTCTATATTTTAATGCTCTTCATTGCTTTGGGGTATTCTTAAGCATTCTCTGTGTGTTTGTGTGTGTGTGTGTGTGTGTGTGTGTGTGTGTGTGTGTCTGTCTTCCTCTTGTGTTTTGTTTTTTAGAGCCTTGTGTAGCCCAGACCGGTCTTAAACTTGCTATGCAGCTGCGGCTAGCTTTGAACTTCTGATTCTCCTGCCTACTAAAATGTATTAGGATTATAAACATATACATTTTCTTAAGATAGAGCTCAGTTATATTTATTTACTAAAAATTGGAGGTGTATTTCCTGAAGTATGTGAAACAGGATATCTGATCCAAGAGCAAAGAATCAAAATTCCAAAAGTGAGCACTGTATTGAAATGTGACCAGCAAATTGAATTTTACCCTATTCCCATTCAGTTCCCTATACACTGCTGGCCAGGCCTTTGATATTTGGGAAAGATAGTCTCTGGAAAGGGGGAATAATTCAAGAGTGAAGTTTTAAAGATGTCAACACCAGAACATTCTCAAGTAAACATCCTAACCTGACCAACTATCTGGAATTCACAACCCACACACCTGCCTATGACCGCAGTGGCCAGTGAGCTACAAAATGCTATGAAGCGTGAGCGGACAACGGATGTGAAATGTGAGAAGAGCCGCACGGGCATACGCAGCTACGCCACGTGAACTGCAAAGGACAAGCCGGGTTATTAGACAACTGAAGCAAGCATAGAATTTGAAAGATAAAGACTCTGAAAAATAGATTCAAAGGAACTTGAAGGAAACAGACACTAAACGAGAGGAAAAAGTCCAAAGATAAAAGCAACATATCATCAGCATCTCCTGAGTGCTGTGAGAAAAGCACACATTCCAAAACAAGAACAGGATGCCACTCGGGCAAAAAGAAAAGCTTTTACGAATGAAAACCTCCATAGATAAAACACAAAGCTCAGAGTCAGTGTCCTTGGAGAGACGTTGGATTCAAGATGTAGAAAAATATTAGAAAGGGAGAGATTTAATAGTGATTTAACATGCTTATAAACATAAAAAAAATTAAAACAATTTTAACTCCAAGGACAACAAAGAGTTGTGCAGGAAAAAATATTGATCATATGTCACTGCATATCTCCATTATCAGCAGAGTTGCATAGTCATATACGCAATAAAATTTAACCAAAATTACAGTACAGCTCCACTAGAGGACTCGCATGCATGGGAAGGGGAAGGGGAAAGGGAAGGAGAAGGGGAAGGAGAGAAACAAGGTATGTATAGTTTCATCTTCCAAATTCAGATGCCACAAGGAACACTGCAGAAGAGGGCGAGGAAAGACTGTAAAAGCCAAAAGGATCGGTGAGTTTGCTGTGAGATTGTGCTCCCTAGTAGGTCAGAAGTTACACCCGTACAGTCTCACAGCATGACTGCCTGAACACAAACTGAACAAGAACAACCATAGACATGTCAAAATGGGTGGAGCAAGACCATGAGGCCTCAACCCTGCACAAAGACCCACAGGCAACTGGGAATGCTAATAACAGAAGGAATAGTCTCCCCAGGGAAGAGCACACCAATTGGTCATTGAATACCCAATGGTCAGCCCTAGAAACATACAACAAGCAACATTATACAGTCTGAGCAGGTTATATTTATATTTAGGAACATATGCATATACATATATGTGTGTGTATACGGGAGGGTTTGGAGGGGGAAGGAGGAAGGGAGGGATGACGTAATTGTAATCTCAAAAATAAAAGAAAAAATTGGGGCTCTTAAAGTCTTTATGGATTAAAGTGCTTGGCGTCAGTTTTCATTATTTTACTACAGAAATTCAGTCGTCTACCATAATCATCAGAAAGGTCAGCCTTTCTGATTGTTTCACAATGTGAATTCTGTAATGAATCATGCTCACAGAAAAGCAGATAGAAATTGCTACTTGGAATCATGAAGCTAAATGACAACATAATCAGGTAAAAGCACCTAGATGACTATTTCCAGGGAGCTCTGTGATCAGTTTGGTACATACCAGTACAGAAATGTCACAGTGAAACTCAGCATCTGCTAATAAAAATTATTTTAAAAGCGTTTCTTGTCAAAGCTTGTAAACCACTGTAGTGTTTACACTTGTGGGCTTCTACAGGGATTAATATGTCCGGTGATGTATTATTAATAAAGACACATGAGATTTGGTTAAAGGCACAAGCCACACAGACCTGAGCAGAGCTCACATCCCCCTCTCTCACCTCCTGTCCTGCAGTTATCATCTTAAAAGCCCTTCCTAGCTCTCTCTTAGCAGTCTATTTACAAATCAAAGAGATACAATGGTTTCACTCCTGCCAAACCTTCGTATCCACATCTATAGTGGAGTGCCTCAGACACAAAAGGGGCCAGACCCTACCTGTCTGAGTGATGTTCACCTATTATAGTGGGGGGGCTGCAGAGCAATAAGGACGATCAGACCACGCTTACTGTTGCCTCCAATCTGGCAGAATTTCCAAAAGACCTCTTTATCAGCAACTCTGTTTACATTAAGCTAAGAGGGAGTAACTCTTATTTATATGATAAAACAGCTGTTTTAGCCATAGAAATCACATCCTGCTAGGCTTTAGGAAGCCAGTGCAATGAATCTTTAGTAAATATAATATCTGGTCAAATATACCACAACAGGCTTACCTTAATACAAGTAAAAACTCACTGAGCAAGAAGATGAGGCAGAGACAAAGCAGTGAGAGACTCACTGAGCAGCCAAACAGGGAGGAGGTTGGTGATGTCAGGTTGATGTGTCTCTGGACAGAGGTAAATGAGCAGAAGAGAAGTTGGTGCCTACACATGGAGCAGTGAAACACAAAGCAGGACTAGCCTTGACCCCCAAACATGTCTCCTTTGTTAATCCTGACTACCTCCACATACACAGGTGCCCTGGGATGAGTCTCTGACCTGACTACCCTGATAGTGAGGTTCTTTCTCACTCATTTATTCCCTGTGACCCTTTACAAACTGTACCTCCTGGATGCTTCTTTACAGAGTATTCAGATTCCTGTTTAAAGGAAAATGTTTCCCAAATATTAAAAAAAAAAAAGAAAGTATAAAACACATTCATAGGAACAGTGTTTGGGAACTGACCAAAAATACAGATTGAAGGAAAGCATTCAATAGGGGCCTTGCTTACAGCTTCAGAGGATTAGTCCATGGTCATCAAAGCAAGAAGCAGACCATGCTTTCCGTCAAGAGTCGCCTTGGTCATGGCGTCTCTCCACAGCAATAGAACAGTGACTAAGACAGGGATTGAAACAAAGAAGTTTCCGATGTGTTGACCATAAATGAGTTAGGTAAAAACTTCCACCTAATGATCATTTGGACAATCTGTACCTATCTATGTGGAGGGAGTAAGGACTAACAAAGTGAAGGATCTAAACTCCATTTCTCTGTGTGTGTACGTGCAAGGTCCCCCATCTCAGGCCTGGCCCAGGTCCACAGTGTGCTGCTCAAGCCCCTGTCCTGGGCCTGACCCCGCAAGCTAGCAAATTCTAAGAGAAAGCCATAAGAACCCCCACTCTGAGGGCAAACAATCAGAAAGAAGAAGCAGTACAAGAGTAGCCCCGATCTCATCTGGCCAGATAGCCCTAAAGGCCATAAACCAAATGTCTTGACTTTAATGGCTAATCAGATATAGCTTAAGAATGTGGACAGTTTGCCCCTTGAGCAAGAGCCGATCAAAACTAAACATCTGTAAACTGCATTTCTGTTTCCCAGTTAGAAACCAGACTACCTCACCTATGTTGAAACCCCCTCTTACTGTCTATAAAAAGGCCAGCAAGCTTTTGTCCAGGGTCGGCCATCTTGCGTGGTGGTGCTAGACCCCAGAGCACTGGTTTGCTCTGCAGAATAAAGGCTCCTTGCTTTTGCATCAGAACTAGTCTCCTGATGGTACTTGAGGAGGGGGGATTTCGAACACTGGGCACAACACAAAGGAGACATGTCTGGGGATCCTCTGACACCTCCTAATCCTTTCCAAACAGTTCCATCAACTGGGGATGGACCAAGCATTTAAATATATGAACCCATAGGGGTATTCTCATTCAAACTACCACAAAAGTCAAAACAGGGGTCAAGAGGTGTCTCAGCAGATAAGAGCACTTGCTGCTTTTCCAGAGGACCAGAATTCAATTCCCAGCACTCATATCAGATAGTTTATAAACACCAGTAACTTCACCTCCAGGAACTCGCCCTCTTCTGGCTTGTATGTTTACCCAGCATTACATGCACATGTGTACACACACACATCATCATAATAATAAAATCTTTAAATGTAGGAATTATATATTAGGAAGAGGACATCAGAGGATCCAGAATGAAGTGGAGAAGACGTATGACATGGATATGCTTTTTAAAATACAGTATATACACTTATGAAATTCTCAAAGAATAAATACAATTTTAAATAAAATAATTAGATTAAAAAACATTTATGAGCCTGGGTAATGGCAGCACAAGCCTTTTAATTACGGTGTTCCAGAGGCAGAGGCAGATAGATCTTTCTGTGAGTTCAAGGTCAACCTGGTCTACAGAGTGAGTTCCAGGACAGCCAGAGTTACAGCAGAGGAACCCTGTCTCAAAAAACAAAAAACAAACAAATCAATAAATAAATAAACAAAATGTATGAAGGGAGAGGGGCGCATATTGGGAGAGGGGCTAGGAAGAGTAGAAGAGTTGTTGGGGATGACTATGAGCCAGCTACTACATTTTATACAGATGAAATTATCGAAAAAGAAATAAAAAATTAAAAATCCCAAACACTAAAAATTTGTGACTAATTATTGAATTACAAAATATACATATTTATTATCGAAAACTTTGGAAGTACACACTTCCATGCCTAAAGAAAAAATGTTAATTTTACCAAGCAGAACTAATAAAAATGTGGGTATATATTCTCATTTTAAAATTTGCTCACACACACACACACATTTTTGAAATGAATTTGGAAATATACTGCACATGTTTTATTACCTAATTTTTCAATTGGCATGTTATGAATATTTCCCTTTTATTAAATATTTATCCTTACTACCATTTTATTAACTTTACGGTAGTGAACCAATGTCTGATAATTTATTGCTGGGTACAGCTAATATTTTCCCCACTGTGCTTTTATAAATGGCACCGTGATGAGTAACCTTGCACACATCCATTTATTTCAGGGGATGTAATTCCTAGAAATAGAATTTCTGGAAGAGGATGTATATTTTTAAAAACTCTTGACACTTAGCTACCAAAATATCTTTCCAGTTGACATATTCACCCATAGCATGCATTTCATACACTTTTAAGTGAACGAATAACAACTGTAAATGTTTATGGCGTTCTATGTGACGTTCTGTCATGCATGCCAAATGCATGGGCCATTAATTAAGGTTAATTATAGATGTACACACTGTGGAATGATTGCGTCAAGCTGATCTGCTTATTGCCACTTCTCTATGGTAAGAATGTCATCATGGTAACTTAGTCATTTAAAATCTATATACTATTAACTGTGATTGTAGGATTTAAAAATAATCAAGCTCATACTTTTGAGTGTTCTCAAGATTGACAAATGTAGCCTGTAGAGTATAAACTCCTGGAGCTCAGAGACTACTTTCTTAAAATGTATTTTTTCCTATTCACCCAAATATCAGGAAAATGTATTGTATTAGAATGTACTCAGTAAGACCGTCAACCCATCTAGGTGGTGAGCATGCGGTATAAACGGTAAACAAGAGATCTGAAGCATCACTGTACCCTTACCCATGAGGGTGCTGACCCAAGAGGACAAGTGGAGGATTCCTAGGGGTTAGCTGTTTCTTCTGCTAATATCTTAAGTTGGTGATTATGTTATCAGGCTGTTCAGATATGTTCCTCTTTCAAAGAAATCTCAAAAGCATAGACCGTGCAGACGCTGACAGAGGGGCAATCTGATTTAGCATTGTTATGCAGAACAGGACAAAACTGAAGTGCAGTGGGTTCATCCTCAGACTTCAGCTGCAGTCCAGGAATGCTGCTTGGAGCTTCTCCATAGAGGTGGGAATTTATAGTGCCAGCCTCATGGCTGGATAAACAGAAACCTACACTGCGCTTTCCCAGGTCAAAGGAGAGACATTAGAACCCAATGCAACTGTTAGAGAGAATCTGCCTTTCTCAGATACGCTGACCCTCAGTCTCTGCACAACACACTTCTGTCCAGCCTCTGGAATGCCCTCTAGTTTCGCCTTACCTGGCTTCTGCCACTGAGGCCAGTGTTCTAGAGTTTCATGTGGCCCCTCCTTTGGAGGTATATCGAGGCACATCTAATCTCTTCTGTCAGGGACACCTCTTCCTTTATCTCAATTTGACTGCTCTCTACATCAAGCCAGATTAACGTTCTACTGGAAGAAGTCAAATCTATGTCTTGATTAAAATGGAGACAGTGTCTCTTCCTCTAACCTTCTGTGCTGAGTCATAGCAGGTGCATGTCAGAGCTAGGTCAGAGCTCGTTCTACAACAACAAACATGACTAGATGGGCTTAAATGATGTCTCCATGCGTTACTCAGCCATCTGTGGGTAATGTCGAGGCTTCTGGGTTAGTAAGATTTGGTTTTGTAGTTAACATTGAGGGAGGGACAAAGTTTGTCACCAGTCTCACACTGCAGGAGTAAACTAATGCCATCCACTTCAGCAGTGGGAGAAACAGCTAAAAGATGAGCAATGCACCCAGTTAATAAGTGGCAAAGCCAAAAATCTTAACTTAGACAACTAATTATGAAGTCTCTTCTAATAAACTTTCTTCATTTTCTATTTGCTTCTTGCACCTGTTCTAGTTTCATCCTGTTGCTCTGTGTGATAAAATATTCTGGAAAAAAATCAATTTAGGGGAGGAAAGGGTTTATTTCAGCTTACAGTTTATAGTCCATCTTTAGAGGAAATCAGAGCCAGAACTCAAGCAGTAATCTGAAGCAGAGACCATAGAAGACTGCTGTTTAATGGCTGGCTCACAGGTTTGTGCTCAGATGGTTTGCTTATACAGTTTAAGACTGCCTGTGCAGGGAATGGCACCACCCACAATGGGCTGGGCCCTCCTAAATCAATTAGCAATCAAGATGGTCCCCCAAAGACACGTCCACAACCCAGTCTGATCTGGGTAGTCCCATAACTGTCATCCCCTTCTCAAGTGACTTTTGGCTGTAACAAACTGATCCTCAGAGCTAAGTAGGACACTTTTTTGGAGTTTCTCTAACTTAAATCTGACTTCCAGTCAGCTCCTATATTAAGAGATATCTAATAAAATAATTCAATATGTTACCTTCTTAAAGAGTTGGGTTGCATTTGAAACAACTGTGAAATTAAATTCTAATGATAAAATGTTATTTTGTGTATGTTGTATTTGTGTGTGTGTGTGTGTGTGTGTGTCCAGAAACCAGAGACTGAAGTCAGGTGTTCCCCTGTGTCACTATCTACCTTAGTTTCCGAGACAGTCTCTCACTGAACATGGAGTTCCTATCTCCACCCCATGCCCAAGCACTGGCTTGCAGGTGTGTTCCACCATGCCCAGCTTGCCATGTATGTGTCGGGGGTGAAAACTCAGGTCATGTAGAGCAAGCACTGTAAGCACCTAGCTGTCTCTCCACCCCGATATGATGAAGTTGCAGACATCAGCTTAATAAGAGATATTTCAAAAGTATCATCTCAGAAAAGGGGATGGGGCAATGTTTTCTAGCGTGACATTCAATAGTCTCATCTTTAGAGAATCTGAAATAAGATGTCTCGTGCCTGTCCATATCTGCCTACAAACAGTGCATTTGAAAAATGCCTGGGGTGACATTATTTAAAACAAAACCCAAAAGTCTCTCAAAACTTGTATATGGGTTTCACAAAGTATTGCGTCAAATGTCGGCCACAGTGACCTTGCGCTATTCTGTAACTCCATGATGTTACACAGTTGCTGTCACTTCTGAAGAGTAATCTGTGGTATTCCTTCCCGTCTCCTCCTTATTTTCTACACAGAAAAGAATACTGAGTTTTATCACAATGACTACTAAACAACTCACTTTTTTTCCTTTTTAAAATATAGTTCTATTTTAAGGTAAAGTGAAGCTTTTTTAAAATAGTGCAGAGAATTCCAGACAGTCTTCATTCGGCTTCTTCCACTGACAGTATCTTACATAACTAAAGCAGTCATCTCTAGCCTGAGAAACTGCCATTGTATAAACCTATTAAACTACAGACTTCAGGTAGAGCACAGCAGTTGGGTTTTTCCCTAGGAATATCCTTTTTAAAAACACCATGCTAGCGTCTAATGAGGATTTCATACTGCACTGGTAGGTCATACCTCCTTGGCGATCCATGCTCCAGTACTTCCTTTATTTCATTATTTTCATATTCCAAAGCTTTTGAAGGGTACTAGTGAGTCATTCTGTAGAATATGCCTCTGTTTTGGTTTACTTGGCATTTTTTTATGTTCAGACTGGGATTATTCATTACTAAGAAAAATACCCAGGAGTGATATAGTCCTCATGACTGTGTCAGATCAGAGTACATGATATAGCTATGTCTCGTTCTTGGTGGTGCTGATTCTTCTAGAAGCTGTTTTTGCCAAGCTTCTCCTCTGCAAACTTATCCCTTACCTTTGTAATTTATAAGTGTTCTTTGATATTATATAAATGTCCTATTTCTCCTGAATTTTCATCCACTCAGCTAAATTTTGGCTTTTTTGGCTTGGGGGAGGTTCTTTTTTGTTTGTTTGTTTTTTGTTTTTCTTTTGGTTTTTGAGGCTGGGACTCACGTAGCAGAGGCTACCCTCAAACTTGTTTTGAAACCCAGTATGAACTTGACCCTTGCTCGTTGTGTCTCTACTTCCCCAGCACCCTGATTACGAGCATGTGTCATTATACCTGGTTCTATGTGGTGCTGGGGATTGAACCGTGGCTTCAGACATGCTAGGCAAACACTCTACCGACTGATCTGCATCCCCACCCCTAACACCACCTTTTTCAATAAAGGAAACCCAATGTGTTGATAAGAAAAAAAAAATCAGTAATACTGAAATCCAGAAGTAATTAGCATATGTTAAAATAAGTCAAAAGTGGAGAATTTTAGAATTGCTAAAGGCAGGGTGCGTATAACCAAAAAACACCCCCAAAAGGGCACCGTGTGACATTCACAGCAAGAAAACCCCTCATTTTCAATAACCCAAGTGCAGAGCTAAAATAAACGGGTAAGAAGCAACGAGAAGCAGACGGATCTCCAGACGGATCCCACACTTATCAGCGCTGCATTATCATTTGTATTTCTTAACTTATTTCTGTATCAGTAAGTTATATGATTCACAGATGGCTTAAAATCATATTTTCAGAGTTCCTCAGATCAAGTACATAAAGAACTATAGGCTTTGGGTGGTTTTTTTTTTTTTTTTGAGTCATTAAATGCTGGCAGACGGTTGGTTGAATGCCAGTTGTTTGATTGGTTTAATAATTTTCCTCCAACATCGAATTATAAGATAAAATCTGTATTCAAGTTACACCATAAGACACGCTATGCCTCTGGAAGTATGTGCGTGTCACTTGCCACAGCATAGAGGTAACATATTCAGGAACTCCAATCTTTGGGGATCGAGGCTTGTTTTTGTTTATTGGGTCAAGGTACCACTGTTTAGCCCTCCATAATCTTTTGCTATAAAGACCTAGCTGGTTCTGAATATGCGGTGATCCTTTTGCCTCTGCCTTCTGGGGTGCTGCTTTTGGAAACATGAGCTACCACGCATGGTTCACGAACCCAATCTTTTACAGATTGGGTCCAAGAATTCCAACTGAACTGACAAGGTGATCTATTCAAAGGAATTCCACTGCCAAATTATCACTTTAAAAGAATCTGAAGTTAATCCATGTCAAACACCAAAATACTGTGTTAATAATGAATTAATTATTGGTTTTATTTGGGACATTAATAGTATTAATAACGAATTTATCTATTGTTTTCAATGGGCTAGACAGTAAGTTCTTTGTCATTGGATTGCTATGGCCATATGAAATATCAGGGATTGTGGCAAATCCAGCATTTTTGCCCTGCTTGCAAGCTAATTAATTACCCTGTATCTTTATATGGATGCTAACAGAAGACAAGAGACTCTTGGGTCCAAGACAAAGGACATTATTACTTAAAGGAATAGAAGTAACCGGAGCACAGGCAGTCTCTTGGACCATTTTTCTAAGCTTCAGTTACCACAGTAAATCCGAGGAAGGATGTAAGGTGCATACAGATAGCAGGCTACATTACAGCAGAGAGACCCACTCAAACGCAGGGAAGCCGAATCTTGTAAAATGGATAGTCAGCACCCTGCTACTTCTTCCAGAGACACCATCGCCATCCTCCAAGGCTACTTACCATATAGGAGAGAGGCAGTCAGGACCTCTGCGTTCCTGACAGACAGGAAGGAGAGGCAGATGCATGAAGAATCATCACTGACATGCTGAGGTTTTGTAAGCATTTCCCTTACAAATGAGGAACTTTACGCTCGGAGAAAATTACTTCAAGGAGACTTTCAGTGAAGCCATCGGCATTTGCATTGTGTTCCCATGGGAATGTTATAGTATTTATCAGCTCATGTCCTTTACTACATGAAACATGATTCCTGTAAGGTGTTGTGGAAGAACTCACAAACTGGAGAAGAGGGTTTGGGCATAAACATGTATCCTAAGCTGTGCTTTATGTTGGGTGCCTTGCAAAAGATGTTGTGGTTTCATCTCTGGGATGTCAGTTTAAAGTGTGACCATAAACTCCCTTGTATGTTTTCACATCTACTGTGCCCAAGGGGAAGGCATGCTGCAGTAGGAAAACATGATAAGCCTCTGATATCAGGGACTCTTGAGTTGCAGTTCTGGTCTGTGAGGCTAACTTTCCTGAGGTGTGTCCCCATGTGTGAACCAGGGATCCTCCGCAGGGTCATTGCAGGAACTAATGATAAATGGGGGTGAGGCTCCCAGCTCAGTGTGCTGGCACAGAGTGCTAGCTGTAGGGGATAGCAAAGTCTCCAACTCCTATTGCTCTCACAAGTCGGAAAGTTCAAGAACAAAGATTTTAAAGCTCTTTCCCCACATACAAAAGCCTTTTCAGGCACTGAAGATGTGTCATACCGAATTCAACCTTTTTCATTCAGATTAATTTTAAACACGGAGTGAAAAATGCTTCAAGCTGTCAAAACATTAGCTGTTAGCAACAGAATGGGTGTTGTTCTTTTAAAAGGTCTCCCAATATTTCCCTTAATGACTTGAAGCAGGAGAGCTTGTCATTTTCTCTAAAACGATGTGACTAAAGTACAAATGTGTGGTAGGAGCCAGCGTCAGGAGGAGCTCAGCAATCTCCATGTGCCTTAGCGGAAGTGACCGCATCAAAGGGCCTTATGACTTTGCAGAGAGACTATACGGGGCTTACAGGTGCCTTTGTTGATCGTCCAGTGATTCATATGGAGAAGTGTGCAAGATGACTTGTTTTTTATATCCACTTAAGAGTTACACCACAGACATTAGATAAAAGCAAGAATAACTGCCTGCTTAGTGGGCAGGCCGCTACGGAAGGAGAGGCACACTCAGCAAACAGTTGTGTGCTTAGCCTTGGGCAGATGGAGCCCTGCATCCTTTGGTGAGTTCTCCCATCCTGTAAAGTTTAATGATCTGCCCTCCCCACAGATTGCAGAACTAATTATTGTCCACAATTGCTTGCTGTTGATTTGCTTCGAAAGCCTCTCAGCTTTAACTAATAGTTGCAATCCAAATCAACAATAACCAGGGAGTATGGAAATGATGGGTGCGTTCTGGTAATTCACTCCAAACTAAGCTTGTTATCTGCATGAAATACAACTGTGGCTCCATGAATAATTCTCAAAAATGTTGAATTTAAAATGAGCGCTGGGTAGGATAAACAGTAGTTGAATAATACTTAAACTCCACCATCTGGTATTCTAGTATTTTACTGTGAGCTGAATTTCTTTTATTAGGTGCCTATTTGAGATTCTTTCTGTATAGATTTTTCTGCAGAAGTAGCTGTGTAAACTGAGGAGGAGTAAGAGTTATGATTCAGGACCATTTTCTTTTAGAGTAATGTTCTTAAAGGGAAGCCCAAGCAGTAAAATCTCAGCCATTTTCCCTAAGGAGCAACTAAAGAATTCCTGACAAAGTTTCTCTTAATTCAGAGAATTTATTTATGAGACTCCATATGGCTGGTGCACACAGAGGGAAGGAAAGAGTCATTTGGGGAAGGGGGGATGAGGGAGGGCCCAGAGACAAGAAACAAATAGAAATGATTACCAGCACACATGCATGGCCTGTGGGAGAAAAACAGGAGTGTACATAAAGAATTTTTGGGAAAAAATGAAATGTTATTATGAAAGGATTACTCTACTTATAAAAATAATAATTAAAGTTGGGGTTGGAGACTTGGCTCAGAGGTTAAGATCAAGTTCTGATCTTCCAGAGGGACTGAGTTCAGTTCCCAGCACCACTTGGGTAGCTCACAACCACCCATAGCTCCAGATCCGGTGGGTCTAAAGCCTCTGGCTTCCGTAGGCACCTGCACACCTACACACAAACCCATACACAGTTACACATATTTTAAGATAAAACAATTGTTTTAATGAATGCTATTTTCTGAAAGTTTTATACTAAGCCAGCTACTCCTGTGATTTAACATGGCATCTGCATGAGAGATGTCTTTCTTCCTGGTGTGAGAGGTTCAGAATGAGCTTACATGGGCAGGCAATTGACAACAATCATGTACCTCCCTGACAGAAATATTCCCATATGCCTTATCCGATTTGGCTGACACAGCAGAGCTGGGCACCTCGACCCATTCTACATCCTGCCGATAAGGTCAGTTACTGAACGACAGAGTCCTAAGATCAGTTCGACTTTTCAAAATTTCATCTCTAATTCTTATATTTTAAATTAGCACTAGCCGAAGTGGAGAAGATCCGCTGCACATGTTGTGAGCAAATCCATGATCTGCCTGGGATGTTCCTTCTGATGTACACCTGATGAACCACCCATGGGAACCTGGCTGAGACACCAACTAGAAACCTGTGGTCTCCACAAACTGACACTAAAGCCCCGTAGCTGAGGATAACACCCATGCAACACACTGACATGGAGACGTTGAGCTGGTACCTACATCGAGCCTTCACCCCCTTCACCTCTCAGACACAGGAAGGTACTCTGCATGCTGCCAAAAGAGAAATGTAAACATCAAGCCAGCCACAAAATTCTTGGTCTATAGTCTATGCCTGCACGACATGCTAGGACAATGGAAGCACAAAACTTGTAGGAGTAACCAACCAATAACTGATTTGACTTCAGGCCTACTTCATGAGATGAAACCCATACTCTACACTGCTAAGGTGACCAAGAACCTGATACTAGATAGTCCAGGGACATAGGTTAAAGCCAAATACTATTGGTTTTTAAGAAAAAAAAAAAGTAGTGATAAATTGACTCTTAATGACATTCTGCTGTACTCACAGATCAGTATCTTGCTCAGCCCTCATTTGAGAAGTTTCCTCCTGCAGCAAATGGGAACAAATACAGAGATCCATAGCCAGACATTATGCAGAGAGAGAGAAAGAGAGACCTTGGAACACTCAGACCTCATGGGGATGTCTTCATCAAATCCCTCCCCTCAGAGCTCAGAGAACCTGCAGAAGGAGGTGGAAAGAATTTTCAGAGCCAGAGGGAATGGAGGACACCAAGGAAGCGAGGCCTTCTAAATCGACATGATCAAACTTCATATGAACTCACAGAGGAGACAGTAAGCTCAGGGCCTGAACAGGTCTGCACCAGGTTCTCAGTGTGTATATTATGGCTTCCCGTTCAGTGTTTTCATGGGATTCTTGAATGTGCAAAGGAGCGGATCTCTGATTCCTGTGCCTTCTCTTGGGCTCTTTTCCTTCTGTTGGCTTGTTTTGTCCAACTCCAATGTGATAGTTTTTGTTTTATCTTATTGTATTTTATTATTATCTCTTAGAAGCTGTTCTTTTTGAATGAAAGGACATGATCTAGATGGGAGGGGAGGTGGTGAGGAACTGACAGTAGTAGAAGGGGAAACCAGTAAGGACATATTATGTGAGAAAAGGATACATACATATATATATAGACATGAAATGCTCTGGGAGCTGAGACAGGAGGATCCTTAAGCTTTAAACTGAAAGACGGATTTAGAAACTCAGAGATTGGAGGAAAGAAGCAAGATTTCATATGCTATCTGTTATTAAGATTATCTCTTTCACACCAAAACTCATATGAGAATGAGTTTTTCATTTGAAAGATAATGACTTGGTAATAATTTGTTGCATTATGGCCATTGCAACTCTCCCAGAAAAATAAAGCAGGTGACTTTCAGTCAGTTCCTGAAGGTTAATTAACATAAGTACACAAACCCATAATTTGTACGAAATTCAGCCGCCATTGTCAGCCTCATCTTCAAAGTAATATTTCTTTCTACCTTGTTATGTCTTCAGTAAGGTCCACTAAAAAAAAAATCACTCAATAACCAGTTCAACTTTTTTATTTCTCTTTGTATCCAAAAATACCAAAGCCATCTAGAATAAATAAACAGCCAAAGAACAGAATGGACAGGCATCCGAAACACTGCACCAAAAACAATTAGTCTATTAATGACTCAACTGACAAAAGCCAAACATCCATAACCATAGCTTTATTCTGCTGTACCCCGTGATGCCATCTTGAAGGCCAAACAGCTTCCTGCTTATGCTGAACTTGTAACTACACACACAGTGCAGATTTTCCTCCGTGAAACGAGTAAGATGGATACCGGAGCAGACCATAGAATATATTGAAAACTGAACTCAAGAATGGATTGCTCCAGCAGCAGATTAAATAAGTCATACAGGAGCATCAATTCTAAACACTCTTTTCCATCTAAATTTCAGCACTGCATCAAACATCAAGCAACTGGGGAAGATGCAGTAGGACCAAAGCAAGAAGGAAATTATGATAATGTAGCTTGCAATATAACTTCATTTCAAATAACATCTTTCATATAAACTGGTATCCAAAGTGCGTTATGGAATAAAATAGTGCAAGAAAGTGGACAGCATGTGGTATAAATAACAGAGAACAGTGGAGACACCAGGCTCTGTGTGGAGCAAATTAAAGCATTCCATCATAAAGCAAGAGCAATGGGAGAAAACACGGAATGATCACATGGACAATCTTAGATGAGGTGCGACAAACTTAGACACTGGCAAGAAAGCCATGTTATCCATGGGTTCATTTGTTTTTTAAATGGTGGCTATTTCCTTTCAGTAGACTAAGGGGTATATTCAAGAAAACTGGACTTTTTGATGCTTTAGTTTGAACACTGGAGTCAACCACAGAGGGTAAGGAGTTCTGTGTGAATAAGCAAACACCTCTAGCTCCAAATGAGCTGCCTGCTATCAGTGACACATTGACAGATAGCCACAACCTCTTATAACCTCTTAAAACAGCACAGCGGAGATCCCAGGCATTGCGGACAGACCAGTCATCTCAAGTCTTGGCTCTACCATTTAAGAGCTATATGCCCAAGACATAAGCTGGCCTTATGTGAATAATGTCAATAGAACAGGTTATATAAACTAATCAAGAATTCATATAACATAATAGCAGAAGACCATTTGCATAGCCATTGGATATGTTAGCTGCATGGAGGAGAAAGTGGATCTAGGGACCCGTCCCTAACCAAGAAGCTAGCTGCAGTTGATACCTGTCAGCAAAGAGAAATCAGTTTTCTCCACTGGAGTGTTACTGGGTATGTCACTCGGACCCCAGGGCAGGCTCATGCCGGGAGTAGCTGGCCCACTCAGAGTGGAATCGGTGGTATTTTGTGGACTTTTTCTTTCATTTGCTTTGTTTCTGAGATTTTTTTTTTGTCTTACTAGTCTTTTGTTTATTTGTTTTGATTTGTGTTTTTTGGACTTTTTCCTTGTTTTTTGTTCTTGTTTCTTATGTCTGCTCTAAATACTGGCTCCACATTCCTATGGGAAATCCAGAACCACCTTTGGGTCTGTCAAAACCCCACAGTGTCATGAAGCGTCACCTCAGATCATTCATCCACAACACAGCCATTTACACACCTTCTACCGGGTGCACGTCAGAGGATGCAGACTCTTAATATGACACTGATGTCACATGACACTACAGAGGATGCAGACTTCCCAGGATATGACACTGATGTCACATGACACTACAGAGGATGCAGACTTCCAAGGGTATGACACTGATGTCACAGGACTTTAATTTGTAGTAAAAAATCTGAATCAACATAAAATGGGCACTCCTTATGTTTTCATAGAATCCAAAGTAAACTTTTTGTTGAGATTTCATCAGGACAGTGAAGGCACATGCGTGCTGGCTCCCTACATTAGAGCTTTGCTGTGCCTCTTAACTATCCGTCTCTGTCCTGGATGATTCCCATGAATGTCCCCTCTCTGAACCTATAGTGTCCACCATTCCTTCAGGATTAGTTGTCTATTGCTGGATGCAAATTAGCCCCCAATTCAGACAACAACCACTCATCATTGTTTCTGAGGGCTGAGAATCCAAGGATGGGAGGCTAGCTTTGTGATTCTCGCTCAAGATTTCTCACGAGGTCTCTGCAAAGTCAAGCTACTAGCCAGGACCTGTGTGTTTATTTCCATGGACATCCATGTGGCTGTTGGCAGGAATCTTTAGTTTTCCCCCATGAAGTTCTCTTTATAGGACAACTCATAACCTATAAATGAATTAAGGAACTGAGAGAACAAGATATCACCCAGTGTCTCCAGTAACCTGGCTTTGGAAACAGCATACCATTATATCTGCCAGTTTTTATTGGTTACACACACTAGCCCTGACATCGTGTGGAATGCAAAGGCATGGCCTCCAGGAATATGGCTATCTGCTCCTGTGTGGTCACTCTTCTGCCATTTCCATGCATAAACATCTTTAGCATAATAATGACACGTTTTAGTCTGTCTCTATTTCTCTATTCCTTCCAACCAATCTCCATTGAACTCCTCTACAATGCTAGAGTTTTCCTTTCTCAAAGCACAAACTAAAACATTTTTCCTATTACATATAAGCTCTTTACAGCTTTCATCTGTTATTCCTTTGAATAAAACTAGGTTTTTTTGAGATTTATTTTATTTTTAATTATGTATGTATGTGGAGGTCTCCACCTGTGTGGGTGACTGAGTGAGTTCAGAAGAGAGCATCCAATCTCATAGAGCTGGTGGTTGCTAGTTACCCAATGTGGGTACTGGGAACTGAACTCAGGTCCTCTGCAAGAGCAGTATGCACTCTTAACTGCTGAACCATCCCTCCAGCCCCAAAACCTATGATTCTGAAAAGCATAAGCTATTGGGATGAAAGATCATATGTTTGTATTGACTGCAGAATCTAGCATGCCATCCTGACTTTCAATAGCGGTAAGTTAAACAATTGGCTAGCATCAATCTGAATCACTAAAAAAAAAAAAAAAAAAGGCTTAGTGTGAACTTCTTTTCTGAATCCTGCTAGGCATTGGCTCAAGTATTCTTGCAGATGGCTTTCTACCATCTTCCTCATGTGAGCATCTCCTCCGTGTGTCACTTCACCGACTCCTCCTTTGGGGAAACCCTTGGCACCCAGAACCGCCAACGGTCCTTTCTCTGCGCTCTGTTTACCCTCCATTGGTACTTCTCTTTTCTTACTCTTTAGAAAGAAAAAAGGCACCAGCCACTGCACCCATGTCCCGGCTACTTCACAAGTGGGATTCTCAAAGCACTCATTTTCGAAAGAACCTACTAATTTTGCAACTTACAGAAGAGTCTGCCTGTAGGATTCCGGGATAACGCGCTTCCTTCCTGGAATGAGTAGGCGATTGCCTTTCCTGCAGCCCCTGACCATCAACAGTCGATCACGCTCCCCTAATGATTTAATGCTGTTTGTACAGTGACTTTAAGGACTCAGGCCAAGCCTGCCCCTGAGGCGTGAGAACCTAGCAGCTGCCCTAAAGGTAACGGAGGAAGCACTGACTGTTTCCTAGGCCTTTGTTTGCTCTACACTTCTGAAGGACCGAAATCCTGACTCTGATGGTTTTAAGAGTTTCACTGGGTCAGGGAGTTGCCCACTGTCTGATGATGCAGGGAACAGAGTCAGTGTTCTGACTGAGTAGTCTGTGTTTAGTGAACACGTTCAAGTTTCCTAAGTTGCTTGGTCTCATTGAAATGCCCGCGTGTACATGCACAGATATACCCAAGCCCCACCAACTCCTCTGTCCTACACATTTCCTCCCATCACCTGGTTGTCTTAGCTCCGGGTGAAGCATGCCCGTCCATGCTTCTGTCTGTACGAATATAAAGTTTTCATATAGCAGCATCAGAGTGTATGTGTCATATTTTAGTCTTTTGACTCTTTATATAAAAGTGTTAGCAAGATGACTCATGGCCTTCATAATTCACTGAAAGGATTTTCATGTTTAACCTGGGATCAAGTCCCACCTCTGTGATTTAGGAGCTGTGTTTTCTCGGACAATTAATTAACCTCCCTGGGAATCGCTTCATCTCTAAATACAGTTGACAATATCTGCCCCATGCAGTCTAGAGTAAAGAATGAGTACAGGATGCAAAGTCCTAATGCTGGCATATACTAAAGGTCCAATAAATTTTAGCAAAAAATAATAAACTTCATAAAATATAAATGTTTACTGTGACAGAGTATTCTATCAAGTGAAAAATAGAAGTGATTTTTGATATATAGACAGTCTGATACATGATGCAATGCTAATACTTGTAATCATAATGTCTTTAAATTCCAGTATCAGCCATTCAAGTCTGATGCTTCTCTGTTGTCCCTGAGAGTAGAGATGTGTCTTGTTCTTCCCTCTTTCCTCTTAAACAGGCACTTGTCAAGAGAGCTGATAAAAAAATACTTGCCTGCTGTTGATGTTGAGGATATCCTCTGGCTGATTTCTCAGGCTTTGTGATGGTTGACCCTGCATGCAGCGTGAAGCAGAAGCTCAGGGTTTCTACACACTGGGGAAGTAAGTGGCTAAGGGCCCAGTAAATGAGCGTCATGCTTTGCAGAGATCAAACGTGTTCATAAGGAAAGCCTTCAGCTTCACGGGTACTGTTGAATCCACTGACTATTTGTGAAACCAAGGGAACAGGAAGAATGGTTTTTGCTGATAACTTCTGAGGACACGAATTGTTTGGCTAGAAAGATCTTTTTCTAATTGCGAAAGCTCCATAAATGAACACACGACGTGATCCACATGCCGTTCCCCTCCGGGGCCTCTACATAGGATTGCCGCAGCGCTGGTCAAACAGTGGAGTCTGACTCGCCATCACTGGAGTTAGATTTTGTTCTGTTCTGAGGAGAAAGAACTCTTAGCATCTTGGTAAGACTTCTTCATTGTAACTACAGAATTTTTTGTTGTTGTTGCAAATTTGAATGGTAATGGGATTTAACGGAGAATATTAAATATTTCACAGAATATTTGATAGAGCCAGAGGGCAAATCTGGGCATCCTGGAGCAACACCCACCCACTTCTCAAGCAGAAACACTGGGGATGCCAGCTTGTGGTTTTAAAGTGCATGAGACTGGAAGGCAGGAACAGTATCTCTCAGCCCCCAGGAAAGGAACCTTTGTGTACCTGGTTTCTTAAAAGATTGGCATTCTTAGGTGCATAGCCTCCTGATGTGTCTCCCTTAAGTCTGTCTCCCAAGGATAGCGTGGTTGGAGGAACTGAAGTCACGTGCCTGCACATTAGCATGGGAAGTCCAGGAACACCAAGAGTCTGGCTTCAGCACTTCGGCAAGGTGGGGCATATAATTGTGAGTATGTAATTATTACAATGCAGGGGCCATGTCTGAAGACATCAGGTGACTAAGGGACGTTATAGGTCAGGCATTTTGAATGTTCTGTAGACCCTGTGAATTTCTGTCCTAGAAGAGAGAGTGTTCTGCTGCAAGTGCTTCTCAGCTTGCTGGTCACCGCCCTGCATCTCCTCATCGCACGATGAAACCCGTAGCCCTCCTCTCTCCATTCCGCACCTCACCAACATGCCTGTGGGGATGTAGAAATGATGAAGGTAAAACTGACAAAACACGCGTGCGTGTGTGTGCACACAAGTCTGTTTCCGTGTTAATCATCACACAGTGTCATGACTTAACAGCCTCACCTCGAGCATAGTTAGCTAGAGAAAACTGTAGCAAGAGAATAAGCAGCATAAGCTTAGAGTTGTTTCCTAGAAATTTGAAAGTATAAACGAGCACTAGAACACATAGATAATTATAAAGTGTCTTGGGCAAGAAAATAATATTCAATTCCATCATTATTATGCATGCAATTCTAAACAGAATGCTAATTATCCACTGTAATTGGACATATAATAGAATAGTCAGTGTTTCCAAATAGTAATTACAGTCAGGTGGGAGGAAAGCAAACTTGCTTGTCAGTGTTAGCTTCCGAAGCCTTATCAATCTTAGACATTCCGCACTAAGAAATGTTCAATCAGCTTGTTAAATTTAACTGTAGATCAAATAATTAGTGTGTGGAGAAAATTAATAAAAATGTGTTGAAATAATCATAGGCAGGATTAACATGACTACTTTAATTAATGGTGTTTCTCACAGAATCATCCATATGCTGGAGAGTTTTCTCATATCATAAGACTTGATCTTCTAATATTCTTTCATGTTCTAAATGCAGTGTATCTATCAGAAAATTTAGAGACTATAATAACAGCAAAAGAGCTGAGTATTACCCATTTGTACTAGTGTGTCTAGGTAGCTGTAACATAATACCACACACCGAGTGACTTCATAACAGATGTTTATTTCACACTTGTAGAACCAGGCTGGTACCTTTATCCCACATAAAGGTACCAGCCAGGGGGAACCCTGAGTGTGTGTGAGAGAGAGAGAGGGAAAGAATAAGAGAGGGAGACAGAGACAGAGAGAGACAGATAGAGACACACAGAAAGAGCCCTCTCTAGTACCCATGCTTATAAACATTAAACCCCCATGAAGACCTCACTCTGATGACTTCCCTAGTCACCTACCTAAAGCCCACTTCTGACTACCATCACATTGGAAAGCTAAAACTTCAGTATATCATGATGTTCAGAAAAGTAATCCCACAAATGGTTTCATTTGGCATAAAACCAAAAATAAATTTTGTAAAGCATAATGATTTACAACTCACTTTCTGCCTTTATGTGATGTTATTCTGAGACTTTTTACTTAGTTGTGTGATTACATGGTTGACTGTATCAGAAGTATTTAAAATTAACAGAAAAACTCACCAGACCCAAAATCTATACATCTCAATGAACTGCTGTTCAGTTGGGATAGACATTCTGAAGCTGTCGAGCTTTACATGAATTTTGGTGTGAGAGGTTTTTATTTCCAAGATTTTTATAATAAAGTTAATTAAAATTTTAAATAAAGTATTTTAAATGTCTTCAAATATTCTGTAGCATCAGTGCTAATAGCGGCACAGAATTCTATTACAAATGTATGATCTATTAGCTTCTCAGTTTGTCTGTCAATGGAGAGACATTTACATTTTTGCTAATTTTTAAATGCTGTTGTAAATAACATTCTTGTAACTGTTTTGTTGCTGTCATAAAGTTCCTGTAGCTAGTTATGTAGCAGAATTTCTGGGGACATATATATATCTTAAAGTTTTTAATAGCATTGACAAATTTCCCTTGAGAAAGTTTATTCCAAATATGTTTGCAAGTAGCAATATAGAATGTCTGTTATTGATATCTTTCTCCATAACTATACTGAAGGAAGGCATTAACATTTAAGAATGTTTGCCAAAATATGACACTAGCATTTCA
Organism: Cricetomys ansorgei; assembly: GCA_026225945.1. Classification (NCBI taxonomy): domain Eukaryota; kingdom Metazoa; phylum Chordata; class Mammalia; order Rodentia; family Nesomyidae; genus Cricetomys; species Cricetomys ansorgei. The sequence continues at coordinate 6,183,247 of JAMJFZ010001360.1, read as the reverse complement.
CTTTATTTTTTTGAAAGTTCTATAGTAATGTTTAGTCAGTCTTTAAGCGTAGAGCTTCTGTTGCTCATTAAGAAACATTTTCCCCACACAAACATTGAAAATATTTCCCACACGTATTTTACATTTTAAAGTCTTATGGTGGAGCTAGAGAGGTGGCTGAATGGTTGAGCACACTTGTCGTTCTTGCAGAGGACCCAGGTTCTATTCCCAGCATCCACAAGGCATCTCACAACCGTCTGTAACTCCAGATCTCGGGGATCCAACACCCTCTTCTGATCTCTGCAGGCACTGAACACATGTAGTACACAGACATGCGTGTATGCCAGACACTCTTAGACATAAATACGAAACTATTTTTACATTTACATGTATAGTTAACTTGACTGAATTTTAGACTTAATTTTTTTTTTCCAAATGATTAAAAATCCATGTTCCAACATGGGTTCTTTTGAAATTGTTTGAACTACACACAGTATTTCATGTCTTGCACAAAGAAATAGCTCTAGTAAGATATAAAATAGCCCTGAGTCTAGGGGTCCTTATGTATACAATACTCTTCCTGGTGTGGACTCAGGACCATGTTATTGTAGATGGTCTGCAGATTGGCTCTGGCTGGCTGCTGAAACATTGTGTGAATCTGGCTTATTATAACTCCCTGAATAACAATCTTGAAAATTAAATTTCTTCATATACAATTTGGTTCCAATATGTGAGGTTGTACATATTTGGTCCCATTGGAATAACCTCATTTGAATTCTGAAACCAAAAACATAAAGACTAAAGGGATACTTAATTTAAAGAATCCGATTAATCCCTGCTCCTTCTTGGCATTTACAACAACATTGATTGCTATCATGATTTTTTTAAAGTCAACAGCTACACATAACGCCGGACTGTATTTATCCAGTTCACTTCAAGCTGTCACTAGATGGGGTCATTAGGTCTTTGCCAAACTAAGTCCAATTTGCTATGACCTTAAAGTGAAAGAAGAGTAATATATTAGTTAGCGCTGTTATGTATTAAGTTATTAACTTGTATTTTTAGTTAGATAACAATGATGTTATCTGAATTTGAGTCAATGGCACATCTATTTTTTAATTAAAATGTGTGCTATTAAATATTGCAAAGTAGTAGTAGTAAGCAAACAAAATAAAAAATATATGAAATCAATAAGATTTTTCTATATATATTTACAATAACCAATTGGAAAACATAATTTATGACATGATGCCATTGTTAGATTTGTAAACTGTGCAGGAATAATCCTAACAAAAGATGTACATGGCTTATTATAGAAAATTGTTAAATATTATTAAATAATTTAAAAGTCCTGAAAGATGAAGAGGTATACAATGTTCATGAATAAAAAAACCTAAATAGTATATCAATCTGTAGAAATTAGGTAAATTCCAACTAAAATGCCATTGCAATTTTTGTAAAACTTAATGAGATGATACAAAGTCAATACATAATAATTCAAGATTTACAGTAGTCTTCAATTACTTTATACAAATTAAACTGTATACTATGTAAAACCAAAACAAACAAAAAAATATGATGGAATCCTGAAAATACCCCCCTACACACAAAAAAAAAAACACTTGCCACAAGTCAATTTAATAGGCTCAATATCTTAATTTTCTTTTAGAATTTTAGAATTTCTAATAGTGGATAATTGAATTTTGTTGCTCTAGATCTTTTAAAAAATAAACCCAAAAGCATCTCCAATAATTCCAACTTATGATAGAAGAGCATGTGTTTCAGTGAAAATTGTAGGAAAAAGGACGATGATGTTGGTAGGGTCCTATCATGAAGCACCTCGTCCTTTCAGCCTCCCTCCATGCCTCAATTGGGTCAAAGCTGCCTCCGTGGCTACATGGAACCTGACCAATGCCATCTCCTTCTGACCCACCGGTACCATCAGTGTTCTCTTTCTGCTCTTCACAGGAAGATCGGGTGGATAAACGCATCAGGAGAACATATTAGAGATGTTGTGATTGACCTGGTGGGATTTAAATAGACAGGGCGTAGCAGGTAGTGATTGTTTGCCTCTCAAATAATCTTGGTGCTCAGTGTAATGACGTAGGTGATGGGCATTTACAAGGCTGGGCCGAGATGGAGGTCCTTAGGTCAGTGGAGGGCACTCGCTTGGAATAGAGCCCTTGGCTCCTGGGTTACTGTTTCAATATCTGATCTCTTCTTCCCACAGGCATTCGCAACACTGGCCCCCACCAACGGGGTGACACAGCCAAGGAGTCCTTAGCCTCACTGTGTAGTACCATTAGGACTTTAAGACTCTAAACCTGTGAGCTAAATACATTCCTTCTCTGTTGAATGAGCTTATTTCAATGACTTCGTTTGAATAGCAGGGAGGACTGTACAATAGGTTGAATATTCTTTCAAGTATTTTGTTTCTAGTTCCCTAAAAGATTCCTTCTTTGTCTTGAATCTCAGTCACTTTGGTAACTTACTTGATCAATGAGACTTAACACCAGACTGTCTGTTTGAGCCTCTTGGAACATGTGCCTGTGACACTCCTATGCTTTGAAGGAGCTCAAGAAACCACGTGGAAAGACCTACATGAAGGAACTGAGATCCCCAACTGACAGCCCAGTTAAGTAGCCATTGGAGAATCAACAGCATTTGGACAGATACAACTAAATCATTTTGAGTCACACCAGCTGACACGATGCGTAGCATCTGCCTCCAACTGAAGACTGTGAGAAGTTAATAAAAGATAATGATAGTTGTGAGCACCCAACAGGTTTTAGATGGCTGTTGTGTGGAAAGAGATAACTGCAAAGAAGAGTGAAGGAGAAAAGCAAATATTTCAAGTTCGAGTAAGCAGAGGATGGCACATTTTGTAGAAAAGAAAGCAAAAGAAAGTAAGAAGGTGGAATGGATATTTTATAGGAAGAGGATGGGAAAGTGAATTCGTGAAGCGTGGTGCTGAAAACAGTGATCTAAATTTGGATTTAAAATTATAATTAAAAAATTTTTAATTTGGATTTAGTCCAAATTATTGATCCATTTATTAGACAAGCCATCATATCTACCTCTACAAAAATCCAATCGAATCTGCAGTTAATTGCAAGTTTATTTGAGAATATTCATAGCAAATAGTGAAAGCTTTTGGGTTGAGAAAATATTAAATTCACTCTTAAATTACTTGAAAAATATATAGTAATTACTGTCATAAAATATGAGATATGCAAAAAATATGTAGATCACCATTGTTCTCTTATCTTCCCAGGAAGTAAATTACTTTAAAGTGCATGAAACAGCAGCTAAATACCTTGACTTTCTCCTTTAAGTTTAAGAAGTTTAAGTTTAAGAAGACTTCCGGGTTTTATTCATGAAGTTTCAATAGAAGTCATATTTATGAACAGGTATGATCTCATCAAGGAAGAATAAGCAGAAAGACTACCAGAGCCAGAGGTAATTGACATTTAAAGCAAGACAGTATTTGCCAGATATTACACACATGAGCACATAGTAGCTGTGATTGCACATGCAAGGCCTATGCTAGATCAAACCAGCCAGAATGACAGCATGGGCTGGGGGAGGAGCTCATAGAGCCCCACCTGTGTGAGATCACACCAGCCAGAATGACAACATGGGCTGGGGGAGGAGCTCACAGAGCCCCACCTGTGTGAGATCACACCAGCCAGAATGACAGCATGGGCTGGGGGAGGAGCTCACAGAGCCCCACCTGTGTGAGATCACACCAGCCAGAATGACAACATGGGCTGGGGGAGGAGCTCACAGAGCCCCACCTGTGTGAGATCACACCAGCCAGAATGTCAGTGTGGGCTGGGGGAGGAGCTCACAGAGCCCCACCTGCTAGCTGAGGAGCAATTAGCAACTGATGGCTGCTTGGGGAAGGAAGAGTTAGTTTTTTTTAGAGACGTAGCCCCTGAGAAGCTAGGCACTTACAGTGCCTTGTGCCCTTGCACACACAGACAGCATTCACTGGACTCAGTGGATTTAAAAAGAAAAAAAAAAGGGGGGGTTCATGAAGCTGGGTGGAGAAAGCGGTGGGGGAGGGGTGTGATAGAGAGGAAGTAGAGGGGAGAGGATGAAGGGCAGATTTGATCAAGACACATTATATCCATGTGTGAGATTTTCAAATAACTAAAATTTAAAAGATATGAAGTCAAGTAAGTAAAGTGAGAATAATTATACTTAAATTCACAGAGGTAAATATTTGCATATGTATATGTGTAGTGGTGATGTATCTATTAAAAAGTTTTCACCGAGATTATGCAGATTTCATGTAAGTGTCCACTGTGTCATACATGGTAACCACATGGCAGGCCCCATAGGACTTTTTTTTTCCTCCCCCAAAAAGCAAAAGTAATTTGTCACTTTAACCAATAATCTTAAAGAAAGCTAGCACTAGAATAAGATGCTCCTATGTTTATTTATAAATACCCTAAACACAGAGTATAAGTAGCTGGGTAGGAGGGCAGCTCTTGCCTTCACCGAGGCTTGTACTGCCAAATAGCTTTCAGCAAACGCCTCTGTCAACCAGCCGGTATGGAGGTTTGCACGTTGCCCTCCGCCTGCCCCGCTAAGGAGGAGCATAACAACTGCTTTTAATAAAAGTGTCAGCAAATAGACTCTGAAAGTTGAAATTGGAATTATTTAACTTCTTTTCGTGTGTCAAAAAAGTTTTAAGGACATAACCCCTAACATCTCTCTGGTGAACCACAAGTCAATATATTTTTACAGCACTTAGCTTTCACGGAATGGCTTCCGCCTCTCTCACAATAGGTCAGGACAGAAAATGTGTTTGAATCCCTTTCGCCTGCTATCCCATTAACTGAAAATATGCTTTGTATGTTCAGTGCCTGTCACATCTGAAGAAGGTGGGGGGAGCTACAAGTGATGTGAGGGAGGCAGGAGACGGGAAGAAACAGGAGGAGCTCCTTCAGAAATCTACTGTTGATTCGCCCTGGGAATTAAACTGACACTTGTGCTCGGTCTCTGTGACTTACAGCTTCTGTACAAAACACCACACAAATAGATGTGTCTACCTCTAGAGGTTTTATTTCACAAATTAGGAAAATGAAATTTGTGCAGGGAAAATGTGAGTTGAGATATGAAGGATGACTCTGCTCTCGACACACTAATGTTGGCACTGATGGGCTTCACTTTCATCAGGACCACCCCTAACAGGCCAAACAGCTAGATGTTACTACGTCCTGCTGCTGAAGATATGACAACCATTTGAATGCCTTTCCCCATCCTGCTATGGTAGTTAATAGCCCTAGTAGAATTTGGCTCTCAACTACAAAGCTTCAAAAAGTTCCCGTTCCATGTAACTGAGTCTGCTCACTGTATTATGTAATGTCCCAGAGCTGGTCTCAGGAGAGGTTGTAATAAAGATCACGATGAGCACGTTAGTGAGTCAGCGAGAGTTACAGGTACTCGCTGAGCTGTCTCTGCACTTCATTATTGTACTACATTTGTTACACCAGGCCTGGATGGAGTGATACAGCTGTTTTCCAAATAAGGAAGCAGAGGTTAAACAATTCTGTGAAGAGTGAATGCAGCATTTCAACAATCTCTTTCTGCAGTGCCCACTAATGTGCACAACTATTGTCTGTGGTGAGAAAGTTACACATGTGGCCACCACCACAGTGGTGGCTGGAGTACAGTCCAGGAGTCCCCATGTTTCTCTGGATAAGCCTTCCCTCACAATTCTCCTATGGAGGGACAGTGTGGGAAGAGGCTAGAAATAAAGAGCAGTGGAGGGGAACAGAGGAGGGCAGTGGGGTAAATATGATCAAAGTGTGTTGTGTACATGTAGAATAACGTTTTGTGGGAGTGCAAGACCTGAGATTCATGTCACCTTTCTTTATCGAGGTCAATGCGGTGAGCATTATACGATGTTAGGGCCGCTCAAGATTCCCAAGAGTAAATCCTGAGTTGCGGGATTGTGGGAAGGGGTTATTGCACACACTCAATATCAAGCCTCGGGTTTGTTGTCAGGGCTATGCAGATGCTGACATGCAGAGTCCGGATCTTCACAGGCCCAGAGCGATATCTAGGAAAACAAACTGTAACAATACCACTGGCATGACAAAGGAAACCAACACTGCCAATCACTTGGAGGTTCCAGATTGCTAGGTTAGAAAATTGTTAAACTGGCAAATGCTTATTGAGTATTAGGTTACCTTAAATCAGACAAAAATTCTGATCTATCCGAGAACGAACATTTTGGATCCCTCTTTCAAACATAAATGTCAATGTACCATTCTGTTAGAAATTCCCAAACAGAAACTGGTGCACTTGAAATTCTATCAAGGAGTTAAAATGGAGAAGGAACGGGGATGCTTTGAACATAGTTGGGTACTCTTACACATAATTAAAGCATTTTAATTCTGCTTCCAAATGTTCTTGGTGTTGAGTAACAAGGAGAAATTAAGATGAGGGATAGTGACACATGCTTTGCCAGGAACAGCAAGTTAGTCTGCGAACTAGAACATTGACTTTCTGATTTAAATCTTTCTTTTTGAAGCCTTTGTCTGCTGTACTGCCATATAACTGCAAATACATTCTTCTATTTATTTTTACTGCTCTCTGCTTTCATTCATGTGTCTCCTTCACGTTAGGGAACTAGGATCCCTAGAGTAAAAATATTACTGACAACTACAAAGTGAACACAGTTCTAACTGTCTTGGGAGCTGCCAGAGCTGTTGTTCCTGGCTATCAGCGAGGAGCCAGAGGATGTTAAATTGACATCTGTTAGGAAATAGTTCTCTGAGACTCACATTTCAAAATGTAGTGAAGAAAAACAGATGACACTATGTTTTTTTTCTTTTTTGGCTTAAACTGAGAAACTAGAAAATCACACCAGATGTGCAAAGATGTTTCTCTGTAAATACATGCTGTTCCCTGAGAAATAGCAAACTCAGAAGCAGAGGTCAGAGAGGCATTCCTCAAAGTGTACTTGGGATTTTTTTTAATGAACTATAACTTTCCATCGTGACTAAAATACTTGCAAAGATATATGAGGCAAAAACAATGAATTCAATGTTTTCATAACTGTTGTGACTTGTATAATCTCAGTTCTCCGTAGAACTGATTAATGGGAGATCTAACGAAACTTCTGGAGGGAGACACATCATGACAAAGCCTGGAAACGATGGAATGAAGTGACCTAAGAACTGAGAGACTAATTCCAGTGGTGTATCTGACATTTATCACAAGTTGTCCGTTCTCAGATAGGAATTAGCGCAAGGAAACACAATTAGGAAGGTGTCATTTTACATTTGCTGGTTTTAGTTCTCAGTACCCAGTCTTCTCCATCAGGCAATGCCCCGTTACTGTATATACACATATAAGGAAAGCACACACCCGTTTCCATATACCATATAGCTGCTTGTGACTAGGTCAGTTTCAGAGGAGAGCATGTGGGGATTCTAAACTCATGCCTATAATGACTGGGTTGAAGGCTGGGGTTGAGCATATGACCCATGTTATGGCTGACATTTTTGCCTTGGTGATGAAAGGATACAATGAAGACTAGTCAACACAGAGAACTGGCAGAAGGGGAGAATAAGAAGAGAGAATTCTGATAACTTACCACTGTGGGACTGACTAATTATTAAACTTTCAAATTAGTTAAGCTTGGTTCCCCTCTTGATTCAAGTCTAGTTTCTTTAAAAAAAAAAAAAACTAATTTATTTTTATTCTCTGCTCATGGAGGTAAGAAGAGGGTGTCTGATTCCCTCTGGAACCGGAATTAACAGACAGCTGTTAGCCACCATGGGAATTGAACCTGAGTCCTCTGCAATAGTAGCACGTGTTCTTAACCACTGAGCCATCTCTCTAGACAGATGCAAGCCTAGTTTCAACTGAATTTCATTCTGTTGCAACAAAGAGAGCATGATCATTCTATGAGAAATCACTTTATGTTGAGAGCGTTACAGAAAGTTTCATGGGAGATACAACCCTGGGCAGGATCTTAAAAGATGCTAATCTGGAGCAGAAAGAGACACGAGGCTGATGACGTGGTCTTCTAACCCAAGGCGTTGGTTGAATGAGATCAGGAGGGTTGTCATGGAGTCTCTGAAGTTCAAGCTGCAGGAAGGACTCCAGGCTGGCCCGTTGTGTCAATTACTGCATGTGGACTCCAGTCGGCTCCATTTGCTCCACTGTATTACACCTGATGGGGGTAGTCGGTGATGGTAGATATGTTTCATGTATACGGACACACTGCTCAGAGCCTGCATGACATAGGCTTGTGCATGGTGATAACTAAAACACAAGTAGAGAGAGCCTCTAGCCTTTGAAGAGGAGAATCCCACCCTTAGTCTCAAAATCCTAGCCAGCACCAGAACTTCTTTTTGAGCTATGCACTCAAGGAGATTAGATTGACTAAGAAAGATCACCACTGAACATTTAAGCTCTCTATCTCTCTCCCTCCCTCCCTCCCACCAACCCCCCTCCCCCGTGTGTGTGTGTGTGTGTGTGTGTGTGTGTGTGTGTGTGTGTGTGTGTCTGAGAGAGGAGAGAGAGAGAGAGAGTGCATATGTGTGCACAACACAAGAGGTAAATATTAGGAGTCTCCCTCCACCTTATTTTTTGAGGGAGAGTCTCTCACTCAAACTGGAGCTTACAGGTCCAACTAGACTAGTAAGCCAATAAGCTCCACTGATTTTTCTGTTTCTGTCACTCCAGCCGTGGGATCAAAAGCACACACCGCCTCTCCTGGCTTTTTATATGGGTCCTGGGGATCCAGACTCACGCCCTCTCACTTGTATTCCCAGCACTTTACAGAGTGAACATCTTCTTAGCTCCTCTAATATGTTTAAGCATAGTTAAAAGGACCTGTCATGTCTAAAAACTTACACATTACAAATAAAGCAAAGATTTGTGCAATGATGCTATCTCTCATTTATTTTTGATACTTGTTATATGCTCTAGCGTTTTGTATTCTGTTTCACTGTTTCTCATAAATGCTGTATAGACTGCTTTAAATTGTTTTCATGGGCATCCGTTAGATGCAGCAGTGAAAACCACTGTCGGGCAATGCTGGAGATCGCCAGCAGATGTCACTGTGGATGACCACGCCTGCAGAACAGCCTCTGCGGCTGACCTGGCAACAGTCACTCCCTGCAGTGAACTAAAGATTTGCCTTTGCTATGCTTGTATTTAACCATTTTTTAAAGGCCATTTTATCATAAGGTTCTACAGTTCAAACACAGACGGGAATACAGGGAAATCGCTCCTCCTAACTTCTGCTTCTCACTGCTTTTATCACAGTCCCCCTATGGATATCTTATACATATGCAAATCAGTAGACACACACACACACACACACACACACACACACACTCTTCCCCTTTATCTACAAAAGGCCAGCATTACTGTGCTTTTGTTCTGTATGTTTCTTGTCTTTTCTTAATATACTTTAGGGGTTACAGAGGAGGGGAGTTCTTGTTTGTAGCTTTATGATATTTGACCTCCCAAGGTGCCTTTATTTAACTATATAACTACTCACAAAATATGTGAGTTGTCTAAGTTTGTCCCTGGTTTGCTTATGAAAACAATTTGTGCATACACCATAGCTGCAGTCTTATTCACTGTTAATTCCAATTTTCCTGAGCATTCTAACTCTCCAGCCTTGAGTTATCAGATTTAAGATTGCAATTGTGCTTTGCTGTGTTTTCTTTTGTTATTCGCCATGCCCCTTCCCTAAATTCCATGTTGCCTACCCCAACCGTATTTATGCTTTTGGGTCTCTCTTTACATTTGCTTGGTGTCTGGTTATTTAAGTGTAAGATTTGCTAAGAGTGGGCACTGACTGATATTTATCACTGCTGTAGCTGGAATTTCCTGGCATCTTCTCTCCCTCTGAACTTCTACCTGTTGCAGAACTTTGTAAATTGTCAACCAAAAAGAAATATTTCAAAGTGAGGGTTAAACTGTTTTCACTTTTATTAAATCTTTAATTTTGCATATATGCATTCAAGGTATCTATTTCTAGGGCACACACACACACACAATTTTAACAAATAAGTGTTTTTATGAGGCCCAAAGGGACCATAGACTCTGACCACCAGCTTGAAGTTCAGTGACACTTCTAGTCTTCTCCCAAATCTCTCTTGTCACATTGCCCATCTTGAATCTGATGATTATATTGACCTCTAGTAGCCCCTTTCCAAATTGGTCCCTTCTCTGGTGTTGAGGACAAAATATTACATTACTGAACTGATTCTCTCTTGTTCCTCTAGTCACTAGATTTGGCACGGTTTGGCTGGTGTCTTGGGACTTTGCAGAGACCTGTGACTACTGTCCCATGGATTAGATGAAGAACAGCTTACAGCAGTGAGCTGCTTTGAGAGGATTTTGAAAGGAGGAGTGAGTATATGTTCTATTATAATTTTTTTAAAAAATCTTTGTTTTCAGCTCCCTGTTTTTGAAAGATTGAGAACCAAGAGCTCAAATTTTGCTATTCCTCGTCCTCAAGGAGTAGATGGGAACTAACACAGAGACCCACAGCTGGACAATGTACAGACAGTGAGAGATTTTGGAACATTCAGCCTTAATCAAAATGTCCATCAAACCCCTTCGCTCTTGGCTCAGGGAACTATGTGGAAGAGGAGGCAAAAAGAGTGTGAGATTGAAAGAATGTAAGATGTCTTCCAGACACAACAGAACTGATGCAAAATGAGGAGGGAGGGAGGGTCTGGGAAGAGCTGGGGGAAGATGAAACAGTGATCAGAATCTATTATATGAAAAAAATGTGTTTTCAGTTTTTAAAAATGTGCTTTTTCCAGCCTCAGATCTCTGTGAATTTGAGGCCAGCCTGCTCTACAAGAGTGAGTTCCATGACAGCCAGAGTTACAACAGAGAAACACTGTCGCAAAAAAACCAAAAACAAACAAAAGAAAAAACAATACTTTTTTAGTATTCATTCTTAGCTTCTATCAATGTTGTAAAAGAAATGTGAGACAAATCTGTTGACTTTTTTAAAAAGTTTTTTTTTCTGTTTGTTTGTCTATTTTAACTTTGTATCACTTCTAATAGTAAAGTTACTTCTCCCAATCTCAGCTGTCACTTACCTTAGACTGTAGAGAGTCTAGAAGCAAAACTGGAATCCATAAATATTGTACCAGTGTCAGACCTGCCAAACCAGCTGCCATATATAACCCTTATGCTGTACCCAGTAGGTCAGCCCACAGACCTCAAATGACAGCTATAAGGCTCCTTCCAAATGCTCTTTATGCCAAGGAAAAGTCTGTGTCTTAGATATATAGCCACCGGTTCCCTAATGTGCTCCAGTTGTTTTCACATTCATAAAGCAAAGCAATAGCAGATATTTCAGCCTTCTCTGACTGTACCATAGAGTTTGGAAAGAAACTTACTCCAGTGGACTCAAAACTAGGCTAACATTGTAGAATAGGGGGAGGGGAAATTGATCCTTATTTAGGTTAAAAGTGCTTCCAGAAGAGATACATTTTTAAGTTATGAAAACAACTCATTTATCTTTGTGACATTTATAGAGAATTTTTATTAGATATAATTTAATTTTTTGTTAATGTAAGTTCTCAAATCCATCATATGCTAATGTAGTGAAAGCTGTAAGACCATCTTTACTATAGAGACATGCAAACCATGTTTGGTAGTATAACATTTTCAAAAATCAAAATTGAAATCACAGTGGGAGACTTTCACTCTCACGAAGCTGTGGACTGATATAATCTTACACCTCTAGTCCTTCCTCGTCTACAATATCCAATCAAGAAAAAACAAGTTGTGGCACTAAACCTTGAGGGCAGTATATATGCCAGGGTATCCATAAATTCTGCAAGGACTAATCCAGTTCTGTATAAGTCAATACCACAGCCAGAATGACTCAAAGATGACGACAGTTCAGACTCGGTTTCAATCACGGAGGCTGTGCTTTCACAAATCTGATTGAGATTAGAGAAAAATACCTTCATGGGATTTCACTAGAAAGTCTCCACAAACAGTGCCTTTATGCCGCTGTTTCAGATTGTTTTCCTGAATACAAGGAAAACCAGCATTTCACAGCTCATCTTGTAAATGAAACATTTAGGAGCAGGGAACCGATTCTGGCCAATGGTCACTCCGTTGAACTAAGGGGTACCACAACATGGCAAAGCAAAAGACTTCAGACAGAACGGTCCAGATCCCTGAGTCACCAAATCATGGACATAATTTCTTCCTGTATTACAATCTTTATGAACTTTGTTATGCGGAATCAGATGTTTCTAGATTACTTAAATACTGTGGGTTAGCCTACCCTGGCCAAATGCAATCCAGAAGCAAATTTTCAATATAAATAGTGCAAACACTTATTTGATTATGAGTTTGGCTTAAAAAGAAATGTGAAAATGTTTCTTTTTTTTTTTTTTTCCTTTAAGTAACTGTTATGATGTTCTTACAGTCATTTGTGTGCTCATGATAGAGGTGGAATCAAGTGCTGGGCTTCTGCTGTGCTTTCTTTTAAAAGAGCGTCCCAGACTAACGGGCTTCATGGGGCTGTTCTAGGGATGGAGCGCACTTTTTCTTTGATCTTTGAAATTATTAAATTGAAATATAATACTTGTCCTTCGGCTTCCTTTTATGAAACTTAGCCATTGGCTATCCAGAAGATGTCTCAAAATGGCTAAAACAGTTCATGGTCTTTGTTTTTAATTTTGTATTTATTTTTATTGTATGTGCTTTGGTGTTTTGCCTACACATATGTCTCTGTGAGGGTGCTGGATCCTCTGGAACAGGAATCACAGACAGTTCTGAGCTGCTGTGTGGGTACTGGGAACTGAACCCCAGTCCTCTGGAAGAGCAGCCAGTGCTCTTAACCCCTGAGCCATCTCTCCAGCCCCCCACCCCGCCCCAGTTCATGTTCTTAGAAAACTATTTTAGAGGATTTTGTTTATATGACTATGGTATTTTATATACTTCACAGAAAGAAGAGAGGCCATTATGTTTATCGAACATTGGGAAGTTCATTTTTAAAATACTGTTTCTGGATTTTTTTTTCTTTAAAAATGAAGTAGAATTTATTTTAGGCTTCTTAGATAACAGGGGGGGAAATGAACTCTGCTGCAGCTGCAAACAGGCCTAAAAGGTAGGCTCTGCCGGGCTAGCTTCCACCCAAACTGTGAGGAACTGAGCTTTTCCAGTGAAAAACTTTAACACAGAAAGAAACGAAAGGGATAGAATCACCTCAAAAGTTCTTAAAACAGCACTTGAGTGGCTGAGGCACGAGGAATGTCATGAATATTAGGCCAGCCTGGGCTACATAGCAAGAACCACCCCGCATCTCAAGAGCACAGAGTAGTTTTGGATCACAAGAGTTATCAGATATAGCCGATACATTTTAAACATAGACACTAAGTATTCATATTGATAGAATATGCCACATTTGAACTAAAAAAAAAAAGTGATTGATTTATGAGAAGAATTTGATGGGACCCTTAAAAAAGTTACATTTAAACTAATATTTTTATAACCCAAAATAATTCTATCCTTTTTAGTTCTTGATATCCACAAATGGAAGCCTGTCTTTTAACATTCATTTTCTTAAACAAATTTTATGATGAGTGTGAAACTGTGGTTCCTCCTTACATATGTATTAACTTTGTTCTTTTGATTCTTTTTAACTTCTTAAAAAAGGAAAGCTTTTCTGAAGCCTTGCAAAAGTCAAAAGTTTTCACAAAATTCCAGGATATCTTAGTTTTGTGACTGAGAACTAGAAACAGCTAGCTATGAAAATATAGATAAAAATGTTCCCTACTCCCAGTGGACTGAAAAGAGATCTTGCTGGATAACATTAATAAATGCACTAACGATTTTAACTAAGGACTCAGTGCATAAGTCTCATTCAAATGTTGATTTAGAACATTTGACGTGTTAAGCTCAGTTTAAATTCCACATAAATTGTAAATGTATTGTAAATATCGATACCTTGATATTGATATTTTATGAGTTACTAGGTCAACCAATTTCATGGAAATTCCTGAATATGTGTTAGATTCACATAGCTAACTCCGAGACTTCAGAACGCATGCGACATATAATGCTCACCTCTGGTACAGGGCCCAGAGCATGTTCTAGTGCAGTGGTCCTCAACCTTCCTAATGCTGTGTTGCGACCCTTTAATGTGACCCTCATATTGTGGCGACCCCAACCATAAAAATATTATCATTAATACTTCATAACTGTAATTTTGCTACCATTATGAATCATAATGTAAGTATCTGATATTCAGTTGGTCTTAGGTAATCCCTGGGAAAGAGTTGGTAGACCCCCAAAGGTGTCATGACCCTCAGGTGAGAACCGTTGCTCTGGTGACCACTGTTCTTAAAGTCTTATGAATCAATCAGTGCAAACATGTTGACACAAATCAGACAGGTGACAGTTTTCGCTTCACTTCTGTGCAGTCACGTAGGCGACAGCTTTCCAGGGAGAGCTGTTGATTATTCCTTGCCTGTCTTTGCTCCCTGCTAGTGAATGCACCTTCCCTTTTGCCACCACTACCGCTGCTGCTGCTACTCTTTGTTGACACCAGAACCCAGGTCTTTAGCTGAAGACCAGTGGCTTCTCCAGGCCTTCAGTGCCAGATCGAGAACACTAAAGCATCTAGGCACTGGGTTCCCGGCCTTGTACAGATAGCCACTGTCGAAGTGCCCACTGTTGTCTTTAAGCCAGCCTAATAAAGCCTTTTGCAGAAAAGCATATTCATTCTGCAAGCTGTCCCTACAGAGAACCCTGACTAATACAGTCCCTAAAGTCCAGTTCTTTGCTTTTCACATTATGGTTTTCCCAAGTGATCACACCTGTCCTTGTCAGTTGTAAATGAAGGTATTGGCATTGATGTAATTTGTGGGCCAAGTCTTTTCAGAAAAGAGAAGTTTTCAGGACAAAGAGAAATAAGAAAAGAGACAGGGGATTTCTATAAGAAGGGAACAAAGTAGGCAAAGAGACAAATAGATGAAAGAGGAGCAAAATGTTGTAAACCAAGTCTCACCGGCTAACTGTCTAAGAAACACTGGCAGTGCCAAACCGTGAA
This sequence comes from Cricetomys ansorgei, assembly GCA_026225945.1. Lineage (NCBI taxonomy): Eukaryota > Metazoa > Chordata > Mammalia > Rodentia > Nesomyidae > Cricetomys > Cricetomys ansorgei. The sequence goes on along the minus strand of JAMJFZ010001360.1, from coordinate 6,168,192 downwards.
TGAATAGCCAAGGAAGATGCGGCCTGATGGTGGAGATTCATCTGAGAAATCAGCCAGTCAGATCACAAATACTGGATGAAATGAACAAGACCTGGAAGGACTGAGTCTATCAGCAATACGAAACAAAAATAGGAGTACGAGCTGTCACGTACTTTAAGAAACAGTTCCCCAGTCCTCCGCCAATTGCCTACATGACCTCTGGGGTAGGGAAAGTGGTGCCGGCAGTACTGAAAAGACTGGCAATCTGTGATCTCTCTCTCTCTCTCAATCAAGGTAAGTCTCTGCAGCATAACTTGATGCTCATTTGCTTCATGGAGGCCGACCTTCATTTTTTGTTTTTATTGTGTTTTAAAATCATTGTCCACAGTAAAGACATGTTAAATAGGAACTGCTCTCAGCAGCTCTAACAATGCATTAAGCTGCATGAGAATCGTTAGCTTCCTTTGGGGATACAAGTTTAAGAGAACATTTTCATTTGCTTAGACTTCTCATTCTCCCAGCTGAGAATTACAGAGGCACATCCAAAAACCAAAATGAAGCCACTCAGCATATTTTAATTAAGGAACATGCCAGCTCCCAGGAGGACAGTGTTGATTTGGCCACTACATTTTTGCCCTTAATGGAATAGTTAGTATGAAATTTTGCATTGCAATATTCTAAATATATCGTTCTCTATCTGCAAGGTTCCTGTAGTTGGGCCGAGTGGTTGTGGTGCATGCCTTTAATCCCACCACTCAGAGGCAGAAACAGGCTGATTTCTGAGTTCTAGGCCAGCATGGTCTATAGAGTGAGTTCTGGGACAAATCCTGTAGTTCTGTCTATGACATCACTGATCCTCTCCCAGAGCCAGAACCATGGCCCTCGCTACATCACTTACCTCTCTGGACACCATTGTCCCCATTTTTTACTAACCACATGGCTTCTAAGAGAAGTATATGAGATAAAACTGCCTGTGAAGAGCTGGGTACTCTCATGCAGTTGAGAAGACTTGCTAAACTTGGACCCTGGTCTTATTTGGGGTCATCCATACTTCCTACTTACTCCAATGAGAGGGAGGTCCATTCACCAACAGACAGAACATTCACATACGCTTTTCCTCCTGTGTGGGTCGGTGATAAGCACATAGTGAAAGCCTCTAGTTCTCTGCCTGAGGGTGAGAACGGACATCTGTCTGTTCTGAGCAGCAGGGTAAGAGGTCTCTAAGTTGACAATTGGAGAGAAGGTGGCAAAAATTCTGCCCATCGTTTTAAATCCAACGGTCTGTGAGGAAACCCTTATATAAATAAGATGTACCTCACCCCCTTTATTCTTGCCCCAAGGCAAAAGGATGACCTCAATAAGAAATACAATTATAGATTCCTTGTGGGAGATTTATAGATATTACATGTCCTCACCATGAGCATGCCTCTCTTTCAGAAAGGGCGCAGTGACCCTGGCATGCTTTACTGAAGAGCGACAGCCGGGACCTAACAAAGCCATGTTCCCACGAGAAGAAAATCATTACCCGGAAATGCCAGGGGTCTCTAGCCTGTTGAGAGTTTTCAGGCTGGTCTTTTCAGAAGAAGTACAGGCCAGAGTGACTTGGAAAGATCTGTATCCCCTCAGCCTGTGTGAGAAGAGCTGAAACCTAGTCTTCTTTGTTGTTTTGTCCTGTGTAACCTCAGGGAGCTCCAGCCTCGCTGTGTCTGTCCCTCACCAGCCACACAGATCCATACGTGCAGTCTCCAAGGTCCCTTCTCATGTCCCCAATCCTGTGAGTTTTCTCACCACAGATTCCATAAACATGTGAATCCTGTCTGGCATATTAGAATGGAAAATGGGGTTTCATTCTCTAAATCTGTTTTGGTGACTTTTAAAAGAAAAACTGAACTGTTTAATCAGAGAGAGAAAACTTCCACTGGTGTAAATGAAAGTCCATCAATAGCTCTCCCTTTCTCCACTCATGGAAGAAGGTTGCTATTTGCATATGGGCTAATTTTGTTCACTGCTGAACTGGAACAGATGCAATGAACTCTGCTTTAATGTCTACCTCAGTGTAAGAGGCATAAATGAGAGTTAAAATGGGAGAAACGGGGGTCTCTGTAGCAAATAAATTATTTGTTCCATCCATAGCTACTGTGTCTATTCAAATGCTGTGTTTTTTAAAGATTTTTTAAAAATATGTAGCAATGGTGTGGTTTAGGAGTGTATTGATTGATAGAAAGAAAAAAAAAACCAGGAACCAAGAATTTTAAACTCAATTCAAAATTGAGAAGCTTGAGTATATGAATATTTATAAAATTAAAAAATAAGCATTAAAATTAATATAATAAAATTAATATGCATAACTTCCTCTCCACTGTGCATCTCAGTAAGCCATTCACATTTCACATCTCCTTATGTGCCTTCACTCATGTATGTGTGAGGAGACTCTGCTTTTATGATAAAATGGGAGCACAGAACACACGCTTGGTTTTACCTGCTTTCTTACTAACACTGCATATTGAAAATTAGCACATGTGACGTCCCACGTCTGAGGAGCCCATTTCAACCTAACTCTTAAGATACCCTGAACTTTCTCTGTGATGCCCAAGGGGCTCTAGGGTTTAGAATGTGGGTAAGTGGGCAGAGATATAGCCCCCTACGTCCACTCCAAACTCTCCCTAATAGAATCTCTTTTAAAAAAATACACCTTACACATAGTTAAAACTGCTGCTAAAAAGAAGACAAGACAGTCACATGTCTTTGAAAACATATGTATATTCTGAATAATAGCTCCATTTTGGTACAGTATGATTGGTTTGCTAGGTTTAAATCCCAGCTCTATCTCTGTGTGACCGCAGTGGTTTTAAAATACACCCACGGATTCTTGGCCTCTCTTCCCATCAGAAGTGCAATCTAATTCCTTCCCCTGGAACACTGGCCAGCTTTGCTGATTCACTTCTAATGAAGAGGCTGCGACAGCAGTAACTTGGCATAACTTCCAAAGCTTGGTCAGTGCAGGCTTTGGAACTGAAGCAGGGGCCTTGGCAAGATACTTATTTCTCTTTGCCTTAATTTCCTTAAAGATAAGATGAGGAAAATACCACAGATTTCATAGGCATTTTTAAGATTTTAAAATTAATATGTATAAAAAGCTCATCCCAGTCAACTTGAAAGTTCTATATAACCATGATCTACTGTGATTACTAAATGGTATTTCACTATTTTTGGAAATTTCCTCCTATATTGGATAAACATGGATATATGATTAAACCTCTGCAAGTAACTATAATTATTTCCTTAAAATTGTGTGGACATGGACTTGCTGGATCAGGGTGTATGAAATCATTTCAGGAAAAGTTCATATTGAACTCTGTTTGTGCTTTATAGTGAGAAGTCCCATCCTACCTGATGGGTGCTAATTATTTAGGCGGGAATTCATGTCACTTCTAAATCACCTCTCCAATTTAATTTTGTAACCAAAATGAAGAAAAATAAAAGCCAAGCATACCTGAATTGGCAAGCATTGTATAAATCCCCATGTCCTCTGCTCCAAGGCTGACCAAGGAGAGCTACTGGTTAGTCTACGTAAAACATCTGATCATGGACACGGTAACGGCAGGACTGCAGTGCGGAAGGGTTGTAATAAGAGAATGTGCACATATGCACACACACATATCATAGAGCGCTTATTAACCAGAGCACCTCCCATTGCAAAACAACCCAAAAAGACGAGGGAGAGGCATTGACTTCTCGTACTCCCTCCAGCCAGCGATCATCAAACGTCAGTGCCCATCCAGCTCTTGATCTCTCAGTCACATTTTTCTTCTAGGCTACCTTCATTTTGAAGAAAGAACATCATTTTCAGATGAGTTCCTCTAAAATTTCAGGTCCTAACAGTTTTGCAACCTTATGGTCAGAGTGCTTACTTGTGAGACTTATTCTTAAGACTTAGAGAAGACTATGTTGCAGGCTACAGTACTGTTATGAAGGCTAGAGAACCCTGCCTGCAGCCAAGCTTCCAACAGGAATGCTCTACAGAAATGATAAGCAGTGCTACCACTAACGAGGAAAGCTTTGTTTGTGCTGCTGCAGTGAGCTGTAAGGCCACCCCAGGGCCAGGAACTTAACCCCACAAAACATTGCTGCCACTGAAGGCTAAGTGTCTTAGTCACTATCCTCACTGACAGTGTGTCTGGAGCTTCCTTCCTTGGGCTGTTGATTTCCCAAAGGTGCAGATGGCTGAGTGATTGGTGACGTCATTTGCTTCGCATGTTTCCCTCCTAGGGACTGGAAGTGTGGTGAGTCAGGTTATGTGAGTAAGATTCTCTGAGACATCGGAGATTTCCTTAGGCTTACTGGGCAGAAAACATGGTGTACATCTGGAAAGGTAGCTATAGGTTAAGAGAGTTTTCCAATATACTCCTACAATAAACCCTGAATCTAATTATCATAGCCCTGGCTGAGGTCATATATTGCCACTGTCCTGACTTGGGAACTGCTAATTTTTCAGGAACACATCTAGAGCAGTAGTTCTCAATCTATGAGCACGACCCCTTTGGGAATTGAATGACTCTTTCACAAGGGTCATCTAAGACCATCTGCATATCAGATATTTACATTATAATTCATAACGGTACCAAAATTACAGTTAAGAAGTAGCAATAAAAATAAGTTTATGGTTGGGGGTCACAACATGAGGAACTATTGTATTAAAGGGTTGCACCATTAGCAAGGCTGAGAACCACTGTCCTAGACTTTAAAGCATAGGCAGTCCCACATGAACTATTAATGAGGAAAGAATGAAGCAAAATTACCCAAGATCCACCACAGAGCCCCACCCTGGCCTCAGAAGGCCTTCTATTCCAGCTAGCTATTGCCACCCATCATCCCTGGTACTCACTGAACTGCAAGTCAAGGATTGTACTTGCACTTAAGTCCATCCTAAGACTTTACAGAGCCAAGAACAGTATGATTTTGTCTTATCCTGAGCACTGAAGAAGAATGGGGACAAGAAAAAGAACTCAGTTTTACTTAGCCTGCTCTATATGCGGTCACATATTAAAGTGCTTAACAAAGGGGTAAGAAACAGAAGTGGACTGAAGCCGGAAGGTGGAGTTTTGATAGCTAAACTTAGAGCCCTTTCCAGGTACATGTGCACAATACATACAAATGTATGTGTATGTGTGTGTGTGTGAGAGAGAGGGGGGCGGGGAGAGAGAGGGGGAGAGAGAGAGAGAGACTATTCTGATGCCATGTTTTTATAAACACTTTCAAAGTTATACATTGATCAAGCCAGATCTAAACATGAGAAAGAGAATACATTTATCTTCACAGACATATGAGAACATTTGACCTTCCCTAGCTTATTCTGATAGTTAAAAACTGAAAAATAGGTTTTGTCTTGCTGAGTCCGAGAAAGTGCATACATATGTTATTGCTGTATTATTTATTTTTTCTTTGAAAAACCGTATAATTTTAATTATTTGTTTGCTCTAAGAAGTATTTAGTAAAGGATAATTGCTAACAATATAAAAGCTAGGAATGCCGCTCAGTGGTAGCGTGTCTGCATGTACAGGGTCTGTCTCTTGTTGCATCAATATGCAAGCGGTTCCTTCACCAGGGCTCCCAGGGTGGGTAAGCTGTTGCTGGGCACAAACACAAAGCCATGCTATCCACCCAGAGCCTAGCTTTCTCTCTAGCCTAGGCTCTTCTCCAGAGTTAGAATAAGAATAAAGTTATGGAAGTTGTTCTTTGCAGAGGCCTGTGGCAGGTGAACTATTTCATACAGTCATGCGTACAGCAAACTTTAAAGAACTTGTATAAAGAAGGGCCGTGTGAGAATGAACTTGGACAGCAATGGTCAAAATGTAAATTTGCAATGAGTTGATGCTGTTTTATATATTTTTCTTGGTTTTTTGTTTTGTTTCATTGTTTGTTTGTTTGTTTTTTAAGACAGGGTTTCTCTGTGTAGCCCTGGCTATCCGTGAACTAGCTCTGTAGATCAGGCTGGCCTCAAACTCACAGACACCCATCTGCCTCTGCCTCCCAAGTGCTGGGATTAAAGGTGTGCACCACCACTACCCATCATTTTATAATTTTAAACTGTGCATAATTTAGACATAACAGAGATTCATCAATGCTTCTTATATCAAAAGTTCTAGAAAGGAAAAAAACGAGCAGACATTAGTATCTAGACAAGCCTTATCTGGTATCATACGACTCTTCTACCATTGCTAATATTTAGCGTTTACTCTCAGATATGTGGGCTTCATGAGCTACTTATTCTCAGATAAGTTTATCCTCATCTGATGCAGATCGTTATTCCACAGTTACTATGAAAAACTGCATCAAATATTAAAAATCAACTAAATAATAGAAAACGTGATGAATGATCCAAAAGCATTGTGTACATGAAGGCTAAGAATGCGTTTCTGCTTTGATTAATTTATGAATGTATCTCTTCTAGTTAATTTAATTTGGCAATCCAACATGTTTGTTCCTGTCTGCTGCCTTTTGTAATAAAGAGAAACTTCTACAGCTATCATCTGTCAGTTTCTTACGAGTGTTTCTCCATGTGGCAGCAAATTGAAAAGGCTGTGTTGCCAGGAGCTAGATATAGTATATTTTGAGAACTGCATACGCAGGTGGGCCTCAAGAAGTTAAAGGAAACAATTTGCTATATTAGATTCCAATCATAAAAGGAAGATAATTACCAGACGTGAGATGGGCAGATTCTCCTGCACAAGAAACAAGTTTCCAAGCCTCCAGAATCGTGATGTAAAGATACTGTTTACACAGCCTGTCAGGCCACCAGGGAAACCTAGAGGGTGAATGTGGCTTTTAATGGGATATATTATTCCTTCTGAGTTCTAATTTTATGGGAGAAAGAATATGGGAGAAAGTAGCTTACCTAGAAATTAAATATATTACATTGACACTGATAAAGAAAGAAAATGTGGAGTCGGGGTGCCTCCATCTAGCCCTGTCTCCTGTATCCTGGTACCAACCCAAGAAAGCACCACAAACCGTCCGTCATACTCTTCTGCTGGTTTGCACCTCTTCTCTCTCTGCTGTGACTGTCGCCTTCTTTCCAAATTCCCAGTCAAGTAGTGGGCCAACTTTCAATTTCAAGTCATCCATGAATAGAAATTTCCCCAAATGTAGGTTTTGCCCAAGCCAATGACAAGCTGCTAGCTAATAACAGCTGAGCACTTAGCTATGCCCGTGGTTTGTGACCACGCGTCCTGCTAAAATGCAAGGGAAGATCAGATTTTTGACAGAAGGCGCTCCTGTCTTCAAAACGGGAAAGATATTTTGGAAAGACAAACACAAACCTTTGTCTTTGCATTTCTCTAAACATGAAACCAAATAATTTTCCACAAACTCGAGATCATTTTTAATACCTATTCTGATTTCGCGCTTTTGCTTTTCCTAAGTTTTCTAATTGTTTTTCATCCTCTAGTTTTGCTTTTTATTCAACTTTTAAAACTACATTTTACACTTTAGAATAATTTTAGGCTTACAAAAACCATGACAGCCCAGAGAGTTCCTGTTAACATCTTATGTTTATTATGATGGTACATTTGTAATCACTCTAAGTCAATGTGATACTGTGAATCCAGTCCACAGTTTCCTGAGATTTCCTTAGTTTTTATCTGGCTTTCTTTCTGTACTAAAAGGACAAACCAGAAAACAGTACAACATTGCAGATGTGTCTCCTAAGCTCCCCTTGACTGCAGGTTCCCAGGCTTCCCTGCTCTAGAGGACCTTGACCGTCCTTAGGACCACTGCTCAGCTGCTGGCATTTACCTGATGCTTTTCACTTTGGTGGAGTGATTATTGGTTGGGGGCAGGAAGGCAACATGTATAAAGTGCCGTGTTCACTAATCACATCCATGATGACTTGGGAGTGTTGCTGCTGTCCTTGAACACGTTGCTAAGGTAGCGTTTGCCACATCTCTCTACTATAAAAGTACCATCATCCTCCTGCTCTCCATACCTTGCTGTTTGAAAGGACCCAGCCTTGCAAACCCACACTTATGAGATAAGAATTATGCTCCGTATCCTCGGGGATGGAGAAGCTACATAAATCACTTGAACTCCTTCTACAAACATATATCTCTTCTCCCCAATTGTCGTATTCAGTCCTTTCTTTGTATCAGTGTAGACTTGTAGATATTTATTTTATATATTCAGCAATAAACCAATAATGTGTAGTTTTGCTCAAATTCTTGTTGAAAAGACAAAAGGCTTCAGTTTTGACAAAAAACCAGTAGGCCTAAGCTTCATGTTCTTGACAACAGGCCTAAGTTTCATGTCCCTGACAGTTAGCACTAGCCGTTCCCAAAAGGGCAAACTGAAAAACAATTCAACAAAACTGAGAAAACCGTTAGTACAGGTGCCCAGCAACGCATCCCTGACTAGGAAATCCCCCAGCCAACTCAGAATCCACTCACGCCAAGACCAATCAGTTTAAAGGTCAGCAACTGCTTATTTTGCAAACCAATGAAAATGTGCCAAATACTCTGTAACTGACTTTGCTCTAAAATATGCTATAAAAACCCCGCGTGAGCTTTTTCTCCGGGTCTCACTCTTCCTCTTGCCTCATAGGACAGTGACGCCAGCAATAAAGCCTTTTGTGTTTGCATCGATCTGGAGTTCTGGTGGTTTCTCGGGGGTCTCCACCCAGGGGGCACTTCACTGGCTGCATCTGGTGTTAGGAGCTCCCTGAAGTGGGCTCCTGTGTTCATTGACACACCATCATCCAGGTTTCCGACCCTGTGCACGAGCACTTCCTTACTTTTTAGCAATACTAATGACCTAAAGATATCTTGCGAATTCCCTCCCCAAGGTGCATAATTAGCTATGCCTAATAAATTAAGACCGAGAGCCATGGTAAGTACAAACATACACAAGGCTGCTGGAAACATTATACAGCGTTCTGCTTTACATTAGATGCTTTATAAGTAGAAGGCACAGACTCTCAAACAGTGATTGGCAGTAGAGTAACTACATCCACCAATAACCTAGGCATTTATTATCATGCATTATGTACTGTGCATAAGTACACGTGTTAGTTCTTTCACACAGCTGGAAGAACAGTTGGCTTGTTTACACTGACATAATTATAAATGTTTGCCTTGGGCAGTGACTTGGGCTATGACTTCACTACAGCTACAACAGTCCCAGACTACAGGAGTTTTTCAGTTTCATTACATTCCATGGGACCAGGATCATACATGTGGTCCATACTTGAGCAAAATGTCATTGTATGGTATTTGTGCCTCATCTTGTGATTTTCAAGTATTTTTACATTTTACCAAAGTTACTGAATGTGTGAAAGTAGAATTTTATAATGATCATGGTAGTAATATGCTGCTGTGTGGGCTCAGCAAGAAGATAGGGAGGTGCTTTCATAGGTAAAAGCCCTGCCAGACCTCAACAGAGGAAAGCACCATCTTGGCCAGTGCCATACTCAATCCACAGTGGAACCCCGAGCATCTGAGTTCAGGTGTATTTATTCTTTCAGAACTCCTTGGGTGTTCTACTGATAGCATGTGCAGATCATTAGCAATTAAACAACCCCCACAGACAATACAAAAACTCCAAGGCCTATGCATTCCTTTTTCCAACAGTGTACAAAACCAATTATTTCCAACACAACTAAAAATAAACTTCCCCAACAGATTATGATTATCCTTTTAATTTATGCTAATATTCCCTCCTGAATTCCTAATATTTGAGTTAGGGGCTACTCTGTTTATCAGTCTTGGCTGAAATTCATCACTCTCACTGGCCTTTTCAAAACAGCTTTTAAAAAATGGATTTTTGTCTCTTGCTTTTCTGCTTTCAGTTTATCTATTTGTAAATCTTAAATTTATCATTTCTTTGTTGTTGCCTTTGGTTACATTTTTTAATTTCTTGAGGTAAAGCTTGGGTTTTTATTTATTTGTTTTCACTTTTTTTTTTGACTTAACATTTTTTTTATTTCTTTTGGGAGGGGTTATAATATTATTTATTTATATGTGCTTGTGTGTGTGTGTGTGTGTGTGTGTGTGTACATGTGTACGTGTGTGAGGGTACCCACATAGGCCACAAGAGGGTAGTGGATCCCCTGGAACTGTACTTTGAGGTGGTTGTAAGTTGCCTGTGTGGGTGCTGGGAACTGAGCTCTGTCCACTGAAAGAGCAGAGGTGTTCTGAACTACTGACCTGTCTGCTCAGCTTCATTTGATGTTTCTTTTCTCATGTAAATATTTGTAAGTATAAATTTCCCTTCAGTGCTTTAGCTGTATCTCATAGATCTTGACAACTTAAATGTTCATTTTTATTTAGATCAGTATTTTTATTCACCTTGGACATTATTCATGGGCTGGTGGATTATTTAGAAGCTTATTTTAAATTCCAAATATTTGAACATTTTTTTTCTGGTACTTTTATCTTAGTGGTCTCTAGGTTAATTCTCTTACGGTTAGAGAATGTGCTTTGCATGATTTCAATCCTCGTACCTTGTTAAAGTTATTGTAGGACTCCAGGTTCTGGTCTGTCATAGCAATGCTCGTGCACTTCAAAAGAAATGTGTTCTAATACTGCTAAGTGGAATGCTTTATAACTTTCAGCCGGGTTCTGTTGATTTATAATATTCAGGTTCTCTTTGTCTTTGTTGCATTTCTGACCATGATGACTATTTTCCTGAGACCTAAGTACTGCAGCTTTCTCTCTTTAGTAACATAATTTCCCAGTCCTTGCTGGTTATTTTTACCGCCTTGCTGGAGATCATATTCTCGAGCTTCTTTGCAGCTGGGTGTGATTCTGTGATTAAGTTTGGCAGAGAGATGTGAACTGAAGTGATGTATGTCCCTTGTCAGTCACGCTAGTAAAGGATGAGATTATGTTTCTCTTACCCTCTCCTTGTTGCCCTGGGAATAAATAGAAGACATAGAAGAGACATTTTTATTCTTCAGATAGCAACAACATGTGAGGATGGTAGAGCAGCCCTGCATTGTCCACCTCTGGACGATTATATAGAAAAGACACTTTTAATTAGTTTTAAGCTAGTCTGTTTTGAGGGACTTTGTTACTGCTTTTTTAGCTTATCCAATTCTAGATCTTAAAATTAAAAGAAATACTTTAGATTTACATATTTCATCCAGACAAAATTAACAAACTCAACTTTTAGTGAATTAAAGTAAGTTGATGTACAAGGCCATGGTGGCGCCCCTTTAACCCAGCGCTCGGGAGGCAGAGGTGGGCAGAGCTCTGTGAGTTCGAGGCCAGCCTGGTCTACAGAGTGAGTTCCAGGACAGCCAGAGAAACCCTGTCTCCAAAAAAGAAAAAAAAAAAAAAAAAAAAGGAAGTTGATGAATGATTTGTATGGCACTATGTAAGTCTAAAACATGAGCAAGAGAATTGCATTTTATTTACATATAAATAATTGAATCACAATAATCAGATTGAGACATATCTATGGTGAAGTTAGTTTTACTTAGTTTAAAAATACAAAGAGCACAAATTTAACAAAAATATTTTTAATATTTTTACTCTTAAAAATATCACAAACTTAACAAAGCTAGTAGGAAACATGCATAGTCACAGTAAATTTTTCATAAAGCTCATAAACATTTCCAATATCTCACGATTTGAGGATAAAGATGGGGCACTTAAGAGTACTTGCTGCTCTTCCAAAGGACTGGAGTTCAATCCCAAGCATCCATGTTGGGTGCCTCTTTAAAGCCTGTAACTTAGCTCAGGGGGCATCTGAAGCCCTCTTTTGGCCTCTTCAACCACACACAGTATATAATCACACACGGGGGGGGGGGGGGGAGATCAATAAAGATAATTTTAAAATCTTTAAAAATAAATAAAAAATAATTAAAGATAAAAGCCTTTGTGGAGATGAGAAATTAGCTTTAAAGGATACATAGGATTTAGCCGTCATGTTTTATGAAAGTGCATTACTTATCTGTTGCTGCTTTATAAATTATCAGGAACTCAGTGATCGGAAACAATATACAGTGACTGTCCTCCAGAGCTTACCTGTGATTGGGGGACTGCATCCAGAGTCTCCTGGATGCTAGGCACACACTGTACCTCTAGGCTGTATTCCCAGCCCTGACTCACAGTTTTGGAGGTCAGAAATCCAAAATAGATATCACTGTGCTAAAGTCAAGTTGTCGTCTGGGCTACATTTCTTCCTAGATACTGTAGAGGTGACTTTGTATTTGAGAGTCCCCGCCCCCAGCTGCCATGTTCTTTACCTTGTGACCCACCTTTCTATTAGCAAAGCCAGCCATGCGAGGCCATGTTTCTAACTCATAGCTCTGATTTTGATCCGTTTACTGCTCTCTTCCTCAAGGTAGTGTACTGCAACTACACTGAGGTCACCGGGATAATAATCCAGGCTAGAGTCTTTGTCTTAAAGTCAGATAACTAGTCATTTTCATTTTATCCGTGACCTTAATTCCCTTTGACATGCACACAACATAGTTATAGATACGGGATTAATATGTGTATGTGAATAACAATAATTTTACTTAACATGGGATCCATCCGCTCTCTTTTCTTACAAGCAATTGATATTGTCTAAATTAAGTGTATTGGTAATTCAAGAGTTGGGGAAAGTTAAGCTTATGAATTATAGAAAAATATGTTTTATGTAAAAGAATATGAAATCAAAATATCTACAGAGTATGAGATAATTGGCAATCTCTTTTAAAAAATTCTATTATCTCGGTGGGTCAGCTCCAAAAACATTTAATTCTTATACTGCTCAAAATGAAAACTCCAAGGAGAAAGGGAATCTCACTAGTTTAGGCCGAATAATGTATGCATTTCTTAGCTAGGGATAGGATGAGCAACTTAATTGAAGAATCCCACCCAGGACTGTTGGCAATGGAAAGGGGGTTCCTCATCAATGGAAGCCCAAGGTATCATAAAAAGAGAAAACATATCTTAAGCAGACAAAAACTAGAGATCTCCACTGTACCAGATAAAGACATTTTGGGTAATAGAAGCAATATCAACTAAGTTGTAGTAGAATCCTAATGAATTGTATACTTTATGAAAAACTTTAGTTCTGCTGGTGTGGAACCTGTAAATAATCTTTATAGGGTAACGTCAGGAAAGCAGAATAGATTCCACTGTGTAGAACTGACCCTGAATGACCAGGTGAAAGGGTTTGAGTCAATGTCAGAGGAGTGGGCAGCTAGCAAATGTTTCAGGGTACAGAAAAACAGAGCTGGAATGATCCTGGGAATGCAGAGTAATGGCTCCATTAGCAAATAGAACAGGAGGTTAAGTTCAGAGGTATATTTATGCCACAAATCTTATGTAGCTATTTCTACTCTCCCTTGTGTTAGCAATTCAGCGTCTGCTTAGTGGCAGACTAGTTTGGTTTACTAGAAACCAGTGACTTCTTCAGATCTTTGAGGAGCAAAATAAGAGTTAAGGTTGTTTGTGACTGGGGCTAGGATATGGCTGTGGCTCAGTGCTAAGCTTTGCCTAGCATGTGTGAGGACCTGGGCACTGCCCCCATTTCTGGGGGAAAAGAAAGATCTTCTGTGATGCCATCCATAAACCCTACACACAGTCTCTGTATGGCAACTACAAAAAGACATACACAGAAGTGTCCTTACCCCACCCCTTTCATTTGTGTCTGTCTGATTGCATGGTTCTCTCTCTTTGTTCTTCCTACCCAAGAGGCATTTTCCCCAGTTCTTTCATTGAAGGAATTACATATTCTACTAAGAGGAGTCCTTAACTAAAATACAAAATTGCTGGGTGATTTTCCAGAGAAATAACAAAGAAGTGACACACTCAAAGGATGGTCTTTGGGTTTCACAAGGAGAAGTTCCTGAAATAAGTCATTTGAAGGTCAAAAATATTTACAACGTAAATATACACACCACAAAGATAAAAAGAATCCCTGGTCAGAACTACTCAAGAATCCTGGAGGCAATGTGAAACGCAAGCTGTGAATCTGAAAAGGAATGCAAAGTATTAACAAGTGCAAGAATTGTACCATCATCACTGCCTAGAAATATTTTCCCCTTGCTTCTGAAACACCATCCTTTTATCTGGATCATAACAGCCTCTCTTCTCTCTCACTTGTTTTGCTGGCCAGTGGAAGAGATGAGTCATTTTACCATCTGGGCTAAAGGAAAGAGAGATGTATGGCTGAATAAAGCTGAATATTATCTGCATAATGATGGCCCCACAGTCCAAAATATCTCTTTTTCAGAGTGTCCTCATCTACACTTGTATCTCTCCAAAACAAAATTAGAGGGTATTCTACAGAAGCAATTTGTGGCTACTTATTCCCATGTCTAAGTTGACGTTTCCAAACTTTTGGCAATACAAAATATAGGTAACACTGGCTAGTCGGTGGTCTAGGAAAGTTGGATTAAAATAATTTAGCAAAAATATGGAGTGCCATCTTTTTTGTTTTTTCAGTATGACACTTTTATTCATAACTTGAATTTCATACAATGTATCTCAATAACACCCTCTTCCCATTCCTCCCTGGTCTACCCTCCCATCTCTGTGCCCTTAAAAACAAACAAACAAACAAAAGAAAATTAAGTCTGGCTTGTGTGTCAGGAGCATGGATCACAGGCATCAGGGTGCTCTGATCATGGACATACACTTGGCCTATGTTGGCCTGAGATTAAGAATGACAAAGTTCGACCTGAATGTGGGCTTCACTGCCCAAAACTGCAGACACCAGGACATCCCACAGGCACCAGGGCATCCCACAGGCACCAGGACATCCCACAGGCACCAGGGCATGTTTTGTTTTTTAAGTGTCATACAAAATCCTCAATATCACCAACCCCTCAAACCAAAGTCAAACCTGAAAAAAATAAAGTCAATATTTGTTTGTAGGTAGAATTAGTGCTGTTCAAATGTTACAAATCTTAAAATTGTATGTGTATATGTGTGTGTGTATGTGTGTGTGCATATTTGTAAATGTTGCTAAATACCAAGTCAAGAAAGTGGACATATTTCTTACCCTCATGAATTATATAGATGAGTAAGGTAAAAATTATATTTTTTTCTAGGAGTATGGGACCTTTACTTAAAATGTCATAGTGGATAATCAACTCTTGCTTGTCTAAGATTGTATTATTTCTTTCATAAATAATTAATGAAAGCTATACGGTTTTTGTGTTATATTATAAATATGCACATATCTTTATGCTCTACATTTAATTTTTCCGAATATGGGTAAGAGTTTCAGTTCCTTGAAGAAATGAGTTTACTAATGATAACCTGAATACTACAGCCTAAGAGCAGCATTGACAAGCATTGCTAAGGAAGATGACGAAATTTATGAATCTGGAAATCAAGTATATAATATCTCAATGTAATACAAAATACAATTTGATTTTACCCTCAGTTTTTATCACACAGGTGTGAAAATCCTTCTTGTTCTCTAATTTATGGTGGTGGGAGCATTTTTGTTCTTCTGTTTGGTCTTTATCCATGGCTTCTGATGTAAAGCTCTTGCGTCTCCTTGAAGCTCCGTAATGATAGGGACTTCTCTTGTTCTAATGAGATGGATGCTCTCGATGAGTCCTAGATAGTTTCATGTTAGGAACTGGTCCAGAAAGATCAACCGTGATTAGCAGTTTGGAGTTTTCAGTCCCAATCCAGTCTCCAGGGAGAGGAGAGGGTCTATTAAGGCTTGTGGGTTTTTTGTGGGTGCAGAGTTCCTGAGGGAGTGAGCAGCACAGAGTCAGTAACCCAAGAAACAGACTTTGAGTAAAGCCTCCATGGTGCAAATACATGGTGTGAGTCCATTTATTGCGGAGGGAAATGGGTTTTTATGGAAAAAGCAGGGTGGTGCAAAAAGGGAGGTCCAATAGCATCGGTCTATGCTTACTAGACACTTCAATCAGCCTACGTAAAGCTTGTTAATCAGAGAGGGGTTGGTAAAGGGCAGTAAATGCCCAATATCCAATATTGGTTAACAAGGTTTCTGTAAAGACAGAGGAAGTGGATGCTGTTCTGTTGGGCTTTTCGACTGGTGTGCCAGGATTCGCCGTTTAAAGAGCTATGCACGCATGTGCTTCGGGTGAGGTACTGGCCTAGCGCAGGTGCGGAAGCCTGCCTCTCTATCCTGCCATCATGATCCAGTAACTACCAACAAAGGCTGATCATGCCGGCACCTGATGAAGCCTCCGAGACAGCTCACAGAGTCAGAAGTTCAAAAACTTTCCAGGGAGTGAATGGGTGGCTCACAGCGACTTCACAGGAAGCGGCGTGCTGAGGTCTCTCCTAAACATTTCAAGGTACTTGTTCATGTGACTTTCGTCATACCCCTTACAATGTCCTGGCGAATACACTTTCCAGAGTTCTGTGAGCCATCTTAGATCAAATAGGCAATAGGTCTTGGCATCTCACCGGTTGTGATTGGCATCTCAATTTGGGGGACAGTCTTACGGACTGAGGAGCTCTTCACTCATGAGATCTGACGCCAGAGCAGTTGGATAATGGCAGGGCTGAATTGTAAAATGCTTGGCTGGTACTGGAGAACCAGCCGATGTAAGGGAAAACACTACATATTTGGTCATAAAAGTTGAAAATGTTAAGTATAATGGAAGCAAAACTGGCTTTCCATTCAGCTTCTTATGTAACTTATATAAAGGAGAGTAGAGGGGACTGTAATAGTAAGAAAAGCGGATGACGCGAGTGTGTGCAGCTCTTAGAATGCTGAGTCATCATCTCTACACTCATGGGGGGTAGGTTAGGAGGAGGAATTGCATCT
This sequence comes from Cricetomys ansorgei, assembly GCA_026225945.1. NCBI lineage: Eukaryota > Metazoa > Chordata > Mammalia > Rodentia > Nesomyidae > Cricetomys > Cricetomys ansorgei. The sequence continues at coordinate 6,151,461 of JAMJFZ010001360.1, read as the reverse complement.
AAGGACAACGTATCTAACGTTCCACTTTTAACAATTTACACCTAAAATGAAGCTTTATTTCAATGAGCTCCATGGACACTGGCAAATGTTAAGTAATCTTGGGGAAGGACTTCTCATTGCATACATCAGTTTTATCAACGCTTCTAAAATTTTAGATTTTAATCTTTTCCCTACTCGGTCAATGTTATGAATTCCATTGCTTGTTTATCTCTGCGTTCTGCAATTACTGTAATTAAAATGTAAAGAGTAAGTGTCCTAAACATTCACATTTTAAAAAGTTAATGCTAAATGCTGTTCTGATGTTGGCTAGGTGCCCCGCAATGGACATTTGCCACTTCTTTTGGAATCTGCACTTCTTTCCTATTTAAAGAGTTCCATACCATACAAATTTTACACAGAGGCAGACCTTCCTATTATAGTATCAGAAAGTATCAGCTATCTGCTGTCCCTCTCTCCGCTGGCACATGACTTAGGCTCCGGTAATCAGATACCCTTTCCAGGGTTGGCTCAGAATCGGGTGAGATAAAGAAGCATGGTCAGAGAAGGATTTGTTTTGGCAGAAGCGGTAGCTGATTCTGAGCAGCCAAGTTGTTGGGAGCCAGTACCCGAGCAGGCCATGTCATCTCACCCCATGCTCAGTGGAGTGGCTGCCGTATCCTCGCCAGTTCGGCTATGTTGCAAGCCTCCAGCTACAAAGCTACATATCCAACCTTCCTTTGCTCCTGCCAGTTTACCAAGTCAGCCTCTCCACTCTTCTGGGAACTGCCTTTTAGAAAATAAGCCTTCCAATTATGCCTTTTGTTCTTTAACCAGCCAGTATCTATCAAAAGCCTGTTACTGTCCTCAATATAAGGAAATATGAGTAGTCACTTTCAGTTTGACATTGTTCTCTTAAAATATGAGATTCATGATGAGTTAAAGAATCTGTACTGTATACAGTGTTCTAGTCTAGGCAAGCCTAAGACACACATGGGCATATAATCCACAGTATGCCTGCTAGGCTTGAGTAATCTATTTGCCAATGTGTGTGTTCAAAATAGCAGGTTACCGCTTATTCTTCCTGAATACATTAGAATAATATTAGAGAATTTTATAGCCACAAGTCATAAGTCCCAAAGGTAATGGGAAGTAGGACATCAATACAGAAACATCAACACAGTTTTTTGTTTGTTTGTTTATTTTTAGAAAATAGTTTTGAGTATTACTTATGGATCCCACAAAAAAGCTACAAACTCAAGGCTACTTGGAAGGAGTTATAGTGGAAGTGGAGAACAGGGAGATTTAAGCTGATCCCCAAGCTATTTAGGATTTAAAATGCTAGGTCTCGGTGCTACGTCAGTCAGTAGTAAGACCTGGGAGTGAAAACAGGTCCATCAGGTTGGGACATATTACATATTACATATACATAACATATTACAAATGTCACGTTTAGCTTTCCAGTAGCCCGACTTCAAAAGTAAAACAAAGGCAAAATTAAATTTAATATATTTTCTTTAACCCAATATATAAAATATTAGTGCTTACTATAGAAATCATTAATGACATATATATTTGGGGGTATTAAATCTTTAAAACTTTGTTTTGTACTTTATGTTTCCATGTATCTTAGTAAGCTGTGCAAGATCTCAAGTGCTATGGATAGCCATGTGAGCTGGCATAGTAGGCAACAGAGAACCACATGATGCTGTCTGTAAAAACATTTTAAAAAGCAAATGTTAGGCTGGGTATGGTGGCACATGCCTTTAATCCCAGCACTCAAGAGACAGAGGGAAGTGGATCTCTGAGTTCGAGGCCAGCCTGGTCTATAGAGTGAGTTCCAGGGAAGCCAGGGCTACAACAGAGAAATAAAAACAAAAATAGCAAACGTCTTTTCTCTCAGAAAGACAAAGGTTAAAAATAAATCCCCTTTAAGTAAGTTTAATGTCCCGATTCACATTTTTGATGTTATAAGATTAAGGGTTCCACCAGCAAAACAGTTAGCTACTTTTAAAGTAAATCCAGACCAAACGTCACAGAATTTTCAATAAATGTATCGTTTTCAGATCCAAACACAAACAAAGCGTCATCATGTACATAAAAAAAGAGGAATGCTAAGATGGCTCGTACAATCAACGGCACTGAAATAAATGGATTCAATATAGAGAAAGAAGGAAATCCAAGAAACGACAGAGAAACCCATACGTTGAATCTTTGGAGAAATTAAAAATATTATGTTCATAAAGAGCAGAGTGTTATGAAAAGAAATCATAGAAATTAGGAATACAGTGACTGAAAAACACATACACAGAAGGAATTAAAGATAAAGTTTAAGAGCGCTTGCAGAAAGAGGGACAAAAAGACGAAAAGGTGATGTCAAAGGAAAGAATGAAGTACAAAGGGACAGGAGGCTCTCCTGGGAAAGTTTCTCTCTAGATTTAAGTCTTCATACAGAAGACTGGCCCAGCACCCAGCACATGAACTACAAAAAACCTACATTTAGAATAGAACATAAAATTTCAGTGCATATACGTAATGACACTGTGTTCAGTGTTTCCAAAGAAAAAACCTGGGTCACCCACGAGACGATTTGGAATCATTCTAGCAAGTAGGCAAAGCTCACACTACTGCAGGGAAGGCTGGTAGGACAGACTCAAATTTAAGCATCTATTAAATTATATATATAATATATTCATATATATATTTATTTATAATATACATATTTATAAATACATATAAAATCACATCAAAGTCACACTGGGCTACCAAGAGAGCTACCTTCCCAGACAGAAAACAAAACAAAACAGAAAAACACCAGAGTATCAACAGCGGTGTTAATCCAGGGCAACTCGTCACCGCAATGCCCAACTTCAGGGCAAGTCATCCCCAGTATTAGCCACGCCACCAAGTGGGAGTCTCCACTCCTAACTCTGTACTTTCCCAGAGCTCAAGACCAGACACCAGGCTCTCCACCACAGCTACCGAAAATGATTGCTAACTTTGACTTGCACAAACCCTGCACAGCCTTAAGGACTGCCCTAACTGGGGCTGTGAGGGAATGAAGAAAGGACAGACATGAGGACACAGAGAAACTGGGATCCAGTGGGCTATCTGATGTAGAAGCTGCAATGTGTTTATTATACACAGTTGAACAGGGAGGCGGGGTTATTACAGCCAGATGAACAAGGAGGCGGGAGAGCAGTCTTCAGGTTGTAAAGATGGGGTAGGGGGAGAGCTACCCGGACATTTTCTGTACACACTGTTGGCAGTCACCCTTGGATCCAGGGAAGGCTGTGCGTCCTTGAGCCCTGTTCAGGGAAGGCTTTGTGCTCCCATGGGACTGAGGCATTGGTCTTTGACATGGTTGTGCCCATGTCCACAACACATATTCATTCACTCAGGACTTCCCTTGCTGTCTGCGTTGACTTATGGTGCTCACTTTCACCTTCCAAATCTTGTGTGACTGCTTCTAATTGGCAGAACCTACCATAGGAGGTGTGGATCACAGGAAGGAAAGGGTCTAAGAAGTGATTTTCTCAATGTCTCAATGACTCCAGAATAGTAAAATGTGTTAAGAAGCTTTACTGAAGACTTAAGGAAGCAAATCGGTATGATTGGTCCCAGACAGACAGACACACACACACACACACACACACACACTCGCACACCTTCTTTCCATCTTTAAAGTTGCACACAACATTTGCCATGTGACTGTACTTAGACTCTACAAAAGGGGAGAGTCAAAATCTTATTCTTTTTCTTAACTCTCAACCTAATGCTGATGTTCAATATAACCCAGTGTTTCTCAAAGCCTACCCTGCATTAGGGTTACCTGTAGGGATCATTAAATATAGATTTCAAAGCCCCATTCCTATTGTGCCTGGTTTAACTGGTCATTTGATGTGAGTGGTAGTCTCAAAATTTGAGTTTGTAACAAGTCTGGATGATGCTGTGCGATGGTTGTTCTTGACTACGCTTAACTACATCTGGGAAGAACTGCAATCCAGAAATGGACGAACACCTGCAAGATATTTTTTTCTTGGTTTGAAGTGGGTGAATCCACTTCTTTTCTGGACTTTTGAAGTTGGAACACACACACAGGCCTTTGATCCACATCTTGAGGCTAGAAGACACAGACCTTTGATTCAGATCTGGAGGTTAGAAGACACGCCTTTAATCTAGGCCATATCATCTGTGGGAAGTCTATACAAGGACACAGAAGAAGGACACTTTTGCTCTTTGCCTGCTTGCCCTTGCCTTGCTAGCACATTCATTTCCTTCACTGGCACTAGAGCCTACTTCCTCAGGATTCCAACATATACTGAAGAACAGCTGAGACATCCAGCCTCGTGGACTGAGCAACCACTAGATTCTTAGACTTTCCATTCACAGTCAGCTATTATTGGATTAGCTGGACTGCAGCCTGTAAATCACAATTCGTTCTATAAGTTCTGTTACTTTAGAGCAGCCTGTGAGTTGAGAACCCTTTGGGGCTACCCTTTCACAGGGGTTGCTGAAGACCATCTGCATATCAGATATTTACATTATTATTCATAACAGTAGCAAAAAATCACAGTTATGAAGTGTTGAGGAGCTGAGTTAAAGTTGCAGCATCGTGAAGGTTGAGAACCACTGCTCTAGAAAACCCTGACTAATACATGCTGGTAGTGCCTGGTCAGCGACAACAGTTTCAGAAGTACAGATAAAATCTACAGACAAATGATGTCAGAAGGCATAATTGATAGAGTGTTTCTAAGCTCATTTTAAAAGTGATTCCTTGTGCCCTCAACCACAACTTAGGTAGTCACATGAGACATCTGAATTATAGCAGAACGAAGAATTCCTCCCAACTCCTACACTCTCCTGCCACTAGGTCAACTCTGTGAATTCTATTGTGTTAAACAATATCATTTTAGTCTTGAAAATATTAGCTAGAGTTTTTAGTTATGACACAATTTCTTATAAGAAACGTGTTCAGAGGATGGTAGAGCAACTGACATCAGATGATGAAATGATAAACACACAAGAATATGATCTCAAAGAGAGTTGGCTCAGCATTTCAGAGCACTTGTTGATCTTTCAGAGGACCCAGGACACCTGATAATTCATAATTATCCATAATGTCAGTTCCAGGGGTTCCTACACCCTCTTCTGACCTCCACAGGTACCAGACACATATGTGCTACACATATGCATGTAGGCAAAACACACATACACATGAAATAAATATATCAAACTAAAGAGAAAAAACCCTAGCTGACACTGTGGTGAGAGTTGGAGAGGATTCTATAATTCTAGGAGCAAAGGCATGAAAACAGATATTACTGATGCTGTCTAGCAAAAGGTGAGATGAATCAGATGAGCTTGGGCAAAAAAATGGCTCTTTAAAAAATAGTAATTTAGCCAGGCAGTTGGTGGCGCATGCCTTTAATTCCAGCACTTGGGAGGCAGAGGCAGGTGGATCTCTGTGAGTTCGAGACCAGCCTGGTCTACAGAGTGAGTTCCAGGACAGCCAGAGTTACAACAGAGAAACCCTGTCTCAAAAAAAAAAAAAAAGTAATTTAACAAATCCCAGAAATTTTAAACTACAAATGACTAGAAACCTGAACTTCCAAAGTACAAGGTCAAAAGACTAGGGAAGGTTTTGGTAAGACTAAACACCTGCCTTTTTCTCTCCCAGACCAGGCAATCTTGAAGTAGTCACTGTTAAATTGAAAGACAGGCGAGGAAGCAAAGAATTAAGTCAAAAAAGAATTAAATCTGGAGCAAAAACCAAAACAAACTTTGAATGTGGCCAATGACTCACAAAACTGACTGGGAACTGATGAGAAACTGAAGGGAACACCTCAGGAAGTTCACCGAGATTTGGAAGGAATTCTATTGTTAAGAACTCTGTGCCTCATCTAAAAGTGTGTTTCCCTGCTAAAACTTCAAAACACCTGTCTGGTAGGCTCCTTGTTGCCGCTGCTGCTGAGAATGTCTTTCAGAATAACCTTCCTGCTGAAAGAAAAGAGGAAAATAGGGGAACACATAAGGTGAATATCTGACAGCATCCAAGAGTTTACAATGCTAAGGGTATGGCTTGTGAACACGTGGACTAAGGTTCACATTCATCCTGAAGTTGGCATTTACCAAAATACAGTATGAAGGAGAAGTCCAAACAGAAGGTGACATACACAATGTCCTTGTTTCCCAGGAGGCAGGGATTGGGGTTCAAAATTGCCCAGGAGAATAAAAAACCCTCGAAGGGGAGGGCTACAAAGAAGGGACCTAAGACCCTCAAATCACTGACTGCACCAGTTAAGACACTTACAAAGAGCAAGCAGGGGCAGAGGGCAAGTCTGCCTGTCACTAAGTTTGCTGTGTGGGAAATTCGGCCATTTTCTTCATAAACAACCCTTTGAGTGTTGTAGGTTCTTCGTTAATTTCCAGAGTTCTGGAAAAGAGGATTCTGACTCTTGCTGGGATTCCCATGCCTTCGATAGAAAAGAACATTTCAAAAAGTTCTCAGGTAATACAGATGAGCAAGCATTCTTTAAGAGTACTCTGAATCATGTGGGTCCTTAAACCTACTGCCTTAGGAAGAGCTTGCCAACTATGCAATCAACAACAATTCATTCAGCAATACACTAATACATACTATTATCTCGTGTACACACAATACTACAGTCTGTAAACTCATGTGTATTTGTCATTCTAGGCATTGGCTTTTTATGTAATAGGTTATTGAATCCGTACCAACACTCATGAATGGGTATTATGACTTCCATATATTAAAATAGTTAATCCGAGCCAGAGAGGTAAGTAGGCAACTCAGAAGCACACAATTATAAAAGCAGGAGCGAGTGTGAGAAGATAGATTCCTGTGGAAGCTCCGTCCCAGCACTTCCCCAGCTGCAACATACATCCCTTGTGATGTCTGGATGACTGTACTCAGGACGTGCTTACAAGATTAAAATCAGTGACTCACATGGTGAGAATGCGATTGCTATTTCGGGGTCTATTTGTCCATCCTTTGATGACATCATAATGAAAATGTCATTTGAGCGCTGTGTCTTTATTATATGTCTAATGTTTAATAGTGTACCCTCTCAAGAAAGAGAGTTCCAGACTCAGAGCCTTTTGTTGGCAACCAAATTGGAAGCTGGGTTCTATAAGAAAGCTGGCTGAACAAGCCATATGGAGTAAGCCATAAGCAGCGTCTGTCCATGACCTCTGCATCAGCTCCTGCCTCCAGGTTCCTGCCCCGTTTGAGTTTCTGTCCTGACTTCCTTCAATGACTACAGTGTAGAAGTATAAGCCAAATAAACCCTTTCCTCCCTATGATGGCTAATGATGGCTGTCACCTTCACTATATCTCAAATGCACTACAATCTAGAAATGGAGAGCACACTTCTGAGAGATATTCTGCTTGGTTTGAAATGGGCAAATCTACTTCTAGTCCAGATCTTTGAGGTAGGAAGACACAGACCTTTAATCAGGATGGTGAGGCAGCGAGACACAAGCCTTTTCCGAATCTTGAGATGGAAGGACATACCTTTAGTGTGAGCCATACCTTCTGCTGGAAACCTATAAGGACGTGGAAGAAGGAAGCTTTTGCTCTTGGCCTGCTTGCCCTCACCTTGCTAGCACATCCATTTCTTCACCAGCATTGGATCCTACTTCAGAATTAATAGACCAGCTTACACATCCAGCCTTGTGAGACTGAGCAATTGCTAGATTCTTGGACTTTCCATTCACAGTCAGTCAGGCATTGTTGGATTAGCTGGACTACATGCAGCCTATAAGTCATACCAATAAATTCCCTTTATATCTATATATAGAGATATTTATTTATTATTTATTTATACCCTCCCTCTCTAGATGTATATGTATTTATATATCTATATATCTATATTATATATATATATATATACATATATATATATATATATATATATAGAGAGAGAGAGAGAGAGAGAGAGAGACGGAGAGTTCATTCCTTAAGTTCTATTACTCTAGAGAACCCTGACCACTACACTCCCCAACTAGATTTTTGGTCATGGTGTTTTGTAGTAGCAACAGAAACTCTTAAGACACACAGATACGGAATGAAAACGATTGAAATTCGAGAAACCGTGTGCCTGCCAATCAGTAAGTGTGTTCAATTGGACTAATCTGCAAGACATAAAGGAAAATTAGAGAAATGTCATTAAAATATAAATTCTCTTTCAAGGAGGCAAGGACATGGAACCATGTAAAAGACAGAGTAAAATCTTTTTATTTATTTATTTTTTCTGTAAAATATATACTACTGGTGTAGTCTGGGAATTAAACTTGATTTGACAAAAAGACTAGCAAAGTCTATGGGAGATTTCAGACAACTTGTTTACATCAATGGTGGAAAAAATAGCTCCAGTTCACTGGCGGATTTTACAGTTAAAGGACATCACCAGAACTAGGGCTCTTAATTCGTGGGGGAGGCGACGTGATAAATATATTTGGGCTCTGGGCACTAGCGATGGAGTGGGGAGTAAGAAGAGAGCCGGACTGTAATCAGAGAAGCGGGCAGGCTTCAGGATGAGAAAAGTGGACATGTGCATCACTGACATAATGAACTTAAACTGTAGCTGGGTTTAAATTAAGCAAGATGTCGGGGCCCCCAGCTGTTGTATTTATTTTGGTTGCCTGTGATGAGAGCTGTTACCTCCCTGCCTGACAACCGATTAAGCTTAGAGGATGTCAGCTGCAAAATCTGGTCAGGCCAGAGCTACTCCTCCCCTAAACCTGCCTTGTGCAAACAACCAGACACCGAGGCGAGGGTCTGACTGGTACAAAGCACCGCGGAGAATCGTCCGTGTGAGCCAACGAGCTCTTCCTAGGGTGCTTTTCATTTCCTGCTGCTATAGGATCTGCAAATGCTTGGGTTTTTTGTTTGTTTTTCGTGAGCTTAAACTGCGTATCCTGGGCTCCCGTTGGCATCAGGACGGAATTCAGCACCTCCATCTTGCGGGGGCTGCGGGACCGTGAGAAGCGGAACTGCGCCAGCGCCTCGCTCGCTCTACACACCCCCTTCCCTTCAGGAGGCCCCGCCCTTTTCCCCCGGCGCAAACCACAAAAGGCCGGACTGCCTCTGGGCCGCGGCGCCCCGCCCCCGCCCCAAACGTCGCAGTGCTGCAGGGGAAGGCGCAGGGCCAGACAGGAGGCGGAGCCGAGTGCGTCTTCCCGCTCCTCGGCCAATCCGCGAAAGCCCTCGGAGAGAGCCCGGGGAGCCAGGCCGAGCGACAGCCCAAGTTATTTTCCCTTTTTCTGCCACGTCCAACCACTGACGTAACCTACTTCTCGGGCTCCGATTGGGTGCGTGCATTTTCCCTGCAGAGGGCCGTGGAGCCTATTGGCTGTGCCTTTAGGGGGCGGGACTAAACGCCTCACTTCCTCCGCCTCCTTCGCGGCGCAAGGGGCGGGACGCGCCGCCGCCGCCGCCGCCGCCGCCGCCGCCTCTGCTTCCGCCGCCGCCACCGCTGCTGCCGCCGTAGCTGCAGCCGCTGCGCGTTCGGCGGGGGAGGAGTCGGAGGCGGAGAAGAAGGCGGTGGTGGCGGGTGGAGGATCGAGCGCTCTTCTCGCTCCGAAGCCGCTGCACATTTCGGTGAGGGGATTTTTTTTTTTTAATCCAGTCTGCCTGGTTTTGTCAGAGGGGGTCTGGGTGAGGCTTCGGTGGGTCCCGAGGAGCGGTCCGGGCTGCGGCCGGCCATGGTGGTGGGTGGGGTTGGCGGATAAGAGGCCTCTCGCCTCCCGGGCCTTGTCCGACCCGTTCGGGGCCGCGCTCTAGCCCGAGCCGCCGCGCCCGCCGGCCGCTCGCTCCCGCCGGCCGTCCGCCGTCCTTGGTGCCCGGGCCAAGGACCTGGCGCCTCCCCCGCCCGCCCGCCCGCGGCCCGGCAGTGCCGCCCACCCCTCAGGCCCGCCGCGTCGGACTGTGGCGCCGCAGGCCTGCGGGCCCGTCCCCGGCACGCCTTCCTCCCTGCCCTTGTCGTTCCCCGTGTCTGCATCCTCCCGGGTTGTCAACGAGGCCCGGGCCCCCAGACGCCCTGTCAGACGGTGCGATGGCCCAGCTCCTTCCCAGTCAGCGGCGTTAGGCCCGAGCTCGCCAGTCAGAGGCACCTTCAGGGCTGCCCCCACCCCGCCCCCACCGCAAGATGCCTCCCGGTTAATCATTTTTGCGCACATTCAAAATGGTGAGTTGAAAGCTGTCCAGGCTAAGTTGAAGAAAAGGGGAGAAGGTAAACAGTATTTTGCAGGAAAAGAAGAATCGGGGAGCGTTCCCTCATCAGGCGTTAAAAAAAAAAAAGTCTACATAGACAACTGTTTGAGTCTCCTTGTTCTGTCAAGAATCCGATTCTCCTTTTAAAAAGGCCTTAGTTATTCTATTTTTATCACGAAATATTTGCTCGTATTCCTTCCAAGATGGCAGTCATCTTTGCTTGAAGACTTAACAGGTCATTTGAAGAGTATGTAAATAAACATAAAAATAACCGAAATAAACACAACAGTTTTTGTGATTGTCTTCTGGATTTCATGTCGTTTTTATATGAAATAACTTCAATCTTTTATTACAGACATGCAACCTTGGTGTAAAATTCAACAATACAAAGAAAGGAGTGTTAAATAAAATGTGAATATTTTCATCCTTCAGTGCCGCACTTTAGATTTGGTGGTCTTTTTTCAAAGTGCTTACACACATGCACCTTTAAAGACACATATACACGCAGAGTTGTCTTGTGCCAGGGTGGGGGTGGGGGTTATACTGAGCACATTTGTGTAACACTTGCTTCTTCACCGAGGTATATATCTTAGACGTAGTCCCTTGTTTTATTTAGGCTTCCCTGATACTTTATTGAGGACACATTATATTTATTTGATGGCCTTTAATTAAACATTCCCTATTAAAAGCCATTTAAGTAAATTTCAGATGCTTTATACTAAAGGAAGCTCATTTATTTTATTGATGCTGAACTGTAAGCTTTAAACCCTTGATTTTAGAACATTTCACAGTTTGGAAGACTGTAATGTAAAAAGAGCAGCTCCCACTTTCCCTTCTAGTATTACCTCCATCCCAAGATTGAGCCAGTCATTAATTGAGAAAACTTGGTGTATGATCATTTCTGGAACACAGATCCTTAGAATTAGAATTGCAAAGGTAAAGGATGTGGTTATTCGAATTTGATAGTCATTAATCCACATTATTAACCCTCTTTGCAAAGATATTTTGACTATTTCTTATTTCTTCTAGGTGATCTTCAGACCACTTGTGATTTAGTTTGAAAACTCCATTTTTGAATAAGGTTATAAAAATTCTTAGATCTATTTTATACTATTAAGTCCCCTCCCAGGATTTTTCTAACCATTGTATTCACATACTGCTTTATATTAAAGTTTTAGTTGTCCCTAGATAATATATGACATTCCTTTTCAATATTTCCAGCTCCTTTATGTTTGGGTTGCTGTAGTAGATGAAAACTTTAAGGTAACATTTTTCCCCTCTGTCTTTGGCAATAAAGAGCTTTTTCTTTTTTCTTTCTTTTTTTTCCTATTTGTCATAGAACTAATATTTTTTCTAATTATTTGAAAATATTTTTGTGGTTTCCTTTCCAGTTTTTATAACATTCTGTTAATTGCATTGGCCCGTAGGTATTACATATTGTTGAATAGTAAAGCTAGTAGTTAAAATATAGGGTTATTTCTTACTTGAAGGTGAATGCTTCTGAATGCTAGCTTTAAATATGCTATTTCACAAAGCTTCCTGATAAATGCCAATATTAAGTTAAAATATGTCCTATTTTTAGTTTGCCAAGATAATGTTACTTGTTTTCATTAAAAGAACCATTTATTTAGCATGTGTGTGTATGTGTATATGTGTGCATTGCTACAGCATGCATGTGGCAGCTGGAGGAAAACTTGAGGGAGTTGTTTTTTTCCTTCTGCCATGGGATTCTGGAGATTGGATGCATGTTATCAGGCTTTGTGGCATGCACCCTTACTTACTGAGCCTTCTCACAGCTTTTTTTTTTTCGTTCTTGTTAGTAATTTTTTTTAAACCTTACGTAGGAGATGTTAGGTTTTCTTTTTTTCTTTTTCTTCTCTTTTCTCTTTTTTGACATCTCTTCAGTTATATATGTGGTTATATTTGGGTGTTACCAGTGGTTCTTGTATACTGATTCTCTATAGATCTTTTCAAAAAAACCAACTTTATTGAGGGTCAAATAGAAATAATGAAATGTTCTTATTTAAAATGTACAGCTCATTTTGTTTTTATAAAAGTATACTTTTATGTCATTACCATCACAAGAGTAGATCCTGTCACAGCCAAGATAGCATTTTCATGTCTGAAAACGTCTCTTCAATCCTTTTATAGTTACCCAAACTGACCCAGAGCCCCAAGAAAGCAGTTACCGTTTTCTCATTATACTTTGGTTTCATTTGGTCTACTATTTCATAGAAATGAAATTACTTCTTTTATATTTGTCATGGCAAAAACTGTGTTTTTGAAGATCGTGTGTGTGTGTGTGTGTGTGTGTGTGTGTAGTATATTTAGCTGTTTTGCTTCCTTTTATTGTGATAGTTCATGATAGTTGATTTACTACTGTTTTATTTATTTTTCCTAATACTGATATTTGGGTTGTTGCTGATTTGGGGTTGTAAATAATAAAGGTACTATGAACATCCATTCTGAGTTCTTGTGTGAATTAAAAACAATTATGGGCTTGTATGTATAGAAAGTGAATGTTTGATTACTGTCCCATTTTACTTGTCTGCTAGTGATATATGACAGTTTGGCTTATCCACATTCTCACACGCTATGTGTGTAGTAGTGTCACACTGATTTTTATTTCTGTTGTTCAGTTGTTTAGTAACTTGGTCTTTTTGAAAAGAGATCTTGTTATGTAGTCAATGCTGTCCTGAAACTCACTATGTAGCTTAAGGTAGCCTTGAACTTTAAATCCTCCTGCCTCAGGCTTCTGACTACTGGTAAGATAGGCATCCCATCATTCCTGGTTCCCTGTGAATTTTAACTTGTATTTACTAGATGACTAATGATGCTGATAAGCTTGTGTATGTCTTCATTTGTAAAGGTTTCCTTCAGATCTTTCAGCCATTTAAAAAAATCAGCTTATCTTAAGGAATTTAAAACTTTTAAAATATGTTCTTCATACAACTACTTTGAAAGTCATGAAAGCATACATTGCAATAGGAAGATTTTTTTGTTTGTTTGTTTCCAGACTATCAATTAGAGGAGGAGCTTGGAGATGGCTCAGCAGTTAAGAGCACTTGCTGCTCTTCAGGGTACCCAACTTCAGTTCTCAACACCCACATTGTTGTAACAAGCCTGTAACTCCAGCTTTACAAGTCTAATGTCAGGCACTTCACTGATATGGCATACTTAAATAAAAACTCCTTTAAAATAACTTAATTAGAATTAACTTGGCTGATGAGATTCTTTATTTTATTATTTGTGCTTCTGTGTTCTGAGAATTTTTTGCTAATTACAAAATTGTGCAAGTTTCTTCTTACATTTCTGGTTACATATTTAATAATTCTTGAGTTTTATATCGAGATACAGTACACATTCTGAGTTAGGTTTTTGTATAATGTGAGGAAAGGCTTAAGGCTTGCTATCCAGTGGATAGGTCACTCTAGTTCCATATATCATCTGCTTCTGGACTGTCCCCTTGATCTCTGTGTCTGTAATTTTGAAAATACTGTATGATCATGGCATTATTACTTTGTGATAAGTCTTGAAATCAGGAAATATGAATTCTTGAGCTTTTTCCTTTTTAAATATCACCTTGGCTGGGACCGGGGAAGATTGCTTAGTAGGTAAAGTGCTTGCTTCTTGAGCAGGAGGCCTAAGTTTGGATCCCTAGTATCCACATAAAAAAAGCCTAATATGGCCATGTGCTTGTGACTCCAGCATTGAGGGATAAAGACAGGTGGAGCAGAGGCAGATGACTATGCAGAGCTTGCTTGCCAGATAGTCTAGCCAATCAATGAGCTCCAGGTCCAGTGAAGAGATCTTGTATACATACTTAGTAAAGAGCAGTAGAGAAAGCTACCTGACCAGACACCTAACCTTGACCTAATGTTTCCAAATCCTCATGCACAGATGCACATACATATACATACAAACATGGACACATGTATAATACTGGTAGTTTGAGTTAGAAATGTTCTCCATTGCAGGGCGGTAGTGGCACACACCTTTATTCCCAGCACTTGGGAGACAGAGGCAGGCGGATCGCTGTGAGTTCAAGGCCAACCTGGTCTACAGGATGAGTTCCAGGACAGCCAGAGTTACAACAGAGAAACCTGTCTAGATAAAAGGGGAGAGAGTAGAGAAAAAAGAAATGTTTTCCATTGCCGCACACATTTGAACACTTGGCCCCCAGTTGATCCCACTATTTGGAGAAGTTTAGGTGATACAATCTTGCTGGAAGATGAATGGGTGTCACTGATAGCAGTCTTTGAGATTTAAACAGCCTTGTCTACTTCTAGTGTGCTCTGTCTTTGCTTCATGGTAATTGAGATGTGAGCTCCCTGGTTCCTGCTTCCGTATACCATGTCAGCTGCTTACTGCCATGTCTCTTGCTCCATCATGGACTCTCAAACCTGTGGAACCATAAGCCAAAGTACACACTTTCTTCCTTAAAGTGGTCTTTGGTTGTGGTGCTTTATCATAGCATAGCAACACACACACACACACAGAGAGAATTGTGGTTATTCTAGTTCTTTATGGAGCTTGTAGAAGCATTTTGTTTCTACAAAAAAGCCCAGATTGTGTTGAAGCATAGATCAATTTGGGAAGAATTAATATCTAATCGAATCTTAGTTTGCGCAAACAACCTATATCCAGTTATCTAGATCCTTTTGGGCTTTTTTATAAGCATGCTGTAGTTTCAGCATTCAGATATTAACACTAATTTTTAATGCTTATATTCATAATTTTGATGCTATTGTAAATAAGTATTTCCTGAGATTGTTTCTAGTTCACTGCTGGGGTATAGAAATGCAGTTGGTTTTTGCATATTGATATTGAAATATGAAGCCTTCCTAAGTTCTTGTGATACCTATTTCATAAATTCTTTGGAATTTTTTTGTTACTGTGGTTAAGGAACAGTTTTATTCTTTTCTGATCTGTATGTTATCTTTCCCTTTCTGAAGGGGTAGGACCTCCTTTATGATGATTAGGAGTGGCAATAATGATGCCTTTTCTCTTTCTGATTGCAGTCTCACAGTATTAATTGATTATGGTAGAGTGTTGCTGTAGGCCAAATGTTTGTGCCCTCAAAGTTTATAGTTGAAACTTATCCTCATTATAGGACTATTGGGGAGGACTGGGATTTTGGGTGTGTGATCTTGACCCTCATGAGTAAATTACCACCTTTTTAAGAGAGCCCACAAGCTACCTCACTGACAAATGAAGACGTAGTGAAAGACTGTAGTCTCTGAACTAGAAAGTCTCTGAACATCTGATCGGGCCCTTTGCCAGATCACATGTGCTAACACTGGGATCTCAGAGTGCCTAACGTCCAGACCTGTGGGAGATTTAACTTCTGCTGAAGAAAAGCCTCAACAGAACAAGGCAAATGTCTTCTGTCATATTACGTTCGTTCCTATTGTGTTAGAGATTCTGAATTTTAATTATGTGTGAGTATTGAGTTTCGTCAAAGTTTTTTTTCTACTATATTTAGGAAGTTATTTTCTGTGGTTTATAAATGTAACAGCCTTATTTTCAAATGTGTCACTTTGCATTCTGTGGTTAAACCTCAGTTGGTAAGAGTTTTTTCCCACCTGTCCATGAGGATACCTTTTCATTTAATTCTTTTTACTATAGTAATACTAGCTTGGAAATACTTCTTTTGTATTTTCTGAAATTTTTTTTGTGCAATTAATATTCTTTATCTTATAAATGTTTACTGGATTTTTCAAGTTAAACTTTGTTATGCTGGGGTTTGTTGGAGAGTTTTAAAGGGCAAAGTTTTTGAGTTATTACTTTAATAAGAGATAAGATTCTAGGAGTTATCTGTTTCCTTTGGAAAATATCCAGTCTTTGGTCCTGAGTAATTTTTACACACTAATATTAGCATTTGAAGTTTATCTAATTATCACAATAAAATTGTTTTCTTATTCTAGTGTTTAATATTTTTTCCTGATTTTTGCAATGTGTCCTTTTTTTTTCATCTGTACAGTTTGGTGGTTTGGTTTCAGTTTTGCCATTCATTATGTGTATTGATCTTTGCAAAGAACCAACTTGTTATTTACTTTTCTATTTTTCTTTCCAGTTTTGGTTTTTATTCATGCAGTTTCTGTATGCTCTCTTTAAATTGTCTTGCTTGTTTTTCAAGGTGTAAGCTTACCTTGATGACTTGATCTTTTCTAACTACTACATCAGTGCTTTCAGTGCTCACGTAGATTCCGTAGTTGATATTTTTTAACTTTTTGCATAATTTCTGTTCGACCATGGTTTGATTTTTTTTTTTTTTTTTGTATGGGGGAATTTCAAATTTGTCAGTCTTGGATTTATTTCATGTATTCTTCAAAACATTGTATATTTTGTTATTTTGAATAGAATAGTCTCTTAAGTGTCAGGTCAAGTTGGTTGACTAACTTAATGAGGTAGATATTTTTTTTGTTTTGGTTGGTTGGGTTTTTTTTTGTAGCTATTTTGTTGATCATTAAGAGAGATCTTTAAGATCATTTACTTAATGTATTTTAAATCTCTCTTGGTACACATATATTTCCAAGATTTGTCATTGTGAAGTTTAGAACCCATTTTTATTAAGTAATGCCCCTCACCTCTAAAGTATTCCTCACTCTGAAATCTATTTTAATATTCTCTAGCATTCTTTTGATTAGTGCTTGTGTGATAAATCTTTCCCATCCTTTATTTTTACCCTCTTCTGTGTTATTTGGAGTGTGTTTGCTTTAAGTAACTCACTTCAAAAACATTATTTGTATGTGCATGTGCCTGATTGTATGGATGTGCACTTTGTGCATGCAGAAGCTTGAAGTCAGAAGAGATGTTAGATCCTCTGGACTGAGTTATAGACAGTTTGGGTCCATCATGTGGGTGCTGGGAACTGAACCCCCATTCTCTGCAAGAACTATAAGTGCTCTTAACCACTACTGAGCCATCTCCAACCCTACAACTGACTTTTTAAAATCTTATTAAACAATTTCTCTTTTCTTGAAATGTTTAGGTCATTTAACATATAGTGTAGTTATTGGTGAGATTAGGTTTAAATCTGCTAGCTTACAAATTGCTTTTTGTCTAGCTTACCTGCTCTTTACTTTGTTTGCCTGGAATTCTTTAGGGGCAAATGATCCTCCTCTCTCAACCTCCAAATAGCTGAGATCCTCTCACTCTTTATACTTAAAGGAGATATCTCAGGCTTAAAACTTTCACTATCCCCATCTCCCAGGAGTGCTGAAGATCAAATACAGGGCTTTCCATGTAGTAGGTAAGTGTTTACATCAGAGCTATGCTCCTAGCCATCTACTACCCAGTTTTAGTTTATCTAAACTTCATTAGTGGATCATACTGTATATTTACCCTTTCGCTCTTAAAAAACATGCATCAAGTTTTGTAATACTTGGATGTAAAATGTTAACTCTAGCTTTGTGCCTTTGAATGTTTGGTCCCTGGCTAGTGATAACTCTTGGGAGGTTGTGGAACCTTAGGAGATGGGGCCTACCTGGTGGAAGGGAGTCAGTGGATGGCAGGCCTTGAGGTATATAACATGGCCTCACTTGTTTTTCCTAAACCATTCCTGCCACCACTGCCTTCTCTTCATGATAGACTAATACCTTTAAACCTTGAGCCAAAATAACCCTTTTTTCCCTAAGTTATTTCTTGTCAAGTATTTGGTCAGAGCAATGAGATTGTTAGAATTTCTCTATAATTTATATTATAGGTCTGTAATCAGAGACTATCTTAAAGCAGTATCATACAATTTTAACTTAGAGTCAGCTCTACAAAGGTTATTCCTTCTTAACAATTGTTCTGCCTGGTGGTGGTGGCTCGAGCCTTTAATCCCAGCACTCAAGAGGCAGAGGCAGGCAGTTCAAGGCCAGCTGGTCTACAGAGTGAGTTCCAGGACAGCCAGAGTTACAACAGAGAAACCCTGTAAGTGTTCTTTGGAATCTGTGGGGCTTACTTCTAGGACCCACTGTGGATACTGACACTCAGGGATATTAGTCTATTATAGAAAATGGCAGTGTTCACATCTGTATACATTGTGCATACTTGAAATATTTATTATATGTGTTATGAGTAATTGTTATCCTATATTGTTAGAGTAATTAAGAATGATAAGTGAAAATGTAGAGATGTTTGGTTTGGGTGCAGTTTTTTGTTTTTTGTTTTTTGTTTTTTTTCCTGATTATCCACTTGGGGTAGAGAGTGGTGTAGCTTTTTAGATTTGAATTTGTAATAGTTACTGTATGGTGCTGGAGAGATAGCTCAGTAATTAGGTGCACTTGCCACTTATGCAGAGTTTTGAAAGGGGTGCAAAGATTTGCACCATAGCACTGGCAGTATCACTAAGTTACCTTGTTTCATATTTTCAGGTTACTTTTTGACTTTTTTTAAAGTAGAGTTTTCAGCTTTGTAAAATTTGTTCGCATTTTTTTTTCCAAATCTTCCTTCAGATTCCCACTCCTATTTTTCTTGCCTTCAATGAGAACTTTGTATAGTGTTAATTAGAAGTGGAGATTGGGTGCTTAAAAAAAAAAAAGAGTAATTTCACTATTCAATGTAACTTTGTTGTAGCTTCTTGATTAATAAACTTGGTCTTGAGAAATTGATTTTAATTTTTAGTTTCCTTAATGAAAATCACTTTTTTCCTGAATTTCTCTGCTTCCAACACAGATGATAGCAAATGATGGTGTAATTCATCGCATCTAATGATGACTATTTTGGAAGAAGCTCACTTTATACCATTTGCTATAATTATTTGGCTTGCTATCTTGTTTAAATTTCTTTGCATCTTTATTGCTAGAGTGGTTCTGTAATTTTTCATTTTGGTAAATTTGGTTGATTAAAAAAATCAAATCTCTCACAATCCAGGCCAGCCTTAGCTAGCTATGTAGCCCAGCCTCGCCTTGAGCTCTTGATTTCCTGATTTTATCTCCCAAGTACTGGGATTATAACAGTGTCCCCCTCAAATACACCCCACATCCCTGACTCAGCTCCTGATTTTTCTGTGCTCAGAAAGCCAGTTACATATTTTTGAAACTACTTTAAATTTTTTTTGTGCTTTTTGGAGAGTAACATTGGGATAACATTCCTTGAAGGCATGGTAGAAATTAAAGACCCGTGGGACTGATTTCCTCCGTATGGGAAGATTTTGTTGTCGGGGGATTTTTTTAAAATAATTTTTAATTTTATAATTTTTATAATAAATTTCAAAATTATAAAATTTTAATAATTTTTATAATTTCATTTATTTAATTATATGTGTGGTGAGGGCGTACACAGATGCCCCAATGCTTTTGTGGGGTTCAGAGGATGACTTGGGGGAGTTAGTTTTCTTCTACTACCATGTGGGTTCTAAGGCTCGAACTCAGATCGCCAAGCTTGGTGGCAGGTGCCATTATCCACTGAAGCATCTCTCTAACCCTGACTGAATTTCTTTAGTGATACAGACTATTACTTAAAAAGATAAGACTTGTTTTTTTATTTGTGCCCACAGATGTCAGAGTAGTGTATCAGATCCCCTGAAGTTAAAAGTGGTTGTGATCTGCCTTACGTGGGTGCTATGAACCAAACTCTGGGCCTCTGAAAACCTGAACTGTTCATAACCATTGAGCCATTTCTTCAGCCCTAGAAACATTTTTTTTTTTTTTAATTTGTAACAACTTTAGCAGTAGTTGGAATTTGTTTCTCTCAAATTCTCATATACATTGCTTATGTTTGTCTTTAAGCTTACATTTCATCTTAATTCTTTTTCTGTAGTCATTCCTTACCGATTATTTTGGTTCCATCACCTAAGTACTCTTTCTTAGAACTTTTTTTCCATAGCTGCTATTAAGATCTTTTTTCTTTGTAGCCTTTACTCTGGGTTTTCTGTACTTTTCACTGTACTGATTATGGGAATTGTATCTATTTATCCTGCTTGAGGATAGTTAGACCAGTGGTTTTCAACCTGTGGGTCATGACCTATTTGGAAGTCAAAGGACCCTTTCACAGGGGTCACCTAAGACCATCTTGCATGTCAGATATTTAAGTTATGATTCATAACAGAAGTTACAGTTACTGAAGTAGCAACAAAAGTAGTTTTATGGTTGGGGGAGGGTCACTGTAACATGAACTGTATTAAAGGGTCCCAGCATTACGAAGGTTGAGAATCATTGCTTTAGACTGTGTGAGGGTGAAAATTCACTTCTGTCTTTGACTCTTGATTATTTGATTATTAACATCCATGTGTTCTGTTTCAGAATGCTGTTTTAAGTATTTTGTGTCTGCCTTTTCCACATTCAGTGCCTCTCAACTTCTTTGTTTCTGATCCACGCTGTCTATGTATTGTATCCTGAGTATTTTCTTATTGTCTGGCTTCTATTGTGCTGGTTTTCTTTTCAGCTATTTCTGATCTTCCTTACTTATGCATTTTAGCTTTCATTACATATTTTATTAATTTTTTTAGTTCTAATTTTTCTTTCTGATTTCTTTGGTTATTTTCTAAGAATTTTTTAACAATTTATTTAGCTATATTGAAGTAATTTTTATACATTAAAGAAAATCTTAATACTTAATTTTACTATCTGGTTTTTATAGTAATTCTCCAATATATTCTCCAGTATATCCTATTTTGTTAAGACTTGGCAACTTTATGTCTCAGGTATTTTCTTGTGTGTCTGGGAGTAGGGGTGTTATAGTCCTTGAAATTTTATATGTGGAAATTCTGGTTGAAAGTAAAGCAGTTTTGACCAGAAAGGAAATTCACCTGCTTCTGCCAGTTCTTGGGTCACTATCATTGGATTAGCAATATTCTCAGTTTGTGGTTTAAGGGCTCAAGCAGATAGTTTGAATTTGAATTGCAGCAACAAAGTTAGATGAAGCTGAGCTTACAACTTTGAATTTTTAGGCAAGACATCCTTTGCAACTGCCATAGATTGTCTTACCCAAAGCTAAGATATTTTTTATGTATTTTGATTTGGAAGGGGTTTTTTGTTATTTGTTCTCTGCCTGTCATATTGTTAGAAATGAAAATCGAGAAGCTGAAGTTTCATGAGATTTCCTTTTATGTATGTTCTGTGATACTTACTTTACTTACCACTAAGATGATCAAATGACGTATGCTTATAGAAATGTGTGTAAGCCATCAGCAGGTAAATCAGTTAATTATAAGTGTAGTCTGTGTGTGCACCAACCGTGTCAAGAAATAGAGTATTATCAACACACTCCTTTACCTTTCAACGTTTGTCCTTTTTGAAACAATAACAACTTCTACTACTGCCTTGATGTATAATAACATAAATTAATTTTATAAAAATGGAGCACAGAGTGTGAAGTTTTGCATTTGGTCTTTCTCATTTTATTCATTTCTGTTAGATCTATTCATGTTTGTGAGATTAATTTCTCTTGTGTGCAGCACCAGTCTGTTTTCTACATATTGCTTCTGTAGATGTATTCATGCTTAGTGTGAAAAATGCTTTCCCGAATGTTCTGTATATCTGCGTTTCTGGGGTGAATTGTGTTCTAGTTTACTTTCTGTTGCTGAGGTAAACACCAATTGACCAAAAGTAGCTTAGAGGAAGAAAGGTTTTATTTCAGTTTACACTTCTAGGTCGCAGTCTATTGAGGGAAGTCAGGGAAAGAAGTTAGGAACCTAGAGATGGGAACCACACTGGAATGCTAGCTCATTAGCTCATGCCGTGCTTGCTTTCTTGTATATCCCAAGGCCCCTTGCCTAGAGGAGGTGTTACTCACAGTGGGCTGGGTCTTTCCTTATCTGTCAAGATTTAGCCACAGGCCAGTCTGATCAAGACAGTGATTCCCTCTTCCTGGGTGACTCTAGCTTAGGTCAAGTTGACAATAAGAACTAACCTGGACAGACTGTCTGCAGTATATTTAGACGCTCAGTAAATACTTCTAATAGTTTTCTAAGATGGATACAGAAATTTACAACACAGAAATGACACAGATGTGTTCTGGTTTAATATTTACACCAACATTTACACAGTCTATTTTTCTGTCTCTCTGGGGTTGTAGCTTGGTTGTGGAACACGTGTCTAGCATATATAAAGCCATTATAATCTCAGCACTACAAAAATAAATGAATCACTGAGTAGATTAATTTTGATATTTGAAATGTAGTAGTAACTTCTTACTGTTTAAATTCTCCTTTTTTCCCTATCCAGTTTAGGACTTGAATACCTTCTCATATATTTTTTTGGCCATTTTGTCATCCTTTTTCTGGATTAGCCTTCATTTTTAAAACTTCTTTTGTGATTCTTTATATATTCTATATGTGAGTTCTAGTTATGTATATGTAATGCAATTTGTAGGATGAGCTCTCTTCAGTTTCCAAATGGTATCTTTATGAATGCAGTGTCTTTTCTTTTAGGAAGTTTAATTTACATTTTTATTTTTCTGCTGGTCTTTCAAAGGATTTAGTGCTTTGTGTTTCATGCTTATATCTGTAATCCTTTTGGAATTGCCTTAAATAATAAAAGAACGCATAGGCCAAGCTTTGCTTCTGTGTCAGTATCCAATTAACCTAGTATTTTTAGTTAAAAAAATGTATTTGTTACAGATCAGATATATATATTGCATCTTTCTGGGCTAAATTCCTAAGCATATATGTCTGCTTATAATAAATTTAGGATGGAGTGCTTCAGAGTTTCATCACTTTAGACAATTCTATTAGATAGCACTCCTCTCTCTTTTTGGTCTCTGTGCCTATTCCCAGATACCGTAGATTTTTAAGATGTGTTGTTTTTTTTTTTAATTAAATCTTATATTGTTCTTTTAAAAGATCATAGTGGCAGTTCTTATCCCTTTGCATTCCCATTTAATTTTTGATTTCATTCCCTCCCAAAAAGGGGAGGGGGTGGAAGTCCGCTTTGATTTTATTATACTAACATTTAACAGATAAATTATTTTCATTTGATTGATATTCATAAATAAAATCGAATCTTCCAAGCCAATGAACCCAGTATTTCCTCTACTTAGTTGTGCACTCTTGAATTTCTTTCAATAGGATTCTACATCGTCTATTGGTTTTATTTTATATTCTAGTTGTTAATTGTAAATGGTATCACTTTTTGATAAAATTGCTAAGTTTTGTTTTCTAGCTATAGGTTGTAATAGACATTGACTTAATCTCTCAACCAGCTAAAACAAATATCATTTTGCAGGTGTATCTGTAAGTAGTCTCTTCTATTTATTTCATATACAGTCATATTGTGTGTGAATGATGGGATTTTTTGCATATTAGAAAATGCTTATGCTTTTTGTTCTTTTTTAATAAATATATATATATATATAATTTTATTATGTTGACAAGCATCTTCGTGTGGTAGATACTTGAATGTACAAGATAACTCAGTTGTGTACACATCTTAGTTGTAAATGGTGGGATCCAGAAAACAGAGTTGTAGAGTTGTACTATATAATACCAAAAGGAAAAAACAACCAGTCTAGAATTCTATTCTCATTCAAAAATAAGCTAGTCACTACAAGCACACACTTGTAATTGCAGCATCCAGGAGCCTAAAACAGGAGGGTTTTGAATGTAAGGCTAACTTGGCTGCATAGTACAACCCTGTCTCAAAAAACAAAACCTCAAGTTGATGGTTGCTGGAGAAGTTCGTTCTTTTCAGGCTTGATGCCTGGCTAGGTTTCCCATGCTCCAGTGGGTGACTGTCTACCATGTGCATACTGGCAATACTAATCTGTTTTTTGTTTTGCTTGTTTTCAATAACATGAAGTTGGAGGAATGAGGGTGGTTCTGGGAGAAGTTGGAGGGAGGGACTCGCGGTGGATATGATCAAAATACTTTGAATACATATATCAGATTCTAAAAGAATTTTTAAGGAAATTTAAGTTCTTGTAGAAACCAAACATTCTTATCTGAAAAGTAAAGTAATGTTATATGTCAGGATACATAGAACACAACAGAAGGGATGCTTTTAGGTAAGTTTTTAGTGTCAAATAAGTCAAAGAAGGTTGGATGTAAATAGTCTAAGCTTTTAAAGGAAAGAGGAGTCAAACCTTAAATATACAGAAGTAATATAAAATCAGGAATCAGTGGAGCAAAGATTTTAGAGCCAAATTATTGAGGCAATTCTTAGAAAATGAAAACCATAATAAATTGATAAAAAGGACTAAAACCAAATGAACAGAACCAGGGATGAGAAAAAGAAATTAACCATTGATAGTAAATTGTCCAAATGAAATTATAAGCAGCTTTATGCTGCTAACATTTTACAACTTAAATGAAAGGTTATAATTCTTTTTAGTTTCTTGAGAGAGGATCTCTCTCTTACGTAGCTCTGACTATCCTAGAGCTTATTACGTAGGCTGGACTGGCCTCTGCCTCTGTCTCCTGTTATAGTAAGATAGTATTGAATTAGAACATGCATAGACAAAAGACAGTGGAAAAGTTGGAGCATTTAGAAATAGTTACATAGATGATTCATTATGACAGAGAAATGTTGATTTTTTTTTTCAAAAAATCAAACCTTGACCACTATTAAATACTATATTCGAAGGTGACATTGAACTGCATCTTAACCTAAAAAGATAAGAATTCAAATAATTCTTAGAGTCTAAAAGATGAAGGCAAACAAATCTTTTTTTTTTCAAAAACTTTAGAAGATGAGCAGGTTCTTCATAAGAGAAGACATCCACCATGCCAGTGGCTAAATGAGGGTTCTGTTAAGTTACTATTCCACAGGAAAATGTTGCAGTGGTGCCACTGTGTGTCTACCTGTATATCTGAAAGTGGAGAGACAGGCTAAATGTACTCTGTTAAGTCCTTACAACTTGTCTTTGATTTGCCTTCCAGTAATAGCAATCAATATTATTACTTTTATGCACTGGATTTGTGCCATTTACTTTATCCTTCACATATTTCTTGTTCAATATTATGTGCAGGTGTGTGATGTATGTATGTTGTGTGGAGGCTGTATGGGTGTGTGTGTGTGCACGTGCACATGTGGGTGGGTGGGTGCATTAGGAGGCCAGAACAGCAAGTTGAGAGTTCTCTTGTTTTCTGCTTTATTGCCTTGAGATAGGGTCTCACTGAAGCTGAAGCTCATCTTCTCAGCTGTGTTGGCTGGAGGTCAACACCACATGCTGCTGAGCCTGACTTTATGTAGGTGTGGGGATTCAAATTTCAGTCCTTATGCCTACAGAGCTAGTGCTCTTACCATTGAAAAAGCCATCTTCACAGCCCCTCAGTATTATTGTTAGGAGATCATTTTTTAATAATTTGTTTTTTGAGATTATAATTATATCATTTCCCCCTTCCCTCTTCTTTCTCCAAACTCTCCCATGTACCCTCCCATGCTCTTTCAAATTCATGACCTTCTTTTCTTTCTTTCTCTTTCTCTCTCTTCCTTTCTCTCTCTGTACATTCCAGAATACATTAATATAGCCTGTTCACTCTGTGTAATATTAGTGTATATGTATTTGTTTTCAGGGCTGACCATTTTGTTTTGGATAATCAGTTGGTGTGTTCTTCCTTGTAGAATACTATTTCTCCCACTCTCACAATTCCTTAGTCATTTGAAGCTCTTTGTCTAAGGTTGATGCCTCATGAGATTTTCCTCTTCACATTAGCATATCTATTGGTTTTGTTAGGTTTAGGCGGCCATATTGGTGAGACTTCATGGAAATAGCTTCTGACATTTCCACAAGATAGTCTCACAGCAAATCCCCCTGTCCAGTCTTCTAGGTCTTAAAGTCTTTCTGCCTTGCCATCTAATATTCCCTGAGCCTTAGGTATAAGCGTTGTGTTGTAGATATATTTTAATTCAGATTGGGCCCTCAACTCTGCATTTTGATAGGTTGTAGCTTTCTGTAATGAGTCTCCATATATTGCAGAGAGTTTTCTTGATGAGTGAAGAATGCACTTACCTATGGTTATAAGGACAAATATTTAGAATGTAGTTAGGGATTATGCAGGTTTAGAAAAGTGACAGTTGTAGGTTCTTTGCCAAGGCCCATGACTTTGCTAGCCCTAGGTAAATGGCTAGGTTTTTAGTACCAAGAATGGTTTTCCTCTTGTTGAGTGGGTATTAAGTCCAAGTAGAGAATTTGATTACTGCCAAGGTCATGCCACTTCTAATGTACCTTCAGGGTCATCGTGCCATGCTGGTCATTGTTGTCATAGGTGTCAGAGCTGGGAAGGACTGTTATTTGCTTCGCTCCTTTGGAAAATTGCATGACACCTTGTGGTACCATGAAAGTTAGTTCTCCGGGAGGAGACATTCATTCAGGTCAGATTTATCCCATTGGCTTCTCGGCCCTATGTCCAAAGTACATGGTATTTTTAGCAAAAGGACTTACCAAGAATGTAAATGTGTGTGTGTACACTATAATCTTAAACAGTATTGCAGTTTATAAACCTTTGGTGAGGTAGACTTTTAATGATGAGAATTGAAGGTAACAGGTTTTTTTAAAAACTACTTAGGTAAGATTTTTGACGATGCTTTTGATTGACTTACTGTGTGATTGGGATGTGATTATAACATAATATTTTCTATATGAATTCTTTTTGTTTCTCTTTAACAGTGTACCAAAATGTTCTTAGAGAAAGTATTTAAACATATTTAACCTTCTGTGCTTAGCATCTGTTACAATGTGCCTAGTAGCAGATTACCTTCTGATGTTCCTGAGAATTACAAATCCATTTTATCTCAGAAGTTTGAACAGTTGCGCTTTTTAAAGGATTTATTATTACTGTTTATATGTATGTACATGTCTGTGTGGATCTATGTCACATGTGTGCTTAACTAAGGAAGCCAGAAGAGGGAGTCTGATCCCCTGAAGCTGGAGGTACAGGCAGTGGTGAGCTGTCTGACATGGGTGCTGGGGACTGAATTCAGGCCCTCTGGAAAAGCAGCACACTCCTAACTGCTGGACCACCTCTCCAGGCAGCAGTTGTACTTTTTAAACTGCTGTCTGTTGAATTCTTAATCTCTACAGTTGTTCATTTGTGGAATTTGGCAGTATAACTGTCAAATTGAAATATTGAAATATATCTTGCATAGCTTCCAAATACAGTGGTTACAGTACACTTGTTTTTCTATAATTAACTATCATAATGTGTCTAGTTTTCAGTGAGATACAGAAACGATATCATTGTCCTTTTGTTGTGTATCTACTAATTAGAAAACAAATGCACAGAACAATTTATCAGTTGTAATATAAACAAACATGTGTTTATGGTAGAGAATAGAGTTAACTGTATACATAGGCTGAAAGGAATAAACCATTATAATAAATCATTAAGTGCAAGCTTTGCTCATTACTCAAAATTTTTCATGTATTAATCTCTTCAAATATGTGCTTTGCTTTAGCAGCTAGAAATAGGAAGATAACAGTGTAAGCTAAGTAACAATGTTGTTGATTCCAAGATCCGTGAAAAAAAATGTTAGTAACATTTCTTGTAGACTCTTTTTTGTCATTGTTTGATTCTGAATTTGTAGTTCTGGTGTGATCATTAGTATAAATTTTCAAAATTCTGTGTTTCTGAGGAATTACTTTTTATAGAGGTAATGCAGGTTAGATAATAAAGAAAATTTAAGATGAATTCTAGAGTATTTTTTAAGCATAAGTTTAATGATAAAATATGGGAGAATATAAAACAAATCTTGCAATAGAATTGGAAGAATAGGGAAAGACTGACTTTAAATAGAGTAATTTCTCCCTGGATGTATCAGACCTAACTTGGCAGACTTGTATCTCTTTTTACCCTTTAGTTGGAGGTTTGCTGTCTTTCTGATGACTTTCACTATCTCTCCACCTTCTGCTGTCATCTTTGATGGCCTGGGGCCAGAGGAACCAAAGTAGAATCCATAGTGTTTTTGTGAATCCATCTGCAATGACAGATGCATACCCCTTCCCATTTTTTTCCCCTGAAGAAGTAAAAATAGGGCAGGTTAATGCATCAACTTGCTCACTTTCTTCTGGAATAAAAGCAGAGATGTTAGAGTATGCAAGAGTATGAGTCTATTGCTGGAAATACCCTACAACATAAGCATAATCTGAAATGATATTTAAGAGTTTATAAATTAACTGTAATAGATGAATCAAAGTGCTAGTTCTACCTGTTGGGCTAAGGAAAAAGGAGTATTAATATATTGGTGAATATCATTAGATGAGTCATCAGTAAAATAAGTATCTGCCTATGGAATGGGAGAGTTTGGACAATTTTTGTAATCATAAATTCAGTTCATATAAAAAAATCCATAGCTT
Organism: Cricetomys ansorgei; assembly: GCA_026225945.1. Lineage (NCBI taxonomy): Eukaryota > Metazoa > Chordata > Mammalia > Rodentia > Nesomyidae > Cricetomys > Cricetomys ansorgei. Next base: position 6,123,026 of record JAMJFZ010001360.1, on the reverse strand, counting down.
ACAAGCTAAATGATTTCCTATCCTTCCATAGTAATCTGCAAATGAGACTTGAAAATCCGTAGTTATGTGATGCTCTTAAAAACTTATTGTTAAAGGTAATAGAGGATCAAATCCATATAATTGTTGACATCAAGTCCTCCCCTGATTTACTAATTGACCAAGAAGAGTGAAGTAAGCAATTAGTATTTTCTGGCCCTTATGATGTAAATAAATCCATTCCAAAGGTTTCTCCTCTTGTGTTGTAATACCTGTAGACAATTTAGTAAGTGTAAAGGAATCGAAGGAGCCACATGATGTACAAATGTTCTTTTAGCCTAGATTTAAATAGCTGTAGTTCATCCCTTGCCACTCAAGATAATATATGAGGAGTGTCCAGTGTCATCTCTCCTTCTAGAGTTTTAAATAGATAGATGATTAATGAATTGAAAGTATCAAGCACAGCTTATGAGACCAGGGAGAATGGGAAACTAACTCCTAACTTGTCTGGGTTTTAAACTTAGCATTTTCATAGGCTCTTTTAAATCCTCATCAAAAAGTGGAGAAAATTCAAGATTAGGTTAATTATTAAATTCCTCGCCCTAGGCTTCAAGATCATCTTAAGGCAATGGAGGATATGTATTTAAAGGAGACTTCAGTAAGGGAATTGAGGAAGTCATCACTGGCATAGTTATGAGTGACACTTTTTTACTTTTGATTTTGCCTAAATGGGGAAAATCTTTTTTTTTTTTTTTTGGCCTCTTTACCAATTTTAAGGTTTGGTCATCCAGTTTATATTCATTTGAAAAAATTAGTCATCTCTTCATAATTAATATCCTTCTTAACTTCCTTAAGTATTTTTAATAATAGTTTGGTTAATGCCCAAGTTACCCAAAATTGAACAGGGTCTTTTCCCCTTGTTTATATGCCTTTTCTTTTTTTGTGGGGGGGGGGGTGTTTCTGTCACATACTTCTTCATTAAATCATAAACAACTTGCAAGCAACCTAATAATTGTGATTTTGATACTTGTGCTCCTCCTTTCTTTAAAAAATGATGCACAAGCTTGACATAAAACAAAGCCTTCCCTGGTTTCTGCTCCAGTATTCTCACTTCCTTCCTTCTGTGAGGGTCCCCACTCTATCTTATAGTCAACTTGATATCCCTGGTTCATGGTGCCACGTATTTACCTCTCTTATTGATGGTGTAACCTGGGAGAATGGCACCAATAAATGAGGTCTCATGTAATAACCAGTTTTATTCAGAGCATTAGACTCTTTATACTGTGAGAGCTAAGAGGAGTCATCTGAGTAAAGTATATAATCACAGGGGTAAGCCACACTTGGAGGGCAAGCTCCAAAACATGCTTTTCCATAGAGGTGTATAAACAAATAACAATAGCCAGTTACAATGTATAATCTCAAGTAAACTCACTCCTTATTTGCTACACCTGGGAGGGGCATGAAAGCATAATCCAAGAACAATTCTGTGGTTTTGAAGAAACTGAGGTTACAAGACTTTCTTGTCTTGGTTTCTTGGAGTTTTCTCACAAGAACTCAGAAATGTCCTTACACAACTTCATTCTTGTACCATGTTCTGAAAGGCACACTTGAAATTTTTCTTCTCCACATCTACAGCCCTCAGTTTCCCTTTGCTCTTCAGTGGCCTCTCTGGGTTTTTTGTTGTTGTTGTTGTTGTCATTTTTGTTTTTTTGTTTTGTTTTGTTTTGCTTTGCTGTTGTGGGTTTGGCTTCAAGTTTCAGTCTTGGTTCTTTTGTGCTCTTGCTCAAGTTTATGCCTTTTTTATTATTATCTATAAAAACCTCAAAATTATACTAACTGCTCAGAATTCTCCAGTCAAGTCTAGTCTTATGTTTAACACTTATATTTGTAGTAGTTCTCTCAAGCTTAACAATCACAACTAAACTCAAGATATTTTCTCCAAATCCACAGCTGCTTCCACACATTTTCTTTGTCAGTTAGTGGCAAACACTAGTTGCCCAGACCTCAAAATGTAGAGTTGATCTGAACTCCTTGCCTTCTTTTATGTCTTGTATCAACCAGGAAATGTTGTTGGCTCTAGTTCACAGTATGTCTAAAACCTCTTTTACATCACCCATTTGTACCACAGTCAATACCATTCTGATGTTTTGCTATTATTATTTTGCTGGCTTTGAACCCAGACTTCCTGACGGTGGCCTTCCCCGCTCCCCTGCCCATTTAGGCTATCTGACAAAATAGCCGCATTAAAACAGAAGTCATATGAAGTTTCTTTGTTCATGACTGTTCTCTGGCTTTCTATCTCAGAATAAAAGCCCACATTTTCCCCATTAGCTTATAAAGGTGTATGTGACCTGGTTCATCCATCACTACTTTTCCTGTTTTCTAACTCTATTACTTTCTTGCTCACTCTAACCTAGACTACTACTTGATTCTTGGAATTTCTCATTATAAACTTTTATTAGGCCTAGCATATTCTTTACCTATGTTTCCTTCCTCTTTTCAGATGTTTGCTTCAGTGATTCCCTCTCAATAAAATTGATCCTTCTAATAACTATTTGTTCTCTTCTTAAATCTAAGATAAAGGTATATGGCCTATATTCCTTATTTTATTTGTATTCTGTACTGTAGTTTAGGTCAACAGATGCATCTATTCATTTTATACATTGTTATACTCTCACCTCTGAAATAATGTTTGGAACATATTAGAATATAGCCTATCCCAAGAAGACTTTGGATAAAAATATTTGTGATATGAACTTAAATCTGTGATAATTTTTAAAGATTGCCATGTACTACACAGTAATCTGTAAAGAGTCAAGTTATTTCAGATTTTCTTAAGAAAGCAATATTAATGAGAATGTGTCCTTGACAGCATGTAAAATTATGATTTTTATATATGTCTTTGATTTGATCCAAATACATTAGAAAATGGCATGTTCCTTATTTTGTGATTTTTATGAAAGAATGAATGTAGATATACGCTCTCTGATGTATGTTACTCTGTAAATTATGATAGGTGTAACAAACCCATTTGCAAAGTGCTTATCTAATAAGTGTGTGTTAATGGTAGAAAATTAGTGGTACTTTTGGTGCTTAAATATTAAAGTGTTTAAATAAGAAAAAATGAGCCTCTACTAAACTTAAAAAAAAAAACTTCAACTTCTGTGACAGTAAATCTATTAGCTTCAAACATGAATAATGGGGTTGTTGTTGTTGTCAGATGATAAGTTGTAGTTTTTACTGATTTAGACTAGATTCTGGGATTAAATTATCTGATCATAATTGATAATTTATTATTTTATTCTAATTTATTATTTAAATTGATTATACTTTAAATGTTTCAATTTTCCATTAAACATCTTTCAGGTGAAGATTGTATTTTTAGGCTTAACAAGAATTTTGCTAATAAGAGCTAAATGAATTTATAGAAAAGCCAAGACAGAGCAGTATAGTAGACACCAACATAGGTCACTATTTTATCACTGTTGCTGTTATAAAACAATGACCAAAAGCAACTTTGGAGTGGGGGGGTCGTTATTTGGCTTACAGGTTACAGTCTTACCGATGAGAGAAATAAGACAGGAACTGAATTGGAGGCCATGGAATGCTACTTACTAAGTAGCTCGTTTTCTATGGCTTGCTCAGTTTGCAATCTAGGACTGCCTGCCAGAGGTGGTATTGCCTCTAGTGGTTGTGCTCTCTAACATCAATCATTAATCAAGAAAATGCTCCTCCTGTATGCCTACAGACCAGAGAGGCAATTCCTCAACTGAGGTTCCTTTTTCTCATATATGTCTAAGTTTTTGTGCAGTTGCTATAAAAACTAACCGTGGCACATTTTCCAGTCAGTTCTTTGACAGTATATTTGATTATTTACTTATAAGTTATGTATATGATTGTTTGGGGTGGTTTTTTTTTTTGTTTTGTCAGACCAAGTTATATTTCTCTTAAGTGAATAAAAGACTAATAAAAAGACATCTTTACTAGTATTATCAATTTTGCCATTTATTACTAATACTTTATTCACTGTAGGAATACTTTATTTCTTTGTAGGAATCATTTGCAGCTTATTAACTGTGAGTGAAAACCAAATTACAACCATAGTTCTACTGAACTGGGAGCATAGACGTTGCCATATATGTCACACTACACTGAAAAAGAACCATCAGGTAAGGAAGATAAATGTGTATTCTTCTATATTAAGGCCTTTTTCATTTCCTGAGTACTTTAAATATAATATGTGAAGCCAGGCATGGTGGAGCGTACCTTTAATCCTAGTGCTTGGGAGGCAGAGGTGGGTGGATCTCTGTGAGTTCAAGGCCAGCCTGGTCTACTTGGAGAGTTCCAAGATAGCTGGGGTTCATAGAGAGACCTTGTTTCAAACAACAACAACAACAAAGAAAAAAAAAAAACAACAAAAAAGAATGTTTTGTGACATGTTATTATCTGATAGGTGATTTTATATGAAGATTCATTTCAGCCATTCATTTTCAGGTACTTAATATTTGTAAAGATTAATTTCTAACTTAATGTAAAATATCCCATTTCTACCATACATTCCATTTTCGAGGCTAAAAGGAGTCGTTAAAGATGTTGATTCTTATATTGTTGACAAGTGATAAAATACTTTCTCTTTTTTATATTTTTGTAACAAAGTACCAACTATGTACTCCGATAGACTGTACTCCAATGTACCATCTCCTTGCCTTTGTGCTGGGATTACAACTATACATCTTCATAACTGACTTCTTAACATTTATTTTGATTTTTAAAATAGATTGTAGTTTGCACATCAAGGTTGTTGGAGGGATTAAATAAAATAGTGTAACATTTGACAGGATTTGAGATGGTTTGTCATTTGTATTTGAAGCGATTGTTTTACTTTAATGCAGAACAAAAATGCAAAACCATTTCATTTATTGATTATACTGTGAGGCAATGTACCATATACTGTGAGGAAATACACCATTCTTGCATATAATATATAATAAATAATTGACTAAGCAGATTTAATGTATATGTGTATAATAATGCACTGTTTAGTAAAAGATGCTGCACTTTACGACATACCACAGTCACCAAAAATTAATATTCAAGTTGTTTAAATGCTGGTGCCTTTTCTTAGTTTAATGCTTATCATCCTTTTCTAATTTTGAAGATGAAATAGCGTGTGTTTGACTTTTTTCTCTGGTTATTTCTTAGTAGAGAATTTTATCTGACCCTAGGTTTCAGGATATAACTGTTTAGTTGTTTGTTGTCATCCACACACCATTTAAACAAGACATCTGTTCAGGGGCATATAGGTTAGTAAATAATAGCATATTTTACCAACTTGTTGCCATAGTTAAGGTCTTTATTTGGCCCTTATTAATTTAAATTATGTTTTCAGTAATGGATCAAGAATCCAACAAGGCTGCTTGGCCTAAACCAGCAGGAGGATATCAGACTATTACAGGAAGGAGATACGGAAGAAGACATGCATATGTCAGTTTTAAGCCGTGTATGACCAGGCATGAAAGAAGCTTAGGTCGGGCTGGTGATGACTATGAAGTATTGGAACTAGATGATGTTCCAAAGGAAAATTCCTCAGGTATGTAACATGTCACTTAAGTTTATATTTTAAAATATATGTTTTTGAGTATAAATATAGTATATTTTCTTTCCATTTTGAAATTTTATTGAATTTAATAGCAGTAACTTATACATTAAATACAGAGATTCAATATGACCAGTCACTAAAACATAACAATTGCCATGGCAGTGATTACACAGCCACATCCATCAGCCAACTCTTCTCCCAAGTTTTTTTTCTTTTTTTAAATCTCATCTGTATTTTACCTTTACAGCAGAATGTGGCTGGACACTATTTTCCATTTACAAGCCTTGCTGAGTTACAAGACCTGGGGAGCTTTAGGGTTTGTTCTCAGTACTTTAGTTTGGAATACAGACCATGCCAAGTCTTTTTAATGTGAACTGAGAATTTTTTTTTCCTGTATACTGTATTTAAGTAAATTTTCTTTTAATATCCTCTAAATAATTTAGCTTAGCTTATTTTTCATTATTTTATAAAATATAAATATATTTGATAATAGTTATTCAGTTAAAACTTCTTAATTATTTAGTGGTTTGAATGTAATACATAGATTTCCTGTACCGTAGTTATGTATATTTTATATATATATATATATATATATATATATATATATATATTTATTCTTCTATTTTTATTTTTCTGGTTCTAAGCAAAATGGATAATTCTATAATATTTTCATTGTCATTTTTATAAAACATTGTCAGAATTTGAATTTCTAGCTAATCATTGTCATTTTTGTAATATATGGTCAGAATTTGAATTGCTAGCTAAGTCATTCCAGTAAAGAGTATTTTTTCTGTTATAAATTTCAGTTATTTTATAATTTATGCATTTTTGTTTATAATAAATCTCAATATCTTTTTGTGAAGAAGAGTAAATTTAAAGTAATTATAGATTTAATTTTCTTCAAGTGTCAGAATTCTGACAAAGTATGACAAACTGAATCAATATACTCACTTTATTTTTCAGTTATATCTCTAACTCTAATACCTAAATTATAAATATATTATAACAATGTATTTTGGACATAGAAATCTGATGCATGTCTAGAAACTCAGATGTAATTTTTTTAATTAACACCAAAATGCAATTAAAAGTTTCATTTCTCATAGATCTATTACCTGGTATTAATTACACCTGCCATAAGTTTTTTGTTTTGAATTTTTTTTTACTTGTAATAAAAGGTAGATTTGGAAATTAGTTGGAAGACAGACTATTCTGTGTCTGCTTTTCTTTCTCACTGTGTAGCTTCTTACCAGCTTTTTGTCATAGAGAAGATTTTTCGATATTGGAACTTAAGTTTAAAAAACAAAATCTATAAAAGAAACACAAGGGAGAGGGTAATGAGAGGCCACCCAGGGGCAGAAATGAGTTGACAATGTAACCAGTCTTATAGTAGTCAAGTTGGGGAATATAGAACTTGCCAAATAAACTCACTCATATTATCAAATAAGTATTAATATGACTTTCATGGAATTCATACTGTATAAAATTTTATCTAAATTTATCTAAATTAATTTTATCTACATTAATTAAACAAAATGTTTTTTTTTGTTCTTTGTAAAGGTTCCAGTTCATTGGATCACATCTATTCTTCTTTACCCAATGAAACTACATTTGAAAAAATTGAAACAGAAATTCCCACTTGTGGTCCAGCACTTAATCAAACCACTGAGAGCAGTCCATCCACTGCCACAGTATGTCATAGTGAGGAAGTCAGGGAGACTTTAGAAAGCAATACGAATCTTCATAATCACTCTGAGACAGCGTGTATTCCAGCAGTTTGTAATGTCTCAAGTGTCCCAAATGGAATTGTGTTGGTTCATACTGACTCTTATGAACCAGGCAGCAAACATGATGAGAATAATGACTCTCTTCAACTTTGTACGGAAGCTGTGGAAGGTGGTAGATGTCAGGAAGTAGGAGGCAGTACATTATTTGAGCTGCAAAATGGAGAGACAGAGGTGTACACTGATCTTTCACCGTCAGTTCCCTCTCTCAACTGTGAAATAAGTGATGAGTTTGAAGAGCTAGATTCAGCACCGTTAGAGAAGAATTCTACTGGCGATGCTGAGCTTGTCTATCAGAATGGTCAGGGATTTCAGAGATCTTCTGAAGATGACATTGTTAGAAAGAGGCAGCAAGATAATAGTGATCAGGAAAGACAGGCAGAAAATTCAACTGAAGATGCAGACTGTGTCCCAGGGCATATTTGTAGTGAACAAAATAATAGTGATAGAGCCAACCACCATGGAAGTTCTCCTGAACAGGTAGTAAGGCCCAAAGTCAGAAAAGTGATAAGTTCAAGCCAGGTGGACCAAGAAATTGGTTTTAATAGGCATGAGGCTAAACAAAGAAGTGTTCAGAGATGGAGAGAGGCTTTAGAAGTTGAGGAATGTAGTTCAGATGACCCTATAATCAAGTGTGAAGATTATGACGGAGAACATGATTGTATGTTCTTGACTCCACCTTACTCAAGAGTTACACAAAGGGAAGCAGAACGACATCGTGTAACATCAGAAAATGGAGCCACAGCTTCAGGAAGGCAAGAAGCCCGTGACAACACCTTTTGGAATGGCTGTGGGGATTATTACCAACTCTATGACAAAGATGAAGAAGATAGGTAAGCTTCATGCAGTACTTGATTGACTTTTGTATTGAGCCAAGTTTTGTTTTCTTTAAAGTACTATGTATTCATTATACAGTGTAATGTGTTTAATTTTAACATTCTCATACATATGTATCGTGTACTTTGATCATATTCAATGCCCTATTGCCATGTTTTATCTCTCCTTTCCCATCTTGCTAGTCACTTTTTTCTTCTCAAATAGTCCCCCTTCCACTTTCATGTCTTATATTTTAAAAACTAGATTCTGCTTAAGAGAAAAAGCATGCAGTAGTTTTACGTGATAATCCCCAATTTTCTAAAATGGCATGCATTTGTTCTTCATGAATGAACAAAACTACATTGTACATAAACATCACATTTTTTTTATCCATTTGTATGTTGATGGTCATCTGGACTGATTCCTCAGTTTGGCTATTATGAATAGTGTTGTGATAGAGCTAATGAGATGGTTCAATGGGTAAAAGTACTTACTGCTAAGCTCAGCCCACTAACTGAGTTCAATCCCTGGATTTCACAAGATAGGAGAGAATTGATTCCCAGTAGTTGGTCTCTGACCTCTACACTTGCATTATGGCTCACAATCTATTACGTATCTACATAGCATGAAATAAACATGAACGTGCAAGTTGTCTGTGATATGCTGACTTAGATTCCTTTGAATATGTGTACCTAGGAGGGGCATAGCTCGGTCATATGGTAGTTAGTTCTATTTCGGTTTGTGGAGGAACCTCCATACAGATTTCCATAGTTGCTACCCTAATTCTCATTCCCATTAGCAATGTATAAGGATTCCTTCTTTTGTGCATGCTTGTCAGTATCAGTTGTTTGTTTTCTTGCTTACACCATTGTGACTGGGGTGAAATACTCAGTGAAGTTTTAATTTGTGTTTCCCTGATAGCTAAGGATGCTGAACCTTTTAAAATATTTTTGGTAGCTAAGGATGCTGAAACTTTTAAAATATTTTTTGGCCATTTGTACTTTGGAGAGCTGTCTGTTCCAATTCATTTTGCCACTTACTGATCGTATGATCTTTATAGTTTGTGTGTGCTTGCTTTTCTGCATTAATACCCTGTTGGATATATAGCTGGTAAAGATTTTCTCCCATTTTGTAGGCTGTCTCTTTATTCTGTTAATTGCTTTGTTGTACAGAAGCTTTATAATTTTATGCAAATTTTAATTGAATTTTATCCTACTCATCAGCTCTTGGTTTAATTTTTTGAGCTACTGGAAACATTTTCAGAAAGTCCTTGCCTATTCCTATGCCTTAAAGCAATGGTTCTCAACTTTTCTAATACGGCAACCCTTTAATACAGTTTCTCATGTTGTGGTGACCCCAACCATAAAATACTTCATAACTCTAATGTTGCTACTGTTACGAATTATAATATAAATATCTGATATGCAGCTAGTCTCAGACTACCCCCTACTATCACCATACTCAGAAAGTAATTTTAAGATAAAGGAGAAGGAAGCTTAGTGATAGGAAGAGAGAACAAAGACCCAATAAAAAAGAAGTGGGTGACATGAACTATTATCAGAGTTAATGCAATATTGCTAGTCAACAGTTTCTGAGATCTTAATATCTAACACAGATAGATCTAGCTGGGCACTGGTAGCATACACCTTTGATCCCAGCACTTAGGAGGCAGAGGCAGGCGGATCTCTGTGAGTTCGAGACCAGCCTGGTCTACAGAGTGAGTTCCAGGACAGCCAGAATTACAACGGGGAAACCCTGTCTCAAAAAAAAAAAACAGATCTGCCTTAACACAGATTTTTTAAAAAAAAATACAATAAATATATACTTTGCATTTTATTCATTGAGATATTGTGAATTAAAATAATCATCTATATTCTTCTAAAACTCTAGTGTCTATAAACTATTAATGCCTCAAAGAAAACAAAATACTCTGCATGTATGGTTAATACTCAGAATATTTGATAATCAAAACATCTAATTTCTTGATCACATAAGATAGCCTATCAAATATATTATTAGCAATAAAGTACTTTGTTAACAGACACATAGACCGGTGGAATAGAACAGAGAACCCAGAAACAAACCCATCAGCTATGGGCTATCTGATTTTGACAAGGAAGCCAAAATATACATTGGAGAATAGACAGTCTCTTTATCTTTAACAAACCATGCTGTAGAAACTGAATATCTACCTGTAGAACAATCAAAGTTGATTCCTAGGCTTTCCCTTCACAAAAAACAGATGTAAATCACATTAAGGCAGTGTTTCTTAACCTGTGGGTCTTTTGACATCTGTAAGCACCAGGCATGCACGTGTACAGATATACATCAGGTAAAAGCTAAATTCATATAAAATAAATATATCTAAAAAGTTATTACTGATGATTGTACATTCTTTATAAGTAGAGAGAAGGAGTTGATTAATATATGATCACTATCTTCCTTCAGAAATCTTAAATTTTGGCTTGATCACATCAGAGTGCTGTAGTCTATGGGATACATTTCAGCCAGGAATATTGCTCTGGGCTGTTTGACAGAAAATGAGTATTACATTATTGGATTAGAACTACAAGGGGAATTTTGACAGACAGTGTATAATTGCCAGACCCGGAGTCAGACCAAAGAACTAAAGTTAACACTTACTCTTTTGGAATATACCCTGAGAACTGTAGTGAGAACAAGAGTTGAATTAGGGAAAGGAAAAAAAAAATTGAAAGGAAGGAAAGAATGAACGAACCTTTCATCAATACTTGTTTGAGATATAAATTGTGCTGAAAATAGCTCTAACACAGGAACAGTTATCAATCCCGTAAACTTAGCAGTCTGAATGTCCTTATGAAGATCCATTTCAGTTGTAGCAGCAGTCATAGATGTGATGATCTTCCATGGTTGCAGTAACAATCAGTCCTGATCCTACGTCAAGTTCTCTTCAATATTTCCTCAGCAAATGTCTGCTTCAGCACCAGGGTTTTCCAGTCTGACAAACTATCACCTCTCCTTCAGCCAGTTTGTTGAGCTATCCCCACACAGGGGGATCAGCTTTTTGCATTGCCTGCATTGCTGTCTTTCTGTGCCTCTTCCTTCCTTGAGTGGTACCTTGTAGGGCAACAAGTTAGTCTTGTTATCAGTTGGTATCTAGGAAGCTTCTTACTCAAGTCAAATCTTTATCAATTTTGATGGAACCCACAGCTTTTCGTCTCTTCTGAAAATAAAAGCAAAACCTCTTCCCCAGTGTAACACATTTCCTGGCTGATGATAATACATCCTTATAGTATACAGGCTGATTTAATTCAGCAGTTTTTTCCTACAATCCAGTGTCTTTCGGCAGCAGTTGTTCCTGCCTAATTGGCAGTCAGCAAAGCACCATGCACTCTATCCCTGGGAGCCCTTATTCATATTCCTTCTTTCTGTTTTTGGCTAAGTCTAAAGCAGTGCTTCCTTCTGTATCATGCATTAAATCTCCACTACCAAGTTTAGGTTCCTCTAGTTGTTCTATGGATGAGCTATTCCATTGCTAACAAAGAACGCCTTTCTGGCCGTGCTGGGACCTCTAGCAAGCCCCCCCAGGAATTTCTCTTCAGTAAGTGATTATGTCATACATCTCTTGTTGATCCTCATTCATTAGTCCAATGTCGACCTTTACTACACCTACAAATTGCAGGAGGCCGAAGTCTTCTTTCTGGATTATCTTTAGCTTTAGGAACACCCTGCCTACAATCCCTTTGCAGATGGCCTTATCTTCCACAGTTAAAACATCAGATATTTTGAAATTCATGACCTTTAGCCATTGCTTGTCCAACTACATAAGGATTAGGGCCTATATCAGCAGTAGTTCTAATCCATTCAGCCATAGATGCTGATCGAGCTTTTAAAGGTCTGATAACATTTTTATACTCTGCATTTGCACTTTCAAAAGCCAAAGATTCAATTAATACCTGTCTTGCATCTGAATCTGATACTACTTTCTTTACAGCTGAAGTTAATCTTTATAAAAGGTCAGTGAAGGCTTCTCCTGAGCCTTGCATGGTCTTTGTAAATGATGTAAACTTCTTTCCTGGCTCTGCAACCTTATCCTAGGCACTTAAAGCTACTACACATTTGATAACAGAGTCATCAGATTGCATATGCAGCATATTAACTCTTGCCTAACAATTGATCTTTCATAATATTAACTCCTTTAACCCTATTATGATTTTCTGTAATTGTTGCTTCTTCTCTCCACCATGTTAGCCATTGCAGATGAGGACTAGCTGTCACCAGATTTCTTCAGTCTTGTGGGATAGTTGTTATTTATAGCCCAATTGTTTAATATCTGTTTCACATAGGGCAAGTGCATTCCATGTTATTACTGCTTCTTTAAATCATCTTAGATCTAGCGTTTCTATAAGTTTCCAGCCTAACCCATAATTTTGTGAATTTTCACCATTTTTAGTCATTTGTTGCATGGTAAGTGGGAAAGCTAGTTGGGAGGTGGTTGCCTATCCTCAATTTTGTTACGAGGTAGAGCCGTAGGTTCATAATTAAATGGGGGTGGTCGCCTTTCTTCAATTTCATTAGAGGTGAGGCTGTAGGTTCACAATTAAACATTTCTCTCAAAAAGGACTATCTTAATTTCCTATATATTTTGTCCTTTCCTGTCTTTTAAGCTCTTCCATTTCTATCTTTAATTCTTCCAGGTGTACAACTAATTTTTCAAAAATTTTCAAGGAAAAAAAAAACATAGGAGATCAAGATTGCTGAGAGTAGGGTTGGGGATACCATGGTGGTCAAGCTTGTTGAGAGCAGGGTAGGGGTATCAAGGTGGTAAAAATAAATACTGTGACAATTTCTTCAACTAAAGTCTCTAACCCTTCACCCCCTGCCCTTGCCGTTAAGGCACCTGAAGTGATTGCCCATTTTTCAATGTGGGAAAAATCTGTCTATATTATCAGAATTGTCTTTTGGGATGGCTTACTGTGATTCACTGTCTCAGAGATTCTGGAAGGTCCCTTTTATTCTTTGTTCTGGGCTTGAGGCTCCCATGGCTGAGACTCTCCAAGAGTCCAGCCAAACTTGAAGAACCAGTGTGACTTCTTTTGGAGATGATCCCTGCTGACTTTCCTCAGTATGGCTTTCTGTCACTTGTCTTCTGTCCTCTGTAATGTTGGGCTCATTGGACACGTTGGGCACCAGATATAGACATAGATTTGGGGCAAAAGGCAGTTATTTTTTGACTAATTCAATCCCCTGTCTTTAGAAGTTTTCAGCCTCTGTGAAATCTAATCTTAAGCCTTAAAATAAAAGGCTTCAGCATCTGTACAGTCCAATCTTCAAGATGCTAGCCCAGACCTAGAAGTCTTCAGTCTACATACAATCTAGTTTTCAAACCTAAACCTAGAACATTTCGGCCTCCAAGACTTACTAATCACTGGGTCACTCTGAAACTTAGCTCCTTCTGACCTTACTGAACTCTGACTCTTGTGGTTGGCCAATTCAACTCACTCAGTGTTCAGGCTCAAACTCTTCTTCAGGCTGACCTTTGAGCTGGCTGACTGTTTCTGACTGAACTCTGCTGACTCTCTGATTGCTTCAGACTGCCTCAGACTAAATTTCTCTACTCAGCTTCAAACTGACTCACTGGTCCCATTTGATACTGACTCCTTCTCTGGAACTGCCTCTGTTTCTGCCCTCTCCTCTTCTTCTACTTGCTTCTGTCTTGCGGATTAAAGGCGTGAGCTACCAGTGCCTTCTGAATCCTGGGATTAAAGGTGTGTACCAACATTCTTTCTACTCTAGAGCTGCCATGCTGCCAGATTAAAGGATTAAATGTTCCTCTACAAATACAAGCACATGTTAACCTTGGGCTTGTTTTGAAGAGAGACATGCCACTTAACTGACCATTTTTTATAGCACTTGAGGCTTCTTTCAGAGTTTTTCCTTTCATTATGACTTAATCTTGTTTAAAAGTTTAAACATAAAAAACAACAAAGCAAAGCAAAAAATACCTTAACATACAGGGAAACCTTCCAAGACAAATAATTTGAGTCAGGTGTGGAGTCCCAGGCCTGGACAGCAAGGGCTAATGTTAAACAGAGAGACCCTGTCTCAAAAAATCAAAAAACAAAGACAAAGGTAATTTAGGAACAAAGTAAAAAATTATATATCTCTTTAATTTTCATGTGGTTTATCATTGGCATTGTCCCTAGATAATATTTAGAGTTAAATTGAAAATCAAACAGTAACTTAAATGTTACCCTCTTCTAAAACATTCAATTAACAATCAAATAAACTTTTTTAAAATATATTTTTATTAATTAGGACTGTCATACAATGTATCTTGGTCATAATCACTCCCAATTCTTCCCAGATCCACCTGTACCTACTACCTCACCTTCAGTTCTATGGCTCCCACACCCCTCACTGTAAGCATGTGTTATAATAGTTCAATCAGATGGGATATTCTATTTGTAAATCTTGGGAAAAATTAAGATAAAGTGACATCCAAAAGCAACCTCTCCTTGCTTGATTCCCCAAAGAAGTGGTTGGGTTATTTTTTAGGCTTATATATGTAAATATTAATGGTATTTGAGATAGAACCACATACATAATGGTGATAGCCTTTGTCTGGACCTCAGCTCTGCAAACAGTTTTTAAAGGATAACTATATAGTAGGTATTTTGATTTTGTGAACAAAAAAGAAAAAAGGGTTATTAAGAGAGAGAGAATGTGTGTGTGTTTGTATAGAGATATGTATATATATCTATATATAGTGTTACTTAGTTTATAGCCATTTAAAAGTGTAAAATATCTTATATTCTGGCTTATGAAGAAACACATGACCTAGTTTGGGTGATGTTCTAGGGTGTAATTTGCTAATCTTTAGTGTAAAGATATTAGCCTCCCAGGAGGCTAATATCACCAAGACAAATGTGCCATTGTAGAGTAGATTTTCTTTGGCACAGAAAGATAAAAATAATAGTGTGCAGTAAGCAATCTAAATATCTAAAATATCTGATATTTATATTTATATATATATTTATTATATATTTAGATATATGAAATATCTAAAAGGATAGACTGATATAAAAGAAGTTATTGGCTGCCTTTTAAAACTATTGACCACTTTTAAAAAACTAAACTACAGATTTTGTTTCCAGTTTTTAATCTAAACATCATTGTAGGCTTGAAACTGGAATAATAATAATGTCATTTATAGATGAGGAAATGTAAACACAGAGAAATAATTCTGGATTCTAAACCAATTCTGTTTGACTTCAAAGCTTGTTCTTAGAAATTTGGTATCATCAATTAAAAAGTTCAATCAAAAAGTTGACTATGGCAGGTTTGAATTTGTCTTTTTTTTTTTTGTAGT